>BMAW01128598.1:372338-439265 GCA_019974015.1 Nephila pilipes | reverse complement strand
CACCCCCCCCCCCACACACCTCCAAAGATTCAACCGGTAATGCTTAGGCTTACCCAGAACTACAACATCATCATCCAGGCCATAAACAGGGAATTCCCGAATTCAGCCTGCAAGCTATCGGGACAGTATATAAAAGTCTCACCCAACTCAGAAGATGATCACCGTGGAATTACCACTCTCCTGACCAATCTAAACGCTGAATACTACGTGATTCAACCCCTAAATAATCGTCCTTTGAAAATTTGTGTAAAAGGACTTCCAGTGCACGCTGATGTGGAGGACATCAAAGAAGACCTTATCTCTAAAGGCATCAAGGTAGAGAAGGTCGTTCAACTCAAGCAATTAAAAACAAAATTCCCACTCCCCATTTTCATGGTAGAAATCCGTAGGGGAGATGACGCCCTGGAAATCTATAAAGTACAATCCATCATGCACAACATTGTCAAGATAGTACCTTTTAAAAAGAAGCAAGGAACTACGCAGTGTTACAACTGCAATTATTTCCACCATTCTTCACATAATTGCAGAATGAATGCCAGATGCCTCAAGTGCGGTGAAAACCACCGCACTGGGGAATGCACTATTAAAGAAAGGTTAGAAAACCCACTATGCATTAAT
The DNA here is from genome assembly GCA_019974015.1 of Nephila pilipes. Classification (NCBI taxonomy): domain Eukaryota; kingdom Metazoa; phylum Arthropoda; class Arachnida; order Araneae; family Nephilidae; genus Nephila; species Nephila pilipes. The sequence goes on along the minus strand of BMAW01128598.1, from coordinate 438,647 downwards.
TGCAACTCTAACCATATGGCCTCTTGGCAGGGATGTCCGCTGTTCCCTAAAAAGAAACCAGCAAAAGGTCAGTCTACTCAGAAAACGGAAAACAGGAACCTCCTCCCCACCCGACCCGTAACTGCAGGTGTTATTTTTGCGAACATTTGCAGTAACGAAATCACCCAAGAGATGGCGCCACAAACAGCCCAAATGTCAGCCGAAGCCAAACACCAGTTTGAACCGGCTACTGCCCCTATTACCACCCCCCAACCAGGAAACTTTAATTTCATTACAGCCATTGCAGAGCTACAAAACCTATTTAATAAATTTCCGAAAATATTCGAAGCCCTAAACAACATGTCGAAAGTCACCAGCGACTTCGACAAGCTCAACATTTTCATATCGGGTGTAGTCGCGACACCACCCACTTCCAATAATTAAAATTCACCCTTCTCGGACTCAAACTGGTGTTTTGGAATGCCCAAGGTGTAAAGTTCCACGAAGTAGAATTAAGGAACTTCATAGATAAGCACAACCCTGACTTAATATTAATCCAAGAAACACATCTCGGACCAGGAATGAAATTTTCAATTCCAAACTACACCACATATAGAAATGACAGACCCACCACAAACAATCGCTCGTATGGCGGAACTGCAATTCTTATTAAGAAACCTCTCCCACACTACAATATCCCAACACCCACATTAAACGGTGCAGAGGCAACTATCGTTGCACTCACCCCAACAGATGGAAACCCAATACTCATTACCTCGATGTATATACCCCCATCTGTCAGAGTCACTCACGTTCCAACAGACATAAATACTATTCTAAATCTAGGGCCGACTTCACTAATATGCGGAGATTTAAATGCTAAGCATACTACCTGGGGCTGCACATACAACTCATCGAGAGGTAATGCACTTAAAAACTTTGCCGATCAGAACGGCATAGATATCTTAGCCCCTCCCACTCCAACACGATTCGGACATAACTCCGCCTCCACCATCGACATTGCTCTTACGGCGAACTTTGATTGGCCCTTCCAGATACACTCGCTACCGGAGTAAAGTAGCGATCACAACCCAGTTCTCATTCACTTTGCTTCTCAAGAGAAGTTTAAGCTTCCTTCGCCGAAGCTCCACACCAACTGGGAATTGTTTAGAAAAACACTCCTTGACACAACCATCAACACTTTTACACTCCCCAAAGCGCACAGAGGAGAGGATATTGAAATTGAAGTAGCCAAACTAACACACAACATTTTAAGTGCACACCAAAACGCCTCAAAACCAATCCAGACAAACAAACAGACATTTATCGGCAGAGAGCTTAGAAACCTTTTTCGAGAAAGGAACAAAGCCAAAAAACTTTGGCAGTTCACAAGATTCCCTGCTGATGAACAAAATTTAAACAGAATTCAAAACGAAATAAGGCGTAAAGTGCACTTACACAAACAAAAAGATTGGGAAGAAACTCTTGAAAACCTGAATGCTGAAAACGGCACTCTATGGAATATGTCAAAAGCACTCAGAAAGAGAAGACCCCCTGTTTCCGCCCTAAGCGGCCCAACTGGTATCGCCCTGAGTGACGCAGACAAATCTGAAACACTCGCTGACTCACTTCAGAGTCAGTTTAAACTAAACGACCTAAATTCACCAACACATGATAGCACAGTGAAACACGTCGTTCACGAATTCTTCATGAATAAAGAAAACTTCGAAAACTCCCCCCCACCCACTCCACCTCTTGCTTCAGAAATCGCAAATTACATCAAAATCCTAAAAATTAATAAAGCACCAGGTAAGGATGGTATCACAAACAAAATGATTAAAAATCTTCTATATCTCTGCATCTACCAACTCAGAAATATCATCCAAAATATGCTTGACATCGGTCACTTTCCGGATTCCTGGAAAACTACCACAATCATACCGATCCGGAAACCTGGAAAAGATCCAACTAAACCTGAAAATTACAGACTTATATCCCTCCTCTCAGTGTTAAGCAAAATCGCAGAAAAAATTATCCACAATAGACTGAGCAAATTCAATAGTGAAAATGACATCCTGATCCACGAACAGCATGGATTCGTTCCAGAGCTCTCCACATCACACCAACTACTCAGAATGGTGGAACTAGTTAAACCTGGATTCTACAAAGGACAACTCACAGGTGCAGTTTTCCTTGATATTCAGAAAGCATTCGACCGGGTCTGGCATACTGGTCTACTTTATAAACTAATAAAAATTAATACACCCCCTCATCTAATCAAAATTATCAAATCGTATTTAGAAAATCGAAATTTCTCTGTCATCATCAATGGAACCTACTCTTCACCAAGAAATATCGCAGCAGGAGTCCCGCAAGGAGGAATTTTATCTCCGACCCTCTTCAACTACTTCGTGAACGACATCCCAAAACATCCAGACACAACTCTCTGCGTGTACGCAGATGACACTGCGATACTAGCACGTCACTACTTCCCGAAAAACATAGGCCAAGCACTAAACAACCACCTCAAAGACTTAGAAGTATGGTACTCAACTTGGAAAATAGCCCTGAATGTTTCCAAGACAGAGGCCGTCTTCTTTAATAAAAATAATAGAAACATTGAACCTGACATATATCTAAACAATAACAAAATCCCCTGGTCCGGGTCCGCAAAATACCTCGGTGTTACGTTAGATAAGAAACTCACCTTCAAACAACACGTAATACTAATTAAGCAGCAATATAAAGCAGCAGTCAGTAAAATTTTTCCCCTTCTCGCGAGAGACTCTACATTAAATAGAACCAACAAGATGCTTATCTATGCACTGATGCTTAGACCTATCCTGACTTACGCCTCCCCTGTCTGGGCCCACTGTGCACCTACTACTAAGGATATCCTAGAAAGCTCTCAATCCAGCATCCTACGAACTATAGTAAAAGCACACTGGTACATGCGCACTGCTGATATCAGAAATTCATTAAATTTCCCAACCATCAAGCAATTCATCAAGAAACTAGCGAAAAACTTCTACAATAAAATCGATATCTCTACCAACAGAACTATTCAGGCAATAGAGAAATATACTCCAATCAATAATAATCAACTTCTGCACAGACCACGTGAAATACTACTTGATTAATTCTCAATTTCTCATCATCATCATTTTTCTACACCGTTTCCTGCCAAAATCTACTTCAAAATGACAAGCAACATCAAAAGCCAATAGGAACGCACCCAGCATCCAATAGAAACGCTCCCTCTCCACATTCAAGAACCGACTTCAATTCCTTCTTAACCAGACATGAGGAATAAGTCAAGATACTTCTACCAACGCCACTAATATTAGCCTCACCTAACAGTAATAATAATCAATAGCATTTATTTAAAAATTTAAAACTTTTAAGATAAAAAGGAACCACCTTCAAGAATCTTCTCTTTCTCGTCGTCAGCACTCTGACTATACCTTAATGTCCATTCTGCAAATAAAATGGACTACTCAGATTCTAATATCTAATAACTTAAATTTAAATTTAATTTTTAAATTTTTAAAATTTTACTGATTCATAGTTATTATAACTTTTAATGTTAATTGTAAAATTAATAACTAAGCATTGCTCGTTTAACTTTTTTACTCTGGCAATTCATTATTTTTTCAATTTTTGAATTAACTTCTGGGCAAGCTGAAAACCAAAGTTCTGTCTCACCTCCAACTAATTAATTAAAACTGGGGATTAAAGCCCGTGAGGGTTATGCACCCCAATATAAAGTCACGTTCCTTCCTCCTAAATCGCCGAGAGGAAAGAATATTTTGACTTATTAAAACTATTGAAATATTAGTTAAAACTTGTCGCAAACGTCTAAATATTGCATTGTTAGGCGAGTACGAACGATTCCCAAAATTTCAAAGCTCTAGCTTGATGGGAAGTTGGTTAAATTAACGATCGAAAATTTGATGACACACACACACCAAGTGAAATTCAGAAAAACGTTGTAATAATTCGATATAAAAACCAACGTTTTTAAAAACAACGTTTTTATATGGTGGCAAAGTTTATTAGAGAAAATTATTGAAATATTAGTTAAAACTGTTAGTTATTTTTAACTTTAAAATTTATTTAAAAAGAGACATTTGTGAGAGTATTAAAAAATTCATAATACTCATAAAATCAAAACATGCATTTGAAAGTTTGTAAGTCATTCTATTAAAAAAAGAATGGGAACCAGAATTCAGAAAAAATTATTGTGATAAGGCACGGCGCCAAATATTGGAAACTTTCTTTCTTGCGAATGATTACTGACAAAAAGTCAGCAACCCTTACTATCTCGGAGATAGTAAAGGGGAGATAGTATCTCCCCTTTGTGAGTACAAAAGGTTTACGATACTCATGCTGCGTGGGGAGTGCCCGGTGCTCCCAGAGGGGGGAAGAAATTTTTTCCTCAATCCTAAAAGCGCCGAGAGGAAAGAATATTTTGACTTATTAAAATTATTGAAATATTAGTTAAAACTTGTCGCAAACGTCTAAATATTGCATTGTTAGGCGAGTACGAACGATTCCCAAAATTTCAAAGCTCTAGCTTGATGGGAAGTTGGTTAAATTAACGATCGAAAATTTGATGACACACACACACCAAGTGAAATTCAGAAAAACGTTGTAATAATTCGATATAAAAACCAACGTTTTTAAAAACAACGTTTTTATATGGTGGCAAAGTTTATTAAAGAAAATTATTGAAATATTAGTTAAAACTGTTGGTTATTTTTAACTTTAAAATTTACTAAAAAAGAGATATTTGTGAGCGTATTAAAAAATTCATAATGCTCATAAAATCAAAACATGCATTTGAAAATTTGTAAGTCATTCTATTAAAAAAAGAATGGGAACCAGAATTCAGAAAAAATTATTGTGATAAGACATGGTGCCAAATATTGGAAACTTTCTTTCTTGCGAATGATTACTGTCTAAAAGTCAGCAACCCTTACTATCTCGGAGATAGTAAAGGGGAGATAGTATCTCCCCTTTGTGAGTACAATAGTTTTACGAGGCCTCATGTGGTGTGGGGAGTGCCCGGTGTTCCCAGAGGGGGAAAGAAATTTTTTCCTCAATCCTAAAAGCGCCGAGAGGAAAGAATATTTTGACTTATTAAAATTAATGAAATATTAGTTAAAACTTCTCGCAAACGTCTAAATATTACATTGTTAGGCCAGTACGAACGATTCCCAAATTTTCAAAGCTCTAGCTTGATGGGAAGTTGGTTAAATTAACGATCGAAAATTTGATGACACACACACACACTCACACACACACACCAAGTGAAATTCAGAAAAACGTTGTAAAAAACGTTGTAAGAAATTCATTCGCATGACAAAATTACTACTTTGACTTCATCTTTACAAAGATAATGCAAGTATTCATTCGTGAAACGAAATGAAATATTTGGAGAACAACATATCCTTCTTTCAGACCAACCTGTTAATAAAATTTGTTTAATTTGTGAACATTCTCAACTTGTTCGAATGCTAGTGTAAAACAGTAGCTGGCAGAATTGAGAGTTTCGATCAGTCAAATCTGGAAATGAATTGATTAAATATAAATTCAAAATCTTATTTTTTCAGTGAAAATCAGAAACAAAAAAGTTTTGGTCAATTAATTTTATTTATATTTAATAAATCATTTTTTTTTCGTGTATGCATTATAGGAAAATTATAATATTAGGTTTTTATTTATGTATTTATTATTTTTATTTATTTACTTATTTTTCTTATAAATATGAAAAAAAAGAATTATTTCTGTAAATTATTTATTATGCATTGTAAGATACGAAGTATGAACCATTTGAAGAAATTCTCGTAAAAAAAATATCTGTTCATAAAAAAAAGTTTCCAGTATAGTAATTAAATTTGACTTCTTTATGAAAAAAGAATCCATTTAAGGCTTTAATATCTTGGTTGTAAGAAACTTTTCCTTAAATAATAAAAATCATGCCTCTTAGTAGAAGAATAATGCTCAAAAGGTAAAAGACATCAAAAACTTTTAAAAAAGTGTTATAGATGTTTCTTAGTTTAAATTTTAATACGTCTATTTATTAGATGAATAATTTTAATACAATAATATTATAATTGTTTTGCAATCAAGTTTTAACCTTTTCACTTTAAAAATGTTATATTCAGTTTTATGTAAATTGCTGACTTTTTATCCCATAAGAAAAGGCAATGAATTTTGTATTATTTTTTGGTTAGAAAGCAAATAGGAAAATTAAGAAGATGTTTTCTAAGTCTCTCTAAGAAAAATTTTTTTTTTCTCATTATATGCTTGTAGTTTTTATATAATTTTTAGAAATCGGCATTTACTAATTGTTTCATTTTACAACGGACAATTAATTCATTAGAAATTTATAAGAATGTAACATAATAGATATTTTACAAAATTTTTCCAATTTAAAGGGTATTTTATTTTTAAACAATTTCAGAGCAAATATAATTATATTTAACTTCAATATACGTTTTAGAATATTACAATATTAATATTGAAATAAAAATTTGTTATCAGCTGAATATATAGATGGCAGCACGAGTATGTATTTACTTATTAATATGTGCAAACGTACTGTTTTGCGGACAAATTGCGTTAGCATTGAATAAAAGGTACGAGGTGAAAAATTCGAAAAATTGACATGATAATACATTATGATTACAATAATTACATTTTGCTTGATGAAGGATAATTACATTGCTAAGACAAATATAATTTAATACACTCTACAACTAAAAAAAAAACCGATGCACCAAGAAGGAGTTGTCCTATGGGAACAAAAATTGGAGAGTCGGAAAATTATGTACAGAATAGAAAAATAATTAAAATTTCCGAAAAATTGGATGATTTGTTTCAGAGTTACATAGTTACAAGGTAACAAGCTCAACAAGGTGTTGACCCACCTCTAGCCTGAATGTAAGCTGCCACACGATGTGGCATAGAGTTATAAAGCTCCCTAATGGTCTCCTGGGGTATTTCTTGCCAAATTTGCTCCAATTGTCGGGCTAGGTCATCAACATTCCCTGGTAGATGCAGTCACCTTCCCATCATATCCCAGACATGCTCGATTGGAGAGAGATCTGGCAGGCGAAAGAAGTGTTAGACAATCTGTAAGACAGTTCATAGCAACACGTGCCGCATGTGGTGAGGCTCTATCTTGCTGAAAAATAAGGGCAGGGTACTGCAAAAGGAACGGTAGCGAAACAGGTCTCAGAATGTCGTCGACATACCTCTGTGCTCTCTAATAACGACCAAAGGGTTCCGGCTATCAAGGGAAATAGCACCCCAGACTATAACTCCAAGTTGAGGGTCTGTGTGACGTGCAATAGTGAAAGCAGGATCGGCACGCTGCCCTGGGCGTCTCCAGACACGTCTTTGATGATCGTCAGGACACAGTTGGAATAGGGATTCGTCGCTAAACACTATACGCTCCCAATCAGCAACATTCCAACCTGATCGAGCCAAGCAACACTGTAATCTGGCTCGATAGTGTGCAGGCGTGAGTGGCGTAGCGGTCGGTACGAGCGTAGATTTCGCTTTATCAGCCGTCTATGAAGGGTCATGGTGGACACTTGTGTGCGGGTCGCACATCTGATGGTTGATAACGATGAATCAGGCGCTGTGACAGTTGATCTGGCAATCACTCTACCCTCTCGGTCTGCTGTGATCCCAGGTCGATCGCTACCATCATGATGCTGAAATCTGCCACTGTCCTCCCATTCTTGCCAGCCTCTTCTAATTGCTGCATCACTTCGACCCATATGACAAGCGAATCTCCGATTTACCCAACCTGACTCTTTGAATCCAATGATACGGCCTCTTTTAAACTCTGACAGTTGCTCGTAGTGCTCTCGAATCCTGCGGCGAGGCATTTTTTTCAGTTGTTGAAAGGTATTCTAAATCGCAATACAACAGAAAATTTGACCATCCGATTGAGAATCGCTTCTTATATACACCTTCTGAATGAGCAGTTCCGATGACCTGTAACTCCCATTATTCATTCATTGGACACCAAATTTTAATGTTCGGTCCAAATGTCTTTGCATAATAAATTTCATTACAATCGGGCAACTCCTTCTTGGTGTTTTTATATATATATATAGAGTGTATTTTATCGTCTACTTTTATTTTAGTAACCGAATAAGAATATTATTGTCTACTTTAATAATTTATCGTTTGCTCTAATTTAATTTTTTTATTTTATAATTTATTTTTATGGGCAGAATCGTCTGTTTTTTCTTTTTTTTTTTTTTTTTTTTTGACATTTCAACGTTATGGAACGTTAGAATGTTTTGCTTGTGAAAATAAAATTGCATTAGGAATTTGAAGAAGATAATTTCTTTTCTTAATAATAATTGAGAGGGGAGCCTGGGGCTCGAAAGTACCCTTACTTTATTCTAATTAACATTCATTTTGAATTATTATACTTTTTCGAGAACATTAACAGCAAAAAAAAGAATGAAAATGTGGGGGGAAACATCAGATTACCTGTTTAAATGAAATTTGCAAAGACATTTTTAATTTTTTATGTGTATTTCTCGTGCCCATAATATAAATAAAATATGTGTACAAAATTATAAGATATTACGAGCACGAGATTCCATTATTTAATGGAAATACTTTCACAACACTCTTTATAATTACCTTTTTTTTATTTCGCCATCATAAAAGACTCTTATATTTAGAAGAATTTAAAAATGTAACTCTGAAACTTAAAAAATCATATAATAACCGATATTAAATTATCCGTTGATTATAAAAAAAATAAAAAAAAAAAAACAATCTGGAGTTAATATAATGCATTTTATCAGAAGTTTTGTATTACTGTGGTAGTTTAACTTAGATGTTGTTCACTATAGATTGTAAATTTTAATTCAATACAATAGTAAACGAGTATTCAGACAAAGGAGATACAATTTTTGGATTTTTTGCTTTAACATGGATATAAAGTTTTTCTAATAAAAATTATCATTTACTATAAATTCTAAACAGAAATGTACGACGGGAATAAAAAGTTTGATACAAAATATTATCTAAAATAAAATTGAATGACGTTTTAAAATAAAACATTTCTAGCGAATGTTGTCATGCTGGGGCTATAAAATTATTAAATATTTTGCTAGATTAAATCGCATTCTTCTATACAGTGATATTCTAAATGTCGTCCTTTTTACCCGATTTATTGAATAAAATCGTGCTGAAGGTACGCACATTTACCAATTAATTAGTTTAATTAATATTATGAATTCAAAGCTAATTAAAAGAGACGAAGTGGATAGATAAATTGGTTGAATTTGTACAGAAAGTTTATACGAAAATCATATCTTAAATACAGGGTTATTCAAAATGAATCCTCCAATTTCAAAGTGCTATATTTTCATAAATAAACTACCCAGAATGATAAGAAATACATGAATGAAAAGGGAAAATATATAAGTGTTTTATACTAGTGTTTGATACAACTTTCTTCAGTTATACGCATAGTGCCAATTCGATTTGTAAATTTTTGTCAAACACGTTGTAAAGTGTCAGTGGTAATTTGATTGTACAGCAGCAAAAATCCGTTATTTAAGTTCACATAAAATTGTGGGCAATGGTGACGAATACATTTTATCTTTAACAAACCCCCAAAAGGAAGAAACCGCATGGGGCTATATCAAATGATTTAGGTGGCTATCTGTGTAACATCAAGTCATGTGGTCCACTGCGAGTGATCCAACTGTGAGGTTACTCCGTGAAAGCTTCTAAAACAGCTTTCGGGAAATAGAGCTCGCAAAGAACACACAAAGGTCACCTATTGTTCCCAATATAAAATTTCCACAATTTTCTTTGTAATCGTGTATTACTTATCATTCTGCGTTGTTTATATTTGAAAATATGGAGTTTTTAAATCGGAAAATTCATTTTGAATAACTCTGTATTTTTTTTTTAAAGAATCTTGAATCTTCAGGGGAGAAAAACTTGAAACTAGAAAGGGTGTTCCATAAACCTGAGAGTTATTTTTAATGTAGTATCAACACCATGGAACTAAAAAAATAAAAGCGCAGGCGATTTTTTCAAAATATTAACTGAACATTTATAAATATTCAAAATGAAGCGGACGATTTTATTTTCCTAATTTCGTGCTTGTTTATTTGCCCTAATGAAAATTAGTTGAGTGATTCAGAGTTTAAAAACGAACTGCGTTGTACCATAAAATTTTGCTATCGTTAAGGCAAAACAGCTCCAAAAACAGTTAAGTTAATGAAAGAAGCTTACAAAGACAAATATTTAGGTGAATCTGCGATTTTTAGATGGCATGGCGATTTCAAAAATCAGCATGCACATTTTTCTGCAGAAATGGTTCCTAAACCTGACCGACTAGAAAGTGTTGTGAAGGATCGAAATGTTAACACTGTGGGGACAATCTTGCAAGAAAATCAGCGAATGTCATGTGAGGAGGTAGTGGCATCATTAACATATCGAAAATATCTATATTTTGCATTATATGCATCAATTTACAGATTCGCCATGTTTATTCCAGATGGGTCCTTCATCACCTTTCTAAAGAACAAATGCGTACAAGAATTCACCCCTGTTGTGAATGGAAACAGATGCTTTGAAATGATCTAAATTTCCTAAAGACTGTAATAATAAGAGATGAAACTTGGGTGCATCTTTTTTCATCTTTTTTTGGGGGGGGTTGCATCTTGCAAGTATATAACTTTGAAACAAATATGGTACCTTAAATGATATATTTCGTAGAGAATTTACAAGATAAAGGGTAATGGTAAGATTTTGTTGAGTCAGTCGAACTGGTTGTTAAAATACTACAATTTTTTTTTTTTATTTAATCATTTAAATAAAGGAAGGAAATCTATTTTTCGATGAGAATACGGTTTAAAAAATAACACAGTTGATGATTATCTGTTAAAACCAAAGAAATTGAAAAAAAAGGACCCAAAACTAAAGGTACCATAAAAACATTTTAAATAATGGTTTCATTATTTTTTTCAGGCAATACATGATGTTTTTTTTTATTAATACTAACAAAAAAATTGTGATAGTTTTTTAACATCGCACAGCGAAGCAACACGAGGGCCATTGGCGACGGAGCTCGTAACTTTGAAACCCAATCAAGCAACGAGGACGATGCCTGAGCGTTCCCTTCCCTCTTCAAACTTCCACCCCGCACCAACAAGAAGACTTGGAGCTTCGACAGATTTAACGTGCATCAATCCTGCTACTATGTGGGTCTGTAGTTACATCAAGTCTCGAGCCTACGACTCGTCGAAAACAACGCTGGATGTAAGTCCGCGACCATGACCACTAGGCTACCGCCGCTCCAATAAATAAATAAAAAATTTATAAAAATATGATAACACAGTCTAGTTTTGATTTTTTCCCTCTGTATGTATAATTAACTGAACAATATTTCAGTTTACTGTTGTTTTGTACTTAAAATTACCTACTCGGCTGGGAGCTGAATGTTAAATTATCCGATTCTTGTCTCTGACAAAGGGTTAACACATATAGAAATGAGAAATATACATGCATCTATGCATCAAGAAAAAGCTACTTGATTGTAATGATGTACAAATTATCATTACAATCACAGGTAACCTAACTTTTTAAAGTCGGTACAAAAATAAATAAATGTTGTCTGCCAGGAAATGAAAGATAGAGTTTCAGGTTATTACAACTGAGCATCTGAATAGCGTATAAAACGAGAAATTTCAATTTCAGGGCATAACTTCCATTCAAATTCGATCCCTTTTATTTTCTTTGCGCTAATGCCTCACAAACTAGATTGCTCCTAATATGAGTAAGTGTCACCATTTGAGGAAGGACAAACAACTGAGCGAAAAGAAATATGTCAGGGTGGTCAAACAGAAGAACCATTCTATTTCTGGGTTGTCACAATATCGCCTCTCAACGATATTATCCGGAATGATTGATCCATAAAAATATAATTTGATCTGGATGGATAACAGAACGTGAGGCTAGAGTGATCATTGGAACACAGAGCCTGATTCCTTAATATCAAGAGAATCCGACGTGTTATCGGAAAACAAGTAACTGGAAGGACCATTGATAAGCATTCCAACGAACAAGAGGTCCCAATTCGCAGCGCCCATTGTACTGATTACCTCTTACCTGTACACGCCAAGAAGTGCATTTGCAGTGTTGCTGGTCTCATTTGACCATGAATTTCCCTGATCGAAGCAAAAAAAACTTCAGCAATGAGTCCGGATAAACAGCGAAAACGTGACTCGATATTGGCAGGACAGCGGCACGATTCTGATCCTACTGTTGCTCGTCACGTAGTCCAACACCTGTAAGTTGTGGTCTGGGGTGCCTTTTCATTTGACAGCCCGACCTCTTTAATTGTTGTCCGTCACACTTTTACAACACGATATTCTATGCAGGAATAATGACGACGATATTCGCCTCTTTGTGTTGTAATTCTTTTTATGGCGCCTTGAACTTTTATCATTTCAACAGGATAATACCGAGCCGAACACCGTTGCAATTTATACTGGCTGTCAACTTTTTTGTCAAACAATTTCAAATCTAAATTGCAAAAAAGTTCTTCAATTTGTGGTCTGTTTAGTGGATTTCTTCTACCTTCCTAAGATCTCGTCAACTAAATTCGACATATAGAAAGAGTTTGTCTAGAGATTTAGCTGAACATCATTTGCCAACTCTACAAATCAACGCAAATCAGATAAAAGCTTCCTTTATAATCAGCGGAGGACCAACGCCTTATAGATTCTTTTCGCTATTTGTAATTGTTTCTCATGAATAAAACATCTAATTAACATATGAAGTTTTAGAATGCTTCTTTTCACATATACATCACATCTACTAATTTTTGTCCTGTTTGGATAAATCCCTCTGGATGCGTCATTTTCTTAAACATTTTATAGAATATTCATGTTAAGATAGTTTAATAAAAAATAAAGTAGTGGTACACGATGAATCGATTTAATTGTATTTTTAAGAAATTAAGCTATTTATAGATATATACGAAATGCATTCAAATTCTAAAATTTCAATTTTTACTTCAAAGGAAGAAGGGATTGTTTTAAAACAGCTGTTCTGAAAAAATGACTGGATGTACTTAACGATTCAAGACAGATTTTCTACAAGCCATCCCATTGTCTTGAAATATAAGATTGGAGTACCACCATCCGAACTAGATAAGTATCAGGCACAATACAAAACACTTTCTAATAAATTGAGACGGTTTGAATGAGCTAATAGGAGGAAAATAAACAGATAGTAACTGACTACGATTTACGATTTTAGATAAATATAAATTTAATGGGGTTTGCAAAGCCAAGTGGTTAAGACATTAAAAGATTACATTTTTTGCATTTTTTTTTTTTTTTTTAAACTTTCAAAAATTAGATGGCGCTTTGCTGGTTCCATCGCCATATTATTTACGAGAATTTGATAAAAATAACACTAGAAGATAAAATTTTAAACAAACATGCCCCACCACAGATGAAAATATTTATATTTGTATTTTTCTTAAAATGTAATTATGCTAGTATACTTTCCTGAAAATCTTTTTTTATCCATAATGCTGATATTTTCGACATTATATCATGAGGTTGATTAGTATACAGTGTGAACTTAATTTCTTTTTAATAAACACTCACAAATTTTAGATATTACACAACATTTACTTACAAATTGAGGGAATTTCGAATTATAAAATCAAATTTTTTATTAAATTCAAATTTTGAAATTAGAATAGTGATCAGTGTACTGATCGTTATGTTTGTAACGTCTGACCTTCATTACTCGATTCTTGTGCCATATTTTAATAATACGAGGAATTTCCGAAAGTAAGTTTGTCATTTTTTTTTTCACAAGGAAAATTTAATGCATAAAATTTAAGCCATGCATCATGAACTATACATCTTGCACTATTTTTCGACTTAGTCACAGTTGACACTGAGACATTTGTCGTAGCGTGTTATCAGTTTGAAGAAATCACTATGGTGAAATTCGGTGCCCTGCGATGCAGCCTGTTCCGCCTCAGCATTGTTTTCAATCGACCTGAGCACGACGAATACGCAGTGTAGACCCCACGTCTGACTCCGTTATGCGCACCTTTACGCTAATACCATGCCCTGTACTCTAGAAGTGTTGTTTTCATTCGTGGATGTGGAGGGACTCCCACTTCGATCTTCATCCTCCACACTTTTCCTCCTTTTACAAAACGGGCAACACCAGCGTCCAATCATTTGACAAGATATGATCTGTTCCCCATATACAGTTTGTGGTCGTCTATGGACGACTAATCCACGAACCCATTTTTACCGGATAACAGCTCGCACTTCTATTGCCGACCACGTTGCCAGTCACGTCTCGGACACACTGGTCTACTACTACTCCCTTTTCTTCATCGCTCTGCGCATGCGTCATTCCTCCTCCATTGACGCTACTTCCGTCGTTGAACCAGCAAAGGGTGCAGATTCTAGTGGTGGTTGTTTGTTTCATCTGATGTACCACGTGCTCTTTCAAAAAAAAAAAAATGACGGAACTTACTTTCGGAACATCCCTCGTATATATTAAGCAATAAAGACTTACTCCAGTCGAAAACACGTAAGAACAAAATGAAACAGTTTATTAATTACCACTGTAGAATAATTAATGTCTTTCTCTCTCTTGGATATCAACCTAACTCACAATCCTAATCTATGATTTAAATAAGATATCTTATCTTACCAGTTCACTCGTTCTTAATTCAACAATTCTCACTAACAGTAGCTTCGTAGCTTAATATTTTGAGTGGAACTATCTTCAGTCCTCAAAACTAATAAAAGAGTTTCAATCCAAATAACCATTCTCTGTCAACAAGTCGTTACCCTCTATCTCCCCTTCCCCCATTAACTCTATTTCATTTGTATACCATTATCTCTATTCACTTCACCTCATTTCTATCTTCCTCTAATTTACCTAATGACATTTCATTTTGGTTGGGAAGAAATCGTAATTTATGAAATTCAAATAGATATAAAGTCCCCGAGGTTGGTGATGAAGAGAAAATCGCGAATAGTCCAACGTCACATGTTTATTAGTACTCGGCAAATTTTTAAAGTTATAAACATAGTGGATTTTGTGCAAAATATATCTAAAGTTAAATAACTGCTCTTAACTTAAAAAGTGGAGATTACTTAAATTTAATAAATATTAAGCTCTTTTCTTGTCGAAGACTTCTCAGTTACTCTAAAGTTGCAAGTTTCATTAGCAGAAAAAAAACTTGAATAGTAGTTTTGAAGTAGAAACTTGAAGAAAACTTGAAGTAGAAACTTGAGTTTGAGTTTTGAAGCTACCTAAGTCACTCGCATCGAATGATTGAAATTGTTTCACACTAAATTGAACCAAGCCTCAAATCTCGCGTAGTGTGGAGAAGTAGGTAAGAGAAGGAAGTGTTTCAATTCAGGTTACTTCCTCGCCACTTAACCTTGTCTCAAAGTAACGAAGTCCGTCATTTCAAATCAGTTACATTAATATGAATTGAAGACTTCCCTGAAAGGAGAGTATTATCAATCAATACAGCATTTTTTTTTTATGATAGTCTTTATATTAAATTTTTCTTCAAAAATAATTGCTTTTATTTTGTACTGAAAATCCTGAAATCTGATATTCTGAGGGTGAACTTTTTCACATAGCGTTTGAAAATTTGAAAAAAAAAAAAAAAAATTGTTTTATGGGATCAGATTTGTTCACCAGTGAAAGAAATTTAAATAATATTTGTCATACAGTATTCCTGTGCGGTAAAAATGTTTTAAGACCTGCTTATAAGTCTTTATAATAATGAATAAATAACAACGTTTTAGATGGAAAGTATCATTATTTTGTTCTGCTTAAAAAATCTGGTTAAACATCTATTTCTAAAAAAAGGAACAAAGTTTCAATTAAAAGTTTCTTATTTATTAAAATAAATTTATACAAACGAGCAATCAAAAATTACATCTTTTTATGATATTTGCAAAAAAAAAAAAGTTTCTTAATACACTTCAGGAAAATAAAGTCTTCGAGCATTTACATTGCAAAAAGTCTTATATAAAATGAAAAATGAAGAATTCTTTAATTAAAACGAGATCATTAAATCGAAAAAAAAAAAATGGAAAATCAAACTTTTTCTCCTTTCAACGGTTAAAATTTTTTTAAAAAAATATAGCCTCATTTATAAGACACGTGCAAACAGCTTTTTAAAGCATGCTTAATTGTCATATAATTTATTCTACATTCACTGTATTTTTTTATGTCATGTGTAATTTGGTTTGTTTTTTCAATATGCATATGCATTTTTGTCTTTAATTTTTCAACGAGTTTCGATTGCTAAAATACTGATTTTTGAACGAGATTTGATTACTGTTTATCAAATTTTCTGGACACACCTAATTTGAAAAGAAATGTGAGAAAGTAAAAATTCAAATCCTCCTAAAATCCAAAGAAAAAAAAATATAAGAAATAAAGGGGAAAAAAATATATAAAATGTATTCATATTAACATTACAAGCCAAAATGATATTTCGATAAGATTAAAAAAATGTGAGCAAATTATTTAAACGAACTTTTTTAGAAATAATTAAATGCAACAAAAACTATTTGGAAACTCAGCAATTAATTAGTTTCTTTCCATTTTTCTTCCTCTAAGCGAGAGAGGAACTCGATCTTTTTAACAAATTTGTGGTTTAATTTAAATTTAAATTCAACTAGTAAAATTTAGTGCATATGAATGGTTATTTTTAAAAGCATTTTTAAACTACGCTATTTCAAACTGACAGTTGATCCTTATTGCTTGTTGGTTGGTTGGTTTTATTAAAATCGCACTAGAAGCAACTCGGGGGCTATTGGCGACGGAGCTCGTAACTTTGAACCTCGGTCAAGTGACGAGGACAACACCTGAGATGGCACCTCCCTCTCCTAACTTTCACACTGTGCCAACGGGTGGGCTTTGAGCCCCGACAAATTTCACGGGCTGCAAGGCGGGTCTTTAGCAGCATCAAGATTCGAGCCTACGAATCGACAAAAACCGCAGGCCACGAGTCAGCTACCATGACCACTAGGCTACTACGGCCACCCTATTGTTTGTAATTACTAAAACTGGAAAAAATGAAGATAAGGTTAACGTCCTGAAATCCTATTGATAGAAAAAGGTATTAAATTAATTTATTTATTATTCGGCGAAATTCTAAAAATTATCGATATTACTTGTTTTACTAGTTAACAATACGATGGTAGCCTTACCATTAACATTTTTTTAAGCCTTTCATTGAGAAACAATAATCCAACGAAGGAGAGCGATACTTTTCAACCACATTAATTTACAATCTCTACGCGCCTATTATACATAAACAAATACACTATAACGAGAAAAAAAAAATAATGCACAAAGAAGACGTTGTCCGATGGAGACAAAAATTGGCGGATAGGAAAATTATGTACAGAATACAAAATGATAAAAATTTCAGAAAAATTGAAAGATATATTTCAGAGTCACATAGTTACAAGCTCAATAAGGTGTTGACCCACCTCTAGCCTGGATGCAAGCTGCCACACGACGTGGCACAGAGTTATAAAGTTCCCTGGTGGTCTCCTGCGGTATTTCTTGCCAAATTTGCTCCAATTGTCGGGCTAGGTCGTCAACATTCCCTGGTAGATGCAGTCACCTTCCCATCATATCCCAGACGTGCTCGATTGGAGAGAGATCTGGCTGGACTAAGAAGTGTTAGACAATCTGTAAGACAGTTCATAGCAACTCGTGCTGTATGTAGTCTGGCTTTATCTTGCTGAAAAATAAGGCAAGGAAAAAGGCAAAAGTAACGGTAGCAAAACAGGTCTCAAAGTGTCGTCGACGTACCACTGTGCTGTAAGTGGGCCTCTTATAACGACCAAAGGGGGTCCGGCTATCAAGGGAAATGGCACACCAGAACATAACTCCTGGTCGAGGGCCTGTGTGGCGATCAATCGTGAAAGCAGAATCGGCACGCTGCCCTGGGCGTCTCCAGACACGTTGTTCCGTTCTGCTACAAGCCACGCCACCGAGCTGACGAAAACCAGACGTTTTCTGGAGGGAAGTGGAGATTGGAGCGGGAAAACAAACCATTACGAACTGAACTTTCGAACTCATCGGTCGTGTATATTTTCTTTGAGTGATAATTGTATTCTAATTTAAGTGTCAAATTTAATATCTGTATATAATTTTATTTTAATATATCATTCTGCAAAAATAATAACAATCTGGACGTCATTCTTTGATGTAGTTATTGTGTAGAATTTCTGGAATAACTCAAATTGCCATTTAGGATTTTGAAGCGAAATGGCAGATTGATTCATCCCGCCTTTTGGATTCGAAAACGAGGTAAGCCTTTTACCTTGTTTATTTTCGCACGTAGAATTGATTTTATGTATTTCACACACGTCTTCGATGATCGTTAGGACACAGTTGGAATCGGGATTCGTCGCTAAACACTATACGCTCCCAATCAGCATCATTCCAACCTGATCGAGCCAAGCACCACTGTAATCTGGCTCGACAGTGTGCAGGCGTGAGTGGCAGGTGGCGTAACGGTCTTTACAAGTGTAGATTTCGCTCTATCAGACACCTGTGAAGGGTCATGGTGGACACTCGTGTGCGGGTCGCACATCTGATGGTTGATAACGATGAATCAGGCGCTGTAACAGCTGATCTGACATGACAATCACTCTGTCCTTCCGATCTGCTGTGGCCCTAGGTCGACCTCTACCCTCGTGACGCTGAAATCTGCCATTGTCCACCCATTCTTGCCAGCCTCTTCTAATCGCCGCATTTCTTTGACCCATATAACGAGCTATTCTTCGATTTGCCCAACCTGCCTGCCTCTTTCAATCGAATGATACGACCTCTTTGAAACCCTGACAGTTGCTCGTAATGAGCTCGAATCCTGTGGCGAGGCAATTTTTAGTCGTTGAAAGGTATCCTAAATCGCAATGCAACAGAAAATTTGACCATCCGATCGAGAATCGCTTCTTATATATTACACCTGAGTGCGCAGTTCCGATGCGCTGTACTCTCGCTATTCATTTATGGACACCAAATTTTAATGTTCGGTCCAAATGTCTTTGCATACGAAATTTCATTACAATCGGGCAACTCCTTCTTGGTACATCGTTTTTTTTTTTTTTTTTGTTTGTTTGTTTGTTATAGAGTGTATTTACATTAATTTACAAAATATACCAAGGCTTCCTTGCAGCCCATATGTTCACTTATCCGATTTTGGGATCAGGACAATTTACATCAATACAAGGAAAATCCGCCTTTCGCGATCAAAAACTAAATGTACTCTGAAATATTACCCATGAACCCATGTGCTCTCATTTAGACACGAGACAAGGCGCCTCTTAGCGGTATCCAAATAAATTATTTCCAACAAGTATTTCAGACATCGAAACTATTTTGGGCGTAATCTAACACATTTTTTAACCAATGAACTAGAAATAACTTTGGAACTAACATCAAATTTTAAACTTAGTTTATTCAAAACTAGCTGACTCTGCAATGCTTTATTATTGCTAAATGTGAGTATATGAGTATATATGTGTGTGTGAATTAAATAAAGTTCGAAGTCCGATCTTAATACATTTATCTAATTAACTCGATAAATTAACTTGATAAATTATTTAGTTGCACCTAGGAATCATTCTATTTCATTAATTAACTTTTTGTATTCAGTGTAAAACACTTTTTTGAAATTTTAATGGAAATAAAATTAATTACTATTTAAATGCTGAGATACAATGATAATGTTGAATTTTAATAGCATTATTTGCCTTTTTCCCCATTTTTGTTCCATTCTTCAAACTTTATTATTCAATCACTGAATACTGTATGAATTTCGAATGGATATTTTAAAATCAAAATGAATATTGTATGAGATATTACACTTACAAACAATACGTTACGTGTGAAATAAGAGCAAAATGTGAATTTTCAGCAAGTCGAAAAGTTTTAGTAGCTTTCGAGTCTATAGCACAAGCACAAATGAACGTTGCCTTTTATTTATATAGATTACGCTTTAAAATATATTCAAATTAATTATCTCATGGTTGGAGAAAAAGAATTTTAAAATCGCTCACATTTTGAATATTGTTATTGTAGATTTGTGTTAACTGTTTATAAAATGTGCCGTCGAAATGAGAAAAAAGCCAATTCTTCAACTGACGCTGTAAAAACAACACCGGATTTTATTCAAATCACTCACCTGACACTCAAAGAAATTTTTCAGCAAAATCGATTTAGTAGTTTTAGAGTCTATAGGTTCTATCTATAGAGACTATACAGTTCTATCTATACATAAGAACATTACCTTTTATTTATATAAACATATTAAATTGATTAAACTGGAAATATTATAACAATTGCTCTTTGGGTTTTCCTTTCAACTGACACTCGTAGATATTTTGTTAGAATTATTTCAAATGAAATTTCGACCACACTAAACTGAAATGTGATTCATGTAGATTGATTGAAATTATGAAGTTCTGGGAAGAGATTCGAAAAATTACATTTATAAGCAGCGAAGAATTGAATAATAAGGGAATTGAAAGTTAGTAGTTGGTGATAGAGATAGTGAATTGAATTTATCAAAGGTCATCTGGTATCCTAAAGAGCGTTCCGTAAGACAATAGAAGGGAACAGGAAAAGGGTTATTGATGCGAACCTTCCTCTATATAACGATTAAGGAATCGGACTCGATCAGTTCGGTCAGGATAAGCAACTTAAGCTTTTAGTAAACGTTAGAAGCGTTAAGGCAGTTTGAAGTTATTTTTACTTATATAAATTTAATTCTTCTCAGTCTGGAAATTAAGACCAAAAAGAAATTACGTGAGATATACGTGTGTGCAAAATTTCAATTTAATTGAATGTTATTAAGTGCAAGGCTTTCCAAGTCCGTCTCTGCTTGAGCATGCTATACGAAGTGGGTGAAAATTCGAGCACAAATTTTGAACTGCAAAGACATGCATACATATGAATATAGCTAATTAAATAAAAGCTTGTAATAAGGGGGGGGGGACAAGTAGGTGATAAAAAGCTCTTTCTAGAGAAAATTTATCATTTAATTAATAACATTTGCTTGTTTAATAGCAAACCTTTGAGGAATTTAGTTTCAAATGATCCAATTGACTTGCTTTTATGAACTCTGTGACGTACTTTAACTCATCGATAAATCTGTGAACTTGCGAAGCGTTTCATCTAAATAGTTAAATTCGCCCATTTTTTTGCCATTATTTTTATAATCAATTATATTTTTATGCCTGATCGATATCATCCTATACAATCAATCGTCATAATTTTCACGACGGAACATTTAAAAACTTACTTCATAGCTCGTATATCCTATCCATTTTAATTGCTTTAAATGGTTTAATTCATATAAATAAAAATTCAAAAATGAATCACACTGCGTTGGAAGAAAGGAAATCAAAACCATAAGACATATTTAAAATAAAAGCATTAAAGCACAGAGCAATATCGTTAGAACAAAATCTTTGTCTCAGGAAAGCACCCATCATTCGTTTAAAAAACCACTTTTGAAAGAAAAAAAACTGTTTCGTCTAGTTGCTGTATTAACCACCTAAGGGGCTATTGTTTTAGGTGGGTCGTTTTGGCGTACCAGATCACTTTTCAATTTTTTTAGCCTTTGCTTCAATTTTAGTTTCATTTAGCTTAAATATATTCAATTTAGTAATTTATCGTTTATTTTAATTTTAATTGTATGCAGTTGATATAATATTCAATTTAATAATTTCTCGTTTCCTTTAATTTTAATATCGGAAAAGTTTACTATTGTCCATTTCTCGATATTTCATAGCTTACTTTAATTTTTATATTTAATTAAGTAACTTAATAATAATTATAAGAAAAAGCGCACCTAAAGTGGCTAAATTTGTTCTTTACAAAACTTTTTATAGAACATTTTATTTAGGTTTAGTTTCAATCTCCTCTCCATAGTTTTAAAGAATTTTTGTCATAAATATTAATAATAAAAATAAAATGCATTTTCTCTGCAGTGATCTTTTTTCTGAAAGGGAAATGTGCAATTATATGAGTGTGTTAAATGAAAATAATCTTTAAACAACAATTTATTTCTATTATAAAAGTAATATATTGCCCTTTGTGTTTGACACAATATATCCTTGGAGATTCAGTGCTATAAATCCATCCAATCTAACCATCTATTATAAAAGTAAAATATATACCAGGCTCTTTCAATAAGTCCTTGGAAATTCCAAGAGATGGTGCGCATAGCATCGAAAATGGTATCTTTTTGGTAAACACCATGTATCATCATATGAAGATAGAGAGTTAAATAAAAGCTTGTAATAACGGGAGAAACAAGTAAGTGATAAAAAGCTCGAGAAACCGAGTGCGAGTAACAAAGACTTAGATAACTATTTAAGTCTCAGTAACTCGTATGCGTGATCATGACGCTTTTCACACCTCAAAAATTCTTCGTCATAGCTTTTCCGACCAATGAGACCATCATCGCCCTTTTTTATTTATTTTTTTTTTTTTTCGCTTTGGCTCTGTTTATCGGATGGCAGTACCCATTGGTAATAATAGTTTACCTTAATAAGAGTCATCTATCTCCAAATATAAATATTTTTTTAATTACCCACGTAGTAAGCTTGTAGATACTTTGGCGATGTTAATGTAAAGGGAGACTTAATTGTATTATTTACGAAGCGGAG
This sequence comes from Nephila pilipes, assembly GCA_019974015.1. Lineage (NCBI taxonomy): Eukaryota > Metazoa > Arthropoda > Arachnida > Araneae > Nephilidae > Nephila > Nephila pilipes. The sequence continues at coordinate 415,899 of BMAW01128598.1, read as the reverse complement.
ATTTGACCGTATTATGTGTGCAAAGCAACAAATTAAAATAAACTGGTAAATACAATGAAAAATATCCTGCTTTTTATAGGCTTGAGGTAAGCAATGTCAGAATTTCAGCTAATCTATTTCTGTAAAAAGTTAAGAAACATTATTGAATTGTTAGTAAAAATGTATACTGTTAAATATTCATCATCACATTTAAATGGGATAAATAATTGTGACTTATATTTTTAATAATGTAGTATACATTCATTAAATTTCGATTTGTTTGAAAAAAAAATTATTATTTAAACTTTCTGGTACGTGATTGATATAAATTATTTATTTAAAAAAGATACCTTACTTCGGTTAAGTAGACACAAAAAAAAAAAAAAAGAAAGAAATTTCTCAAGGCAGAAGAAAACAGTTTTATATATCTCAATCTGAATATGATTCATGAATTAGATTTTATGAAGTAATACCGACACTACGCTACTTGTGGTTTTAATGTCCCATGTAGCCTTTTCGAACAGTGAGTTTGGCCTTTAGAAGTTTACAAAAACTGCGGAGCTATCTTTCCATTTTATCAATTCATATTTGCTCTGCTACAAGGGGAAAAGTTATATTTGATTGCCAAAATAAGTTAAAGTTTAATAAATTCCAAGCATTTATGTTTTAAATTGCCTGTATTTAAATTCAATTTTGATACCAACACATGTCATGATTTCCAATTTAATACAGTCAGCCTCTTCATTTACTGTCAGATATCGTCTACAATTCAGACGAGGTAAATAAATTTTATCGTTTTTTGAGACGTATTGTACACGACGCTCGGATTTTTCAAAAGAAATGCACACTTTTAAATATAATTATCCGTAATTTCGAGAATACTACCATATTAGTTTGACCTTCTGACATGACCTTCAAAACGAAAACGGATTCCTATCACTTGATCCAGAATTAACTTCGAAGTAAAGATATAGAATAGGAGATACGAAGAAGGATCTTCTTGAATTTTTACGGAGAATCGGTCTGGATTTATATAACAAGAGAAAAAAAAATCTAAAAAAAAATTCAATCTAAACATTCAATAAGTGGTCTTATTTGATTGACGTCGTTAGAGTAACTTAACGGACTACCAATCAGAGAAAGGACTGTTGCACTTACAATCAAACAATTTCTATAGAGCTTGTTAAGAACTTTCTCACGCAACCACATTCTCAATTCTTTGCTTCTGCTTGACTTTTCTTTCTACTTAGTTAATGTTTGGGCCAACATTACCTTGAACTTTCTCAAAAAAAATCGGAAGTATTAAATTGGAAGATTTATTATACTCTTAGCATCTGTGTGTGCTAAGTTAAAGAAACCTTTTTTTTTCCTGGCTTTGAAATTTTTAAAGATTTGATTTAAGTTGCATGTTAATATTTTCACTGGATTATTTATTTTTATCAATTTTTCTTTTACCTGCTTTATTGGCTCATTTTTTTCCGTTGTTAAATTTTTGCTCATGTACAAACGCGATTTAAAAAAAAACCACTGCTGAGAAGATGTCAAACTGATAACAATACGCAAGAGAAATATTTTGAAACGATAATTCATATCTTACGTTTGGTGTTATCCATATCACGCACCATTTTTCATAAAATTATCACCTAATTTATTTTCAGTTCTCAAAATCCATTTCTAAGAGTGCTTTAAATAAATATATATTTATAGATCACAAAATTCACATCTTTATAGATATATTTTTTGACTTACGTTCATTATTGGAGCATTAATATATTATCTGTCTAAGGAAATGAAACGAATTAATGCGAGAAATTTCGCAAGAAATAAATTAAAAAGTTAAAGGAAAGTTTTTTAAAAAGTAATTAAATTATAGAATAGGAATATGAAAGAAGTGTAACACCCCAGTTTCACTTCTCTCATTCAATTGTAACATTACTAGACACTGAAGTTTAGTCTCCAATTAAATATTTAGATAATTAAGAAAATCAAATTAGTTTTAGTTGAATCTTGAAGCATTCAAAACTGAATGCCTGTATTATTATGTATATGGGAACAAGTTCTTACACACATCCGAACTTAAATATTATCTAATAGTTCTACTTAACACATCGATCAATAACTCCCGAGTCTAACATTGAAAACAACATTTTTTTTGCAAATTTTTTTTTTTATTCATCAACATAACACTTTTGTTAATCACCTTTTAGGGTATACAATCGTTCAACAACTTTTCCAAATCTCCCCCAAATTTTCTTTTTCTTTCTTTTTTTTTTTTTTTTCGCAAAGAAATCTTTTTGTTGCGAGAGTAAATAGCGATAAACAGCTTTCTGAATCATCGACTCGTTGCTGTTTTTGTTCCATCGAAAGCAATCGCGGCACCCACTTGGAAAAAACCTTTTTCACTTCACTTCAAAAAACCTTTTTCCTGGTCCGATCGACTTAAAATTTTGACACGTTTCAAGCAAAGGTTAGTACTCTAGAAAGACCTGGTTACTGGTTTACTACGAGCGCCATCTCTTTTTTAGTCTCGGGAGTTATTGATCGATGTGTTATTTGAAATAATTCTTAAGGTGGGTTCAAATCAGGATTGAATCAATCTTCAATATATCAGCTATATCGTAGACTCTCTCACTTTCTGCTACTACTACTAACTAATCTCTCACTCTGTATTAACCACTCAAACCTCCCATTAAACTCTTAGAAACTTATAAATGCTATATTTAATTAATCTTGCTCACTTCACATCAATGTCTCTAATCTAATTTACATAATTCACGGTTTATTCACAAGAAAAAGTTCTCAATTCAATTACGTCATTTGAAAGTCCTAAAAGGTTAGTTGAAGGGATAGATGCGTGAGAATCCCATTGTAGAAACTACAAAATAAACAACAGGCAAGATTTGAAAGATATCTTTTACATCAATATAGTAAAATTTGAAATTTTTGGAAGTTCCTTTTATTAAAGTAATTCAGGCAAGCTTTTTGCAGAAAACAGAAAAGTGCGCAATATATATTTTTTTTAATTCCCTAGGTTTCCAACTAGTTTTAAGACTACTAAGAAAGCGAAAAAGCTCGAATTTAATCGAAAATGAAATTTAAAAAAATGTTAAAGTTGTAAAAAAAACTCTTTTGCGCTTTTATACCACTCATAATTTGAAAGGGAAAAGCAAATATTTTTTTTCTACATCATATTAACGCATTTATTTTCTGCTTCATATTAACGCATCTATTTTCTACATCATTTTAACGCATTTATTCGTAAAGTCACTTTTACAGACTCAGAAATATTTTTTTTTTTTTTTTTTTGGGGGGGGGGGGTGCACATATCGTCATTACCATATAAGAAGCAATTTTGTGGTTTTGAATCATCACTTGGTAAAAAGTAAATAACACGCTTCGTCAGTCTTATTTCTCCGATTAAAAATTGTTCGAGTATTGATATAATTTTATCATGTAATAAAAATTATAAAAATGATGATCATTTAAAAAAAATAATTAAGATATCATGAGAATAAAATTTGCATTTTTTAGAGATGCATTTTCTATAAAGGTGCATCCCCCCCCCCTCTTCGTCTTCAAACACTGACCCGGAGGTCCTCTTTTAGAGACAGCAAAGACTTTTCTATTCTTTTTCTCTCAGAAATTTGAATAGATGAAATTCTTTTCTATCTTCGTGATGAAAGAAATTTAAGCATAAGGAGAAAAAAAATTCTCGAGTTTAAAATTTAAAACATCTATTTAAGCATAAGGAGAAAAAAATTCTCAAGTTTAAAATTTAAAGCATCTATAATAGTATAATTAAAGGATCATCCTAAAATATTTCAATTTTGAGGAAAAGTCTTGGGGGGGAGTGCATATGTCCTTTAGCCCCCTTCTCCCCCCCCCCGGGTATGCCACTATACTGCCTTATCTAAAAATTGTCAGTATGCTCTGATTCCTTATTTTGAGAGATAAATCTTTAGTCAATGATTAATTCTCTCTGTTAAGTAACACTATGAGAAAATCCAATCGAATCTGTTATCATCAAAGATCAGAGACATTTTAAAATAATTCTTACTACTTGGTAGACTTTTCTGTTTTCCTTGTATTATCAATCAAAATGCGCCACACTAACCGAAACTATACTATTTACTACATCGTGAATTATATTCTATAGCTTGACGAGCGTGAAAAAAGTTAAAATTGCACTAAATACAATCGTAAATAATTCGAATTTTTCTACCAAAGTTTAGAGCTGCAAGAGTTTGTAAGTGTACGTTTCATCGATAAACTCGATTACATTTGAGTGAATTCTTTTGTTTTAGAATTTTTAAAGAAATTAGTCAATTTCTTAAGTAAATTTCCTTTAATAGCTGAGGATAATGCAGTTCAATGGGATATGTGCATTTTGCTACTGAAACGAACATATTTGAATAAACTTTTCTTGATGAGGAAATTCAAATTGTCTTTTTCCTTCTAGGGGGAAAAAAGTTTTTTTTTTTTTTTTTGAACGAATCTTAGATTTTTAGACATTTTCAAATGCCAAAAAGAATTTTAAATATATTTTAAATCCAAACTTCATAAGAAATGCAGACCTCATTTCAAAGTGTATTAAATCATATAGAAAATACCCTCGATCATAGACATTAAAATTAAAATGAAAAAAAAAAAAAAAAAAAGGTACGTCTCATTTTTTAATTTTACATTTTACCCGTATATTAATTTTTCTGACACATTTAAATAATTAAGTTAAAAATTTTAAGATATCAGTTTTAGTTACAAAATTCATGTAAGCTGATTGACAGCTAAATTTGCCTGATTTTTAATATTTTTCATTTCAATATAGTGTACCTTTCCTTTTAAATCGTTTGTATTTTACGACAGCAGAACTTTTAAATGAGTTTCATTTATCAATTGAAAATAGGTCATCTGAAAATCGTAGGCTGAGCCATTAGAACCCACTTAAAAGGTTACCATCTGAAAACTTCAGAGTACCGGACATTGCTTAAAAAAAAAAAAGATGACTAAATCACTTTAGGGGGAAAATATTCCAGGTACTTTAAACTTGCTGTACGGAAGATAATTGAGAAATAATTGTCAAAACATTCAAATAATGTGCCTAAAATCTATTAATCAGTGATTTTTAGTTCGGCAAGGAAATCCGAATTAGAGTTTAGATGATTATGCTCAAATCATTTTAACAGTAAGAAAAGTTGTATGGAAACCCAATTTGAATTACAAGATCTAAATCCCATTCCTTACGAAATCTGTTAAAATAATTTCTATCAAAATACATAGTTCTTGATTTGACAAAATGAATTATAATTACAAGGAATATCCGCAATTGTATTATAGGAAATCGCACACATTTTGCGAAAAATAAAAATGCTTTCCGGATAAAGCAAAAAAAGTGAAAATATATCAGCTATCTGGTGACTCACTAATAGTTGTTAACCCTATCTACTAAGATCCCTTTGCTCTTACCTGCCACAAAAGAAAAATAATGATTACTAGGGGTACATCGGGTATGCAGAGGAAGTTTTTCGCCTCTACATCAGTAACAAAAGAAAGGAGAAATCAACAATACGTGCTGTCTCACTCCTTCACTAGATGGAGCCTGCGTCGCAGCGCAAATTCAATCAAGAAATGCTGCGTGAGCTCTGCAGGAGAATCAGATGATCACTGGATTCTAGAAGAGGAGGATGAGAAGTGAAGGTTCTTGTTCAACCGGACTGAAGTCGCCGGGCCCTGGTTAAAGTTCTGTCATTGGCGAAATATTTTTCTTTTCTTTTTGTTGAGTTACAAAATCATGTAGAAAAGTTGAGCTTTCTGAACAAATGATTTTTACTGGAACTTCTGGAAAGACCCTATGGGGGTCTATTTTATGTTTGCATTTATTTGACATTTCAAACAACGAGTGATCAACAAATTTAAGTGAAGTTTAAAAATGACTATTTTGTGCTGCTTGGCGATTGGACTCCTTTTTTGCCTTGTGCAACCTAACAGTGGTTACTACCAAGGTAAGACAAAATTTTATTGTATATATAATGAATATTAGCCATGAAATAAATTTAAAATTAGGTTGATGTCGCTGCATTTTTAGAAACAATTAGGAAGATAAACCGTAAACAAAGTTTAGTGAATTAAAAATGTTTTCAATATTAATGTAATAGCTGATTTATAAAACTTTTGTTTTACGATTCCTAAGAACTTAAGATTTATTTTTATTGAATTTTACTGAACAATTAAGTTATTTTACTTTAAAACTTTTACCGGATAAATTATTTTAATTAGCGTGTTATCATATTCCCAAGGTCCTAAGACAATCAAAGAAATTTTACACTTGACTTATCATTAAACACTTAAATTATTTTCTGTAATTCTGAAAAAATTGTATTTAAAATGTTTTCCATGTAATTAATAATATGTTAAATTTTTATTTGTGTACTTATATTAAAAATTATTTTAGTAATCAATTTCTTTCATGTTATGTATCGAGATGAATATATGCTTACAAAATTACTTTACTAGAAATTTTTTCAATACTTTTTAATTATGAGCTAAATATATTCTTGGTAGAAGAAAAATTCGACTAGAGAGTTTATTTATTAATGATACAGAAATTAATAAAATAGTAAGTTTTACCACATTTCTTAACACGGTTAATAAGAGAACTAAGAATTATATATTGCATAAAGTTATTCGATTATTCATATGTTTTCAAATAGTTTTCGGCCTTTTTGATCTTTTAAACTATCAAAGTAAACTTCTTAGTTTTTGAAAGAAGTAAAAGTAAGTTTTTTAGTTTCTGTTTTTGTTTCTATTGGTGTTAATTAGTGTAGATAAATCTTTTTTTTTTTTTTTTTTTTTTTTTTTTACATAAAAGTTTTTTCAAACTGAAATGTTGGGGATAGTCTATTATTGTCCCATCTCTTGATTTCTTGGTTACAATAAACGACACGCAAACATATATTGAAGGTCGATAAAAAAAATGTACGTAAAAAGTACTGTTTTTAGTGCAGGTATAAACCGTTAGTTTGAAATTTTGAAATATCAATAATTCATGATATAGAAATAAGAATTCTCTGGTGTGTAATGAGCCGGGGGAAAATATTGCTATGGTTTCAAAAACAAATTCAGCAGTTATTGCAAACGAATCATACAGCTGGTTGTTATATTTTTAAATCTTGAAATACCTCACATATATTACCCGTTAGAAAGCACAAAATTAATGTTACTGACTTTTACATCCTAATCTACAAAATACAGAAAATCAGAGTGAGCAATTATTAAAGCGTAAAATATTGCAATTACGAGTAATTACTAACGTTTATTTTCTGTTCATCTTTTAGAAGTTCTATCTTTGACATTTTTTTTTTTGTTCAGTGTTAATATATCAATAAAATGATTTCAAAAATTAAATCTTGTCCAAAGCGGTTGTAAAATGCTTTTCATTCCCACTTACATTTAAGCTAATTATTCCCTAAATTCATCTTGCACTTACCTTTAATATAAGTCATAAAGTCCAGCACCTATATGGAGTCGAATCGAAAATGGGAGAGCTGAAACTAATTGACTGTCATATTCTTTCTGTTTATTTTTGTAAATGGTGAATTGGTAGTTAAATATTAAGTAATCTTCTGGTTAGTTGTATAATTATTGCTCGGTAGTTAAAATATCAAAAAAGGTTACATAACTTATAAAATGTTCAGATTTACATACTAGCAAACTGAAAGATTCTCACTGAAATCCCCTAGATTCTAAGCATTCTTAGGAATTGGCCTTCTGAATCCACATGTCAACGGCTCACTATAATGAGGATCCATAAGATGCTTGGAGTACGGGAAAAGCGAAGATGAGGATTGATGAAGGCTGTGGATGAAAGGTTGGCTGTAATTCCTAGTCCCAATCCAGGATAATCGCTGGGGATGTGAGGAGGAAAAAAGAATTAGAACTCCATATCGCTAGCATTTTTTTTTTTTTTTTTACATATATACGGCTCTTAGTTTTGCGTTAGTGCCTTCCAGTGTCAATTTATTTTGCAATATATTGCATAAATATCTCCTTTTAAAACAATGAGAGGCTTTGCAGCTAAATTTAAGCAGAAATAATCAGATTTTCGTTAGCATGTATGAATAAAACAGAATTTTCATTTATTTCTGTTCATTTTGGATCATCGCCAATAGTCTACTATGCATCTGGAATGCGAAGCGAGATTAAAATACTTCTAAATCTTATCCACTTGCCAGAAATATTAAAACTTCAATTCGAAAATGATTAGTAATTATAAAATATAAAAGTACAAATTAAATATTTCTTTACTGATTTATAACTTCATTTTAGAAAAATTGTTTCAGTGTAAATCTGTGGGAGTATTGAAATAATTTAACAACCGGTTCTGTGTCGTGATGAATGTTTTATGTACAAGAAAGTGATAGCCGAAAGGTCTTTAACTATCTACTGCAATTAATCCTTGAATAAAAACAAGGAAAGTACATTAAATTAGATTTGTAATGAAAAAACTTTTTAAAAAAAATAGTAATGAAAAATGTTAAATAATGCGTGACAAATATAGTGACACTTTTATTTAAGATATTTTTAAGCTGTTTTTTCAATTGTAATATTTTTTACTTTTACCCGATCATTATCATCTGCGCGATTTATCTCGAAGTATGTTTTCGCTATAAAAATAGGAATCCCAGTTTGTTTAAGGTAATTCGATCAAACTAATAGTCAAATGCCATTTTTAAAAGCGATTACCGGAAGTTGACAAAAATTTCTGTATCAATTCAACCGGTACGAACCAGCTGAATCCCACCCCAGATGTGATGGATAACAAAACATCTGATATGTAGCTCGAATAATTTATTTTATACATATACTGTACTTATTCTACATTGAAAATAAATTTAGCATGCGATTTGGATTTCTTTCTATACGTGAAATGGGGTGAAACATATTTAACAATTGATAAAAATATGAAGTGAAAGATTTTATGAGGAGGTAATACATATCCTAACGACCCTTCTCTATTTTCGCCCCTTCACCTTGTCAACCAATTTTTTCCTTCATTCCAAACGTCTAGACAACAGTTACGCCTTGTTTGGCGCAGCATAGCCTCATCTGGCTCTTGCGCCATTAAATTCTATCATTCACTGACACTATGATTAATACTGTTCCCGTGCCAATAGCTCTCAGTATAGTTTTGATATTGCGTTAATGAAATGAAATCTACCAATCCAAATTCCTTTTAAGCTATTTTTATAACGTAGGATAATATTTCTGCTTTATTCAAATGTTTATGAAAAGACTGAGTAAATACATCAAACCGAAGCAAGATCTTGAGGGATTCGATTGTTAACAACACAAATGTGTCGCCCTTTAATCCAATTTAAAAAAAAAAAAATTCTTCAAAAAAAAAAAAAAAAACTCATTTTTTCCATACTCCTTTTTTCTTTTATAAAGTCAACTGCTTTTTGGACGGATTCGAAAACTGACCAGAGTGATGTATCGTAACCTTCGCAGAGCTTCTCATTTCGTGTGCGTCGCTTGTCCTGATGTTCTACCTGTTATCTTATTAAAATAGGTTATTTACCTTTCAGCTGTAGGTTAGGCGAGACATAGACCGGTTATTAAAAAACACTAAGTACACTTGCTGAGATAAGTGCATAAAAAATAATCTGTTACTAATTTTGTTGCTACTAATGATTGAAAACGGGCAACACTTTCATTCAAGTCTGAAAATCGATTAATCAAATGTTATTTTTAATTTTTTTTACTTTTAATATTTATAAACATTTCTTTCATGAGTTTCCATTTAAAATTGCATATATTTTTCGAGCACTTTTTTTTTTTTTTTTTGAATTTTTTTTATACTCTCGGTTATTTCAGAAACAAACTGTTTTTAGCATTTGATTATTATTATTTTTTTTTTTTTTATATTTACGTTGATATTATGCTTTGGAATTTTTTGATGCATATAAAAAAAAACAAGCAGTGTTATTCAGATTTTGTTCCATTAAATATTTTCTATTTATTTAAAAGTGCAATTCAGATGTGCTTGATTTACTTGAATGCAAATTGTAAATGCACATTTTGCCTTTTCTTGGAAAATTATTTTATTAAATTCATAATTGTAGCAAAAGAAATAAAAATAAGTATCCTAAAAACTTGATTTGATATGTTTAGAAATGAAAAAAATTCCGAGTAAATCACCGAAAAGGTTCCTATTATACAATGCATTAAATAAATCAAGCTGATAATATAATGCTGCCTGAACAATTTAATCTTCAAAACTAAAATTTAAAATGGTTATCTAAGCTTTTTAGCTAAAATACAACATAGTTGCTCGCATTGGTTATATCTAAGCTTATCAAAAGAAGTTGGATATGTTAGCATACTGGGTTGCTGTACATCTAAAATTAAATTTGAGTGCTATTTTTAGAATAATAATAAACATTAAAAATATTTAATTATTTATGTTAAATAAATGTATTGAAATAAATGTATTGAATACGAAACGTATATTAACATTTAATTATTGATTATTTAATTTATAGGAAAATTGACATGCGAGATGGAATGATTTGTCAAAATGTATCTGAAAATATGAGGCATTCTTTGCATGTGTACCTCAAAATATATCTACATCAACTTATGTACACACACACTACTCTATTTTTAATCATTCCCTTTAATGCGAATCCAATAGCGCCGGCTTATGTTTGTTTATAAAAGCAAGCTCTTAATCATTGTAAAACAATTCTGAAAGACGTGCTAATAAAAATGAGCGAGAGGTGAACTAAGCTACAGCAAACTGTTAAACCAAGGGTGAGCTAGCAACGTTTTCGAAGGCAATGAATAATTCAAACAATCATGGGCTTTTTCGAAATAAAGGCCATTTAATTGTTGTGGTACCTGCTGAGCTAAAAGGCTTCCGTTCAAAAAATCCGAATCTTTTATGTGTATTCGCCTGAACGTTAAAACCCTTCTGAAGAACACTAATTGGACAATAAAAGCTGTAGCACGGTCTTTTTTACGGTCCAGTTGTTAGCATATTTACAATGACACAGAACATGCTGGAAGTAGATGAGTACATCTAAAAATTCTGAAGAGTTTACGTTAAAGAGTGTCTGAGTCGTAAATTTTTACGGTATCTAATGTATAAAATGGCACGCTGCCTAGTTTGTTGTTTGATGGATGGGATGTTGTCTTGAAAGAGATTACAATCATTAGTGGACTATTTTAAACAAGCTATAATTTTAAAACTTTTAAACGACCCATAATTTATCTTTTAAGTCATTATTTAATGAATGAGGTGCACGCGTCAGAGGGTATTTTATTTGTGGGTTAATAAGGATATGATTTTTAAACGGGAAATTTCAAATTTCTGTTTGAAAATTTGACCAAATGGTGTGCAGTAAATAATAAATTTGTTTGCAATAACAACTTATATACGGAAAAATGTATATATTAGAATTTACTGTCATTGTTTATAAACATCGGACTGAGAAGCAACACGAGGGCCATTCGCGATGTACCTCGTGTTTTTGAGCTTTGGTCCAAGTGACGAGGACAACATCTGAGCTGGCACCTCCTTCCCCAAACACCAAATCATAGGGAGGACTTGTACCTCGAACAGATTCAATGTGTATCAGCCCCGCTACGTTGTAGATCTTTATTGACATTAAGGCTCGAACCTTCGACTCGACAAAAACAAAGCGGGCAGCTGGTCTGCAACCTTGAACACTAGGCTACCGAGGCCACTTAATATTTCATTTCAAACCAGTAAATTCTGGGTTAAAATGCAATAAATTCGATTCTGTTTTATATATATATATATATATATATAAAATAAATCAATAATACTGAACAGAATCAAAGTTTTTTGAGGTCTAGTAGCTGAAAAATTTGTTTCAGTAAAAGTGTAGGGATTCTTTCATGAAATTACTTCGAATACTAAAATATGAAAGGTTTTGCTCTGTTTATCAGTAATCTTAGATCTATTGTGTGGATAAATAACAATTCTTGTGTAAATAATATACTTATTGTGTTAAGTTCTAATATTCTAGTCCATTTCTGAAAACTAGACGATTGAAATAAAATGAATTCATCTGATGAATGACTTCATATACAGCTCTACGTATTGATTCTAATTTAGCACTAAAAATCCCCCCCCCCCTATTTATTAGCTCTGTTTTTATATTTCATGTACAAAAATAAATTAAAAAAACGAGCAACAAACAATTTTAAATTAAGCTACAGTACCATGTAACTTCTCTTGAAAAAACCAGATGGTAAAATGATAAAAGCTATAGAGAAACATTTATTTCCTTCTCTAGAGATTGCTTTCTTTTTTTCAACTGAACTACCAGAAAAAAAAAATCTATCGTTTCCATTGTGTATTACAGAAGGATTCATAAAAGTTCGCAAAATTGGTTTTTCGCTTCAATTTGATTTGATTTGTTTGAAGGGATTATGCAATGGGATTATATGTGCTTTTAAAAATTACAAGCCTCTATTCGTGCACGCACAGCCACATTTGGCGATAGTACGATTTATTTTAGAATTTTAGACTGCAAGCATTAGGTGTATTTTTTCCCCCTTCGCTTTGTCGGAAAAGTAATTTGGTGATCCATCAGGTTACGTATATGAATTTCGAGTAGAAATGACATATTTGACGATGTTTGCGTATCTAACTGCACGCGTTGACTAAATGTACAAGGAAAACAAGAATTAATATTCTGACAAATATTGTAAAAATGAAAAGCACGCAAATGTGTTTTGCAAAGTTTCCATAGCAATGTGTCTTATAGTTTCTGATATAGATCCTCTGATTTTATTTGTATGTGACGCTTAAAGTTTTGGAAGTATTTCTTGTAATAAAAGCAATCATATTGTCTGCATCGCAGTTTTCTTGCTTCCAGTACAGACTAACCAGTTAGTCTGGCTGAAAGCTAAAATAATAACACATAATTTAGAATCGGGGAAATCTCATTTGGTATTCTAGTTCCTGTACACCTGACTTCCATTTGTTTAGCCTTTTTCCCCTTTTTGCCGAAAGACTGGTTTTGAAAGAGCTGCAGCTTATTTAAAGGCTCCACACCCATTCTCGTATGTGACCCTAGGGTTAAAATTTCAAGTTTATTCTTTGGTTTTCTCAGATTTCATGAAATATTCGCCTGAAACTAGAAATATTTGTTTATGACACATCTGTGTATCTATTTTCAGTAAAATTTATGCAAAATTGTATTCATGCTGATGTCAATGAACGGATGCAATTTACATTTAATTACCTTAGATTCAGTCAGTAAGGAAATTTAAAAGAAAACCTCTGTTCCCAATGAATTTTGAAGGGCAACGGTTGCCGAGTGGTTATGGTGGCGAACTCGGCCGACATGTTTCCATCGAGTCGCGTGTGGGTCCAAGTCCTGATTCTATTAAGTCTCACCATCCAGTGGAGTAAATGCACGTTAAATCTGTCGAGACATATTAAAGTGAATTTATGAAACAAATAAGACTGTGATAATTAGGAAATTGTGTACGACCATTTTCATTCTTAAAAGCTCTGAGTCATAGTTTGTTTTTAGCCGTTTGGCTTACTTCAGTTTAGATCTCAAACTCGACATCAAATTTTTAAATAACTACCTTGCATTCTATAATTTTTAAAATTAAAACAGAAATAGAATATTTGTCATTTTGCATATGGGTAGATACTCTAAATTTATACAACAACTCAAATATTTGCATCCAAATTTTCAAAACAATATTCCTTATAACCTCCATTGCATGACTGACTGCCGAGGAATAAATTGGATGACTGGCCCTGATGGCGACAATTTTGGCGATTTCTGGGGTGTGTGGGGGAGACATGAGTTCTCTCCCTTTTTATTGCTCAGGGAGTGGTCTGGAGCTTATTTTATCACTATTTTTATGGTGACCGAATCTTTGGGGAATAAGAAGACTTTTATTATGTGTACGCGTCGTCACCTTCACGTGCGCTCTATTGAATGAGAACCCATTTTTGGTCCTCTTTGACTCGGGTAGCACACTCTGAAAGAGCAGGAAGGACAGAGAGTAAACTAATGAAATTCGGAATCACTTGAATGAATTGTGCGTTCCCCATCCTCAAAGCTCCTGCTTTCAGGTTGTATGCGGTTTGAATTGGAAGGAAAAGGACTGTTTTCTTTGCAGTTGTGTGGATAAACTGCGCTGATCTACTCAGGTGATTTCACCTTAGCCCCTGATTGGCAGGGTTATATATACGCTATTGTATGGTGAAATCCATATTAGTATTATCTCTTATCAGATGTTGAAAATTAAAACTTGGAAGTGTGGAGAGCTTCCCATCCCTTTTTAATGTCTCTGTGAAACTTCAGATTTAATTAAATCAGGGGTTCATAATGCTTTTTTCGGTGATGTGTACCCTCTTAGTCAGGATTAGAGATCTAATAGATCCCTAATTTTTCATTATATAAATTGAGCATTTTGATAATTTCCATTCGTTACTTAGCGAAATGCACGTGCTGTTTTATGTTCATAAAGCTCCTAATTTTAATTAGGGTTTTTAATTTGGGAAAGAGTTTAGGTATTTTTTTTCATTTTTGGCTGAAAATAAATTTTTCATTGTACTTGTAGTGAAACTAGTAAAATGACTCTGAATAAGTTTCAGTGACCACAAAGAGTTGGAAATGTTTAAATCAGCACCTTTTAAAGACCATCCGCTGTAGTGTTTCCTTCATTCATTTACTTCTGTGGCCGTGATAGCCTAGTGATCATGGTCGGGGGCTCGCAGCCGGTGGTTTTCGTCGAGTCGTTAGATCAAGCCTTGATGCCGCTAAAGACCGATAGTATAGCCGGTGCTGATGCACGCCAAATCTGTCGAGGCTCAAAATGCTCCCGTTAACGTGATATGAAAGTTTGAAGGGGAAGGTGCTTGCTCTGATGTCGACTTCGTCGCTTGACCGAGATTCAAAATTACGAGGTCTGCCGCCAATAGCCCTTGTGTTGCTTTCAAGCGCGACGTTAATAAACAACCAATTAATCAAAATTTGTTCATTGACTGCTCTAATGAAACTGATTTTACAGTTGTCTTCAGTACTTGCAGAATTTTCTGGTAGAGGTTTCAATTGCTTTTTAATAGAAACTTTTAGTTCTGAAGTAATTGGAAAATTTCCTCTCTTTCATGTACCATATCCCAAGTCTATCAAATACTCCTACGGATAAGTTTAAAAAAGAATTCCAGAACCACCGTGATTTAAATTAAATATTCAAAATACGAATTAAAATTAATTGGTATGGAATTAAGTTTAGTGTGATTTTTTTTTTTTTTTTTTTTTTTTTTACAAGAAAACAATTCAGATTATTTTCAGTTTTGGTGGTATAATTCGAAGAAAATCTTTCACATAATAAACTTCGAGAGTCTATTTTCGGGGGTTTAATTTATGCGATGGGGATGTAATAATTTTTTTCCTTTCGAAATTCACAGTCAAAGTGATTTTTAAAGTAAGCTTACGAATTTCAAAGGTTAAATAATAAATGGAAATGAATGTTCTTGAATACGTTTAAAAGATATGCGCAAGAATAGGGATAAACTATTGCATTTATAAATTGAATTTCTTTGCAGTTTATAGCGTCCTAATTACTTATCGTTCCCTTAATTTCTCTGCATCTTAATTATCAATTACTCGCTTTGAGGTAATTTACGCGTCGGCAATTTCCCTTAGTGGTAAATGTTAATGACTGTTTTGAATTGAATAGGATGCAATTTTGTTTGTGGATTTTATTTCTCTTGGTTCATTTCAGAATTCATTATGTTGTCTTTTGAGAGAAATGTGCCTAGCTTTCAAAAATACCCTTGGAATGTGTGTTTCGTAGAATGTATTAACTATTCCTTATCTAAATAATTTATTGTACTTAAGAATAAAAGTAATTTAAACGCATGGAAATTCAGTGTATAGCACAATAAGTAGGCTAACATATTTTTGTATTAGTTTGGGGGAGGGGGTTGAATATATATAACGTAATTAATATAAGATTTTAATTTTCAATCATTGTAATTGTTGAGTTTCTTTTGGCATATTAATTGAAGTACTGAAATTTTAAGACAAATAATTTCTTCTTTATTAATCGTAAGAGAAATTTTTTTTTTTTTACTGCCAGTGTGAAAAGCTGCAACAATAGAATATTATTTTATGTAAAACTGCGCTTACAAAAATACAGTTAATAAACAAAAGAAATCTATAACAAGGAGTTTATTTTGGCTTACACAATGTTGGTAACCTCCAATGCATTGTGTAATGGCGACCACAACTAACGAGCAAATCGAAGTTTAATTTACTTAATTTTTTTTCCACTATCCAGTCGATGGCAGGTTTGCTTTTAGTACACATTAAGTGTAATTTTGGAAACGTGACTGGAAGTCATTTTTATTCAATAGCTTCCTGTCTTCTCGAGGCATTAGTTTTTAAGCCACCTTGTGTCATGCAAGATCGAAAAGCTTTGAATAGAGCATCTTGGTTCGACGTTTTTTAATCCCTTACAGCAAGTGAAGACAGTAACGTGCATTGTGTATTAGTGCAACATCGTTCTTGACTTTTAAGCAGCGGTTCATTCGCATTCTTTACCATTATCAAAACGAAAGAGAAGAATGATGGAATACATTAAAAAGGCAAATTAGAGGTTTCTACCAAATCGAAAATGCATGCTTTTCAATGAAACTGTACTTTAGAGCATTCGTGCTTCTTTAAGGCGTTTGTAAAACATAATGCTCGTCACGCGTTTTCAGAGTTTCGATTCGATGTTTCAGGATGACTAGAAATTTGGGCGGCTCCTGACATGAAAGTTAGTTTATAGAAAATTTATCTTTCGAAACGTGATCAGTGAATTAACATTTTTGACTTTATAAGAAGGAGCTAGCATATATTTATATATAGCTTCTGTTTTCTCTCAATTTTTTTTGTGTGTGTGTTTAAAAAATTATTTCTATGGATTTCTGTTAGAACATAAAAATTGTAACGAAGGAGAAATAACTGTTTCATTTAACTTAAGTTAATCGTGAGATGGAGAAAGTGAAAAATTATTTTCAAATTAAATTGCATAAATTTTTGAAGCTTCAAAATACGGATTTCAGGAGCTTTTTTCATTGTCATAAATTTTTTGAGGACATTAGTGCAATTAAGTCTTGAAAAAGAAATATATTTTAAAAAATTTACATTTGCAAAAATTGTCTTTTTTTTTTTTTTTTTTTAAAAAAAAAAAAAATGTTTTTGAAGTAATTTTTCCCGCAATTTGACTCTACTATAATTTAAAGAAACAGAATGTATTCCATCTTAAATTTGTTTCTTAAAATACTTTATTTAAATATAATTTTTCAGCATGAACTTGTAATTAAAAAATACATTTGAAATTCTCTATAATGCCTTAAAATTGGGAAAGAACAACTGCGAAAAGTTCGTCTCTAAATATATTTTTAATTTATTACTTAATTATATTTTAATATTTATCGTTTAATTGAAATTTTTGTTCTAGTGTTTTGTATATTTTTTTTATTCCTTTAATCTGACAATTCAGGAAAAAAAGCAGTTGCGTTAAACATTTTTTTTTTTATTGTTAATTATGGATTAAATTCCATACAATCATTTGTTTTGTGGAATATTTAAGTGTTTCATGTGAACTTCAAATAATTACATTAAAATGAAATTTATTTATTTCGGTTAAATGACACAGCGCTTTTTATGGGTTGATTGAAAGTTTATGATGTTTCATTTGCTCATACCATTTAAGAAATGTGTACATATTTCAAATAACATCGCAGCATTCTTAAACAAGAGAAATAGTAAACGCTTCCAACTGTATGGGTTATCCTAAAAACCTTGTTAATTTTCAAATTCTTGAAACTTTTTTTTCTTATTAAAATTTTGTGAACTTCTGGTATTTGCAAAAGTAGTCTTTCTTTTTCAACTTTGAAACAAATAATTGTCTAACAATTATTTGCAAAGTTGTCTTTGAATGTTTCTCATTTGCTTGTTACTTTTGCAAACGCCTTTTGAAGTGATCTTGTTCTTATTGATAAAAATATCTTAACACCACATAGAGCAATCGTTTTTGAATCCTAGTGATTTTTCTTTGGCGATTAAAAAACTTTTTTTCCTTTCTAAGGACTAGTTTTTCCCCCTTTGTGTGTCAAGATACTTCAGAAGGTGTGAAACTCGTTCTTGGAAAAAGACGTTGCTCTCTCTGTCACCTACGATCTGGAATGAAAAGAAACATATTTTTTTCTACCTGCTATGCTTATGTACTTCGATTTTTGTTATAAGAATGGAATGTTTCTACCATATGACTAATTTTAGAATGAAAAAGAATTGCTTCGAATTTGCTAATTTAACTATATTATAAATGAAATTTATATATATATATATATATATATATATATATATATATATATATATATATATATATATATATATATATATATATGTATGTCTATGTGTATGCTTTCTAAAAGAAATTTATTTTTGAAATTTTAAGGTAATGAGAAAGAGTTTTTTTTTTAATCGTTAGATATATGCCTATCTATTTTTAAGTTTTCTCTTGATTATTTCGTTTGAATGTTCAGAAACGCGATTATTCATCACTCATGCTCACGACCTTCCTGGTTAGAAATGTTAAAGTCAAGCCAGGACTAGAAATGTTAAATTTCTGGTTAGAAATGTTTAAAAAATGTTAACAGAAAATCACGAATCTTAAATCTCGGTTCTACCGTTCTAGAGAATGATAGGGGCTACTATGCGTTAAATGAAATTTGACAAATTCCTCGTTTGGTGCGAAAGTCGGGAGAGTACAGTACCAGCTCGGGTGTCATCCTGATAGTAGTTCAAGATACACTGAACCTATGCTAATATCTCTGCCAGTCATAATAAAGAGATACATTTCAATTAAATGTTTTGTTTGCATTTAATTTTTTCCCACTTCAGATATCACTTGCAATGGGATAGGTGTTAAAGAAAAATCACTAACAAAAAAAAAAAAAAAAAAAAAAAAATTGAAAACTTTTCGATAGTAAAATTGTTTTAAGTTTATTTTCTAATCAGTTTATGTACGACAGTGTTATTCGTGTAACCGAGTCACAAGCTTTTTTCTTGTCTTGTCTCAAACTTATAAAATATATAAATTAAATACTCTCTAAATGTTACTATCTATTCAGTATTTTCAACAGCATCGTAACTACGTAATTACTATTATCTTTTTTTTTTTTGAAATATTAAAAAAATTATTTTTGAAATAATTAATGCTGCTTTTTCATTAAAAGATAAAATTTATTAGTACGATAAATTTGTATGGTTATTATGCTTTTTCAAAATAATACCTGTAGGTCGCGAAAAATATATTGGTGTTTTTTAAAGGATGTTTAGTTTTTTACATAGCT
This sequence comes from Nephila pilipes, assembly GCA_019974015.1. Lineage (NCBI taxonomy): Eukaryota > Metazoa > Arthropoda > Arachnida > Araneae > Nephilidae > Nephila > Nephila pilipes. The sequence continues at coordinate 396,515 of BMAW01128598.1, read as the reverse complement.
CCCAGCGCATTGAAGCGAGCAAATATATTTTTTAAAAAATTTTAATGACTGATAGACTATGCTTCCATTTTTTCATGTTAAATTTCCTCGGGATATGTTTTATTTTAAAAGTTAAAAGAAAACAAATTAATAATATTCTATACCGCATTGATTTCGAAATTTTCTTATAAAGAATGCTGTAAACATTCACTTTTATTACCCCTACTAATCCGAAAAAAATGTTATCGGATGTCAGCATTGCGCACAAATTCCTTATTATTAATTTCCAAAATCATTTTTTTAAAAATCTTTCTCTTGGTATTGTTCTATATAATTTACAACGATAGGAAACTCTTTTCTATTGTCTAAGAGCTTTCAGTATGTTAATTATTTAAAAGTTCATGGCGTGGAATGTTTTTTTTATATCATTGTTTTCCATTACTTTTTTACTGCGGTTAATATATTTTTAATCTGCATTTTTAGAAATCAGATTTGATGAAACTGGCTTGAATGAGAAAATGTAATGAAAAATAATCTTTTGTCAAAATCCTAGAAAAAGAACTTTAATACGCTGAGAAGAAAAGATTTGTGTGTGTGTGGTTTAAATGAACTTTGCTTTTATTTTTACTTTTTGCTGAAATATTTTATTTATACGATGGAGTCAATTTAATTACACTTGTTCTCCAGATGCAAATTTCATCTTAAAACTTATTTTTATTTTTCATATGTCACAGAGAATTCCATTTAAATGTAAAGAGTTTATTTAATTCTCCAGAATCTCATTTTGAAAATTAATCCAAATCGATTTAGTGAATGTAATTTATTTTCTAAAGAAATAGTTATTGCCTTGAATACATAGGTACAAGTTTATTTTCTTATGTTTCTTTGGGTTTTTATATGCGGCATTTTATTTTATTTAATCCGTTTGTCTTTTAGAACCAATGATTTTCCCTCTTTTATTTTCCTGTTCGTGATTTTGGAAGAGTAAGAAATTAAAGAAATTTATTCGGAAATAAGGAGTTTGTTTTTCAGAAATCGAGTCATGATGTCAAATAAACCTTCTCTTCATTTGTATCTAAATTTAAAATTTTCAATTAACTTTTCAATATGTCAGAAGCACAAATTTGCCCGACAATGTCTTTAAGCCTACAGAATCTTTCAAAACATGTCAAAATTAAAGAAAGATCAAAGAGGTACAAAATGATCTATACCTTGACATTGTAAGCAAATTCTGCTTTCTTCAGAAGTAGAAGATAACGAACTCTATTCATACCTTGCGATTAAGGAGTTTTGTATGTAAAGACAGGTATAATACTCTTTAATTAAGTGTCAGCGATTTCTTAAAAAGGGAAATTGAGTGCATCTCTTCACTCAAGAGCCTTTTCAATTGCTCCTTGAAGACTTTCGGTTACTCGTCTTAAGAAGCTATTTGTTTACAGACTTATTACGAGAAAAACTGAACTGTGGGGGCATTAGATGAATACAGTTCTGATGCTTGAGTTTTGCTTTGCAATTAAGAGCATTTCCTTCATCAATACATGACGTGATTTATTTGCCATGTAAATATAAGTACCCGTTATACTTTTGTCCATTGATAAATACATGTAATTGAATGTAAAAGTGCATCGGTTCTCCAATAAGAGGATTTTTGAAAAAGATTCTTTAAATTAAAATTTAGAGCACGCTAAAGTGTTACAACTTTTGTGTCCTGTACTTTATAGATTAAAAACCGCACAGTTTTGCTTTGTGATTAATTTTTATAATTTTTCCTGAGATGGGCAATTACTTGAATATTTATGAAGTTTCGTTGTTTCTGACATGATTAGGAACAAAACAGAGATTTTCGATCTACTACAATTTTGAAATTATTTTTTTTCGAACTACTACATTTTTTTTATTAATTTCGGATGAATAGTATTTTGCTTAAGATTATTTTAGGTTCTTTTGATTTAGTTAACTGTTTTAGAGTTAAAAACAAGAAAAATGGGGCATATCAAATTTTTATATTTGTAAAAATGGGATATAATTATTTTTCTAAACTTTTATTATGTATTACTTGCGTTTTTCCTTTTAATATATCAGTTTAGAAATGAAATGGACGAAGATAAATCAATCAATGAACATCTATTTAAATAAATGTAAATGAAATTAATTTTTTACTATCATCTTTTATTATTTTACCTCTTTATTCACTTAAATTTTAATCAAATAATGTTTGATATAATAAGTTTAAATATTAATGAAGACCTTCAGTATCTAGCGTTAAGCAAATTCTTAAAGTAATTGAATTCATTTGATTAACTTTAATAAAATTTTAATGAAGTTTTAATTTGCAATTTTATTTGCGTTCGCTATAGTAATTGAAAGATCGTATAATCTAATTCATTAGGGAAGAGATAATGATGTTGATCTAAATTGTGTTTTTAACTAAAATTTTTCCTCAATTATAACTAGTAAAATGTATTAGATAATTCATGGAAATGCCTTCCAGAAAATGACTTATAACATTTTTGAAACAAAATTGGAAATTTCTAACGATTTTCCTTTTAACCATTTGCACTCCGTTTTCACCGATAATGCGACATTTAAAATATGAATTTCCAATCCACTGTTGCTGCTACAGCGACACGCTTGTTTTGCTTACTTTAGTTCTTTTGTGTAAATTGATGCGTGTGTTTATCGCTGAAACTTCTTCATCTTCGGAATCAGAAAGGTGGCCGTGGTAGCCTAGTTTCCATGGTCGCGGATTCGCGGCTGGCATTGTTTTCCTTGAATTGTGGATTCGAGCCCTAATGACCCCTCAGGGACTTGCCTACTTTAGGTACGTACGAGCTCACGACCTCGTGGGACACTAGTAATCTTTTTCTTTCTCCTTGTGTTTACTCTCGTTTGGTAAACACGTGTGACGCGCCTCGGGATACCCTAGCGATCCTTCTCTATTCTCGACCCTCTTTCTTGTCTCAACCAATTTTTCTATTCTTTTCTTCTTCTTTTTTTTTTTTTTTTTTTTTTTTTCATTTTTCAAACGTTTAGATTCAGTTCCACCGTATTTGGCACAGCATAGCTACATCTGGCTCTTGCGCCATTACACTTCACCACCACGCACACACACATCGGGCCCTTATACATGTTAAATTTGGTTAAGGTCCCAAGTCCCCGTTGGCGTGGTGTAGACATTTGAAGAGAAAGGTGTCAGCTCATGTGTCGTTTTCGACCCTCCTTCTTGTCAACCAATTTTTTCACGTCTAGACCTCAGTTAAATCTTGTTTGGCGATGCTTGGCTACATCTGGCTCTTGCACCAATAACCTTTACATTCATTCACTCACTCACTCACTCACGGGTGTCGTCTTCGTCACTTGATAGAAGCACAAAATTACGAGGTCCGTCGTCATTTGCCCTCGTGTTGCTTCTCAGTACGACGTTAAAGAACGATCAGAATCGGAATAAGAAAAAAGACGTGAAACTTGTGATTGTTGCATCGGGAAAACCCCATTCATGTTTGGGTGATTGTATCCAAAAATATCACACTATGAGAAATAACAGGACATAAAATTTTCACTTCGTTGAAGATTTATTTACTTGTTTTATGCAACGTAACGAATGAACAAATGTTTTGTTTTATTGCAGCAACCGTATTTTTTAATATATATATACTCACTCACTTGTAACTAATATAGAGCTGTAATTGTTGGCATATTAGGCCGGAGTGCAAAAGGTTAATTATATGATTTCTTTGCTATGTTGGCTAAATTAATTTTTTTTTTCGAAAATTATTAAAATATGTTTGTGATGTTAGGCGAATTATGACGCTCTGGTTTTGCTTTTATCGGTAAAATGTGCCATCGCAAGTTTATTAAGTACAGTCTTAAATCAAATAATCAAAATTAAGATGTGATTTACGACTGTGGAGAAAAACTCTCATGCGTCCACAACAAAAGATAAACAGAAATGAATACTTATCTTACAGCTACAAACCGGATCCGAGTCAGTATTAAACTTATAAGTTGGATCCGATCAAACGTTCGTTCTCTGATTATCATTTCACACGAATTGTCATCTGACTCTTGATTAAATTTCACCATCATTCATTCACACTAATTGTTCAGTTTTATGTTTAATCATAAGCACAAGACTAATTTCATAGCTTTCCGATATCTATCTCACTACTAACAATGCTATATTAAACTCTTCGTTGCTTCTGTTGACTCCTACTACCTCCTGTCCGCTATCATCTCAACTCTTTATTCATTATACTTCATTTTATCGGTATATTCAGTTGGGGATGGGACTAGGTAGTTTTGTACGTTTGTTTAGGGATGGGCCTTGGAAGGTTTCATAAGTGGATATTTTTTTTTATCTATCCACTTATGAAAGTAATAAAGCGCACTAACCAACCACATACAATTCTGAGAAAAACCAAGTTTTAAGCTTAGTTTTTTTTTTTTTTTTTTTTTCAGTTTCTGGCAGCCGTGGCATAGCTAAGTCAGTAGCGTGCTTGCTTGCGAGCTAGTTGGTCTGAGTTCGATCTTGCCTTTGCTTGCCTTTTTTTCTCAACTGTTTTGAAAATTATAAGAATTTATATAAATTAATAACTTAAATACATTGTTATGTATTTTGAAATATAAAATATTAATTTTAAGTTTACTTGCCCCGATAGTTTTATAAATAGAAAAAATATTATTCAAGACTTCATTGACAATATATTTAGGTTATTAAATTTATTTAAAAATTCTTATAATTTTTAAGCATTTGAGAAAATAAAATGCAAAAGTAGGGTCGAACCCGGCTGGAAAGCAAGCTCGCTACTGACTTAATGAGCCTTGGTTGTTCGAATTTGAAAATTAATTAATGCATAAACTGTGCGCTTAAAACTTTAAGCATGTTTTTCTCGGAATTAATTGGTTAGTGCGCTTTACTATCTTCATAAGTTGTTTATAAGTACTTTCACATGAGTGCGTTTTACTACTTTCATTTCATATTATTTTAATAATAATTTTCTATATTATGTTTCAATATTGTAAAAACATGATCTGCTTGAAGAGTTGTAAATTGTTTTTGGTAAAATGTCTTCATGTTTTGAGTTGTTAAAAATTATAACAATTACCTCATGTTCTGCGTATAAAAAACTTCGTGAACTTGATGAGCTGTGTTCATTAAGTATAGTTGATTTCATAAATTGTATTGGCTTAATCTAAGTTTTGATGTTGACTTATAAAAATCATTGTAATTAATCGAGTGGGGGAAAAATCAGTCGTATATTTTATCTTATCATTGACTAAAATAGTTAATTTTCTGGTCTTGAATTATACTAATAAAGATTTACTTCCAGACGTTGATATTAGTTGCAATTTTTATTTCACACGTTATTCATAAAGTGCGTCGAATGTAAATTAGTTTACCTAATTACTTAACTACTTGTGTGGTGGGTAGACTTCTCTCTCTGGATGCCTGATGCGGAGGCGAATTATTTAACCTGTTCTTAAAGTAACATGTTATTCAGAATTTTAACCTTCTTTTTATCATCTTTAGCATTAACTTTGATAACCATGTTTATTTCATCAATCGGTGTTTGTAACTGATGGGAAACTATAAAACGTCTTCGACAAGGAAAAATGAATTTATATTATGCTAAGCTTAAGTAATCCTCACTTTTCTAAATTAAAAATAATGGATGTCATATTTTAACAATGAGATATCTGTGTACTTATGTATCTATTTATATATAAAGAAAATCGCATTTATGTTCATCAATAATTATGTATTAGCTATTAATAAAATCAATACTGTATTTATATTTGTACATGTCCTTGTCATTTGACCGAGATTCATAATTATGAGGTCCATCTCTAATAGCCCTCTTGTTTCGCAGTGTGACGTTTATAAAATCAATCAATTACATTTGTATGTCGAGTACTTTCCTTAAATTTGCGTAAATCTTGCGTAAAGTCCACTGCATTTATAACTTTGAAAATTTGCCGAGTACTTATGTACATAACATTTTATACTATGAACATTGATTCAATTCAAATTTTGAAATTATTATAAATTTTTAAAAATTTAAATTTTATGATCTAAATTTCCCCTAGTATTTATTCGAATATTGTGCTACACCTAAAATTTGGGAGTGTTAATTAGTAAAAAATTACTTTCACTGTATAGGAAATAACTTCATTTTATAATGTGAAAAACATTGATTCAATTAAATTTAGAAATTATGATACATTTTTAAAAATTTAAATTTTATGATCTAAATTTCCCCTAGTATTTATTCGAATATTGTGCTACACCTAAAATTTGGGAGTGTTAATTAGTAAAAAAATTACGTTCACTGAACTTCATTTTATAATGTGAAAAATATCAGCACTGTGGGTAAAGTAGGTTTTGAGCACAGAGTACCAGAATCCTAAAAAAGCACATTTTGAAAAAAAAAGCGTAGATTTATTTCTCTAGGGCGGGACATGTTTGTTTACAAATTTAAAATTCAGTTTTCTGGCTTTCTATTTATCAAATTCTCAAAAATGATACTCTTATAGAATCAGCAAAACGCCCTCTAATTTTAACTCCCAATTTTTTTGAAAAAAAAAATTCAAAAATTTAGAATAGTCTCAGTTGCCTTTAATACCCCCGTATTTTTCTGTAAAATCTCTTGTAATATATACATTTCACTGTTACCCAGTCGATTTGGCTATAAAGCATTATGCTGTTATCATGATTTAAATAATTTTTACAGTTACTTTATGAATAGCGTGAAAAATAGTACTCGTACGCATTCATCGATCGTACTGAGAAAATGTACGATACGGAGCTGCCTGAAAACATACGCATTTTTCACGTTTCAAAGGGGGGGGGAAAACTAATCCCTTTTTTTTTTTTTTTTTTTTTTTATTCCCTTTACAGCCAGTCCACTGAACTGATTCGGCAAGAAATAATGTATAATCCTACTATACATATCGCCGTGTATATTAAAAAAAATAAATAAAAAAAGACGAGAACGATATCACTTGAAGAGATCAAAGTGAAATCGACTCTAATGCCTGTTCTCTTCCCCTCAAAAAGAAAAAAAAAAAAGAGAAAGAAAAAAATCGATCATGGAATGTTCTCAATCGATCCGGTTCTTTCTGAAAGGGAGGATAACGACATATTATATATTAAAAAACAACAAAAAAGACAGATTTCTTGTCGAACACTAGGCTGTATTGACCTTGCCTTAGGGGAAGTAGGCATGCGTCTAGCAACTTGCTGCTTTTGTTGAATATCGGGGCGATTCTTCCAGACCCTGAATCGTCTTCTGATGATAGGCCATCGCAATCTTTAGCTAATGGGCTTTAAAATTACATTGATAATGATGTATAATTTTTTTTATTAATTTGAACTTTTGAGTTGCTTTATTATTGCCTGTTATTTAATATTGAAACTATCGCTTTTAACTCCTGTAAAGTATATCCTTTCACCGAAATCAAAATAGTTTTGTTTTATTCTGTTTTCCTGATGGTATTTCCTATTCAGTAAAACTGAAGCTCTTTGCCTGAAATGAAGTCAGTAAATAAATACTTCAAAAGCTTTTCATTAATCAAAAAAAAAAAAAAAAAAAAACCCTAGGAAAAAGGAGAATGGAATATATTTACATGAAATGTGAACAAAGAGAACGTTGAAATTCAATATATTAATTGTTTTAACGATTTCCACTATTAACAAGTTTGAAATTTTTGTACTGATACTGGTTTTAAAAACGTGGATAATAGGCGGTTAAACATTTACGGAAAATGTAAATAAAGAGAACATCAAAATGGAATATAATAAATGCCTTAATGAGAGATTTCTTTTACTCGTAGAATGAAAACTAAAGCCACTATTATCTTTTAAAATGTTTGAATTTAAAGAAGGAATTGCCTTTCTTTATTCTTTTATTCGTATTGTAGCTACTTGATTGGAGGCTGCTTTCCTTATTGCGTTGTTAATGTAGAGGGGGAAACGAAAATTTATTTCGTTTTTGTTCATGAAATTCTCAGACTAAGTGCAAATAAATATTGTAATGATGTCTAAATATTAAAAAACGTATTAAATTTTTTTTTTAAAAAAAAAGGGGGGGGGGAGAGATTGAAAGAATGGCAATTCTTTCTTATTGCACTAATTATCAGAAAATTCTTAAGGTTTTTTTCCCGTAATGTCTTTACTATGTTTATAACGGGATGACTTTTCATTTGCTAAATCTTTTTTAATATATTCGGACGGAATTTGGTGTCTTAATGTTACACTGCGTTTTTATGTCAAATTTAAAAAAAAATATCTTAAAGTAAAGCTGGTTATAATTTTTTAAAAGAAATTACTTAACCACCTGCATTGAATTATCATTGAAACTCTAGCTCTAATACAGATCTCTCTCTCTCTCTCTCTCTCTCTCTCTCTATATATATATATATATATATATATATATATATATATATATATATATTTATCTAAAATCAAATTTAAGTGTTTCATTTTTAAATTTCAAATTCTTTTATAGTATCTTAAAATTTTCTTTTAGTATTCTTTATTATTATTTTGTTAACTTTCTTTTTTTTTTTTCTCTCAAAATAATGTTAAATAGAATTAATGTATTTGTGTGTGTATTTTGTCTTTGAATTAATCTTGAAATCCCTCTTAACAATATAAAATACTGTGAGGAATTATTAACAATATTCTTAATGATGCCTCTCTGTTAAAAATAATATTCTTAAAAACATTTATATTACATGGAATTTTTTTTTTTGTTGATGAATGCTTTTCTCCTGATGCTACCGAAGTTCCCATTATACATCATGATGAAATAATGAATAAAAGAAAATCTTTTCACAAAGGAATTTTTAACTTAAAACAAAACGTATGTTGTAGGCTTTGGTCATTTATTTTACTCTAAAATTTGCTTGAAGCAATACTGTTGCTTATGTCAAAAACTAATGTAATCATATTTTCATTAAACATTCATTTCTGCTTTAAATTTTTTTTTATCTGAATAAAAAGTATAGTTACAAAGAAAATTAATACAGTAAAGAAGCGTTCAAGAAAATGTGAATTTCGAGTGTAAACGAAGTTATTTAAGTTGATGTTATCTGTGAGAGAGTGTGACACAATCCATGAAAACGGTTATTGATCAAATGCCTGTAACGTTGGCAGATCCCCAGGTTTCCTCAGAATTTTATTAGTGCAGCTTTAAAAATTGTGAAATGTAGAATTTTTTTTATGTCGTCGAGAAAAGAGTTACCTCACTTTGCGCTTGATCCTCATCAAACTAAAATTAACTTCATTTTTTTCCTCTTAGAAAATAAATGAATATACTCGTTAAAAGTAAAATATTTGTATAACTTTTTATAAAAAACTGAATAAGGACGATATTAACTTTCAAAATTTTGGTTGTAGTTGCGTATCAAGAAGACGATAAGTTGAAGATGCATTTAAAACATGAATAATTAACTATTTTAACACTTATTCTGATAGTCGCACCATATTTTGAGGCTATAATTTTTTTCCAAAAAAGTTAAATTATTTAAGGATAGGAAGTTTGTGTCTGAAACCTATACAGTTTCATTTGGAATATACAACTCTTTGGAACTTCTGAATTTAAGAAGAAACAATTCTTATTGCCTTAAGCTGTAAAAAAAAATGTTGACAGACAGTGAAAGTGATTTCAGTATTAATTTACAGTAATCAGAATCAAGTGTTTTAAAATTGCAAGTTTATATTTCAAGTACGTTAATTTGTTACTTAAATAATTCGTCCATATTATTTTACTTTTTGTATGAAATAAACCAGTATTGTAGTTTTAAGAAATGGCATAACAATATTCTATAAATCAATGAAAAATAATTATTCGTTTCTTTATATTTAACATGAGGAAAAAAATCCATCCTCTAGTAGCACCGATTTTGAACTACAATATATCTTCAAGAAAAATTATATTGAATTCTTGTGCAGATATTTTTTTTTCCCTCTACTTCTTAGTATGGCATTATCTAATGTTGGATAATTGCATCCTATATCGCTACCCAGAAATCAACCATATTCCGAGATTTCGAACGAAAGAAAGAGTGAAGAGGATGAAAAGGGGGAAAAGGAGAGGGGAGGGGGTGCGATGAAAGAGGACAAACAAAACCTCGGTGCAGCGATAATGATAATAAATGTTGGTTTGTGGAACCCCCATTTATTCTTTCGACATTAAAAAAAAAATCTTACCTTTATGTTCACTAGAATAACATATTTTTTAGCCACTAAGAAAAAAAACTAGATAAGGTGAAAGGAATTATAACTAACACCATGATGGAATATTTGGATCACCGCAGAACTTTTGGTATGATAATTTAAACATCATTCCATTAAGGGGGAAGATGGCGGTTGACAAATTGATATTTGCAATGTCTAGTCTTTATTCTTAAAGAGGATAATTTATACTCGATACTGCTTGCTTGAGCTGTAATTAACTTTGAATTAACTTTTTTTTTTATAGCTCTTGTCTTATTGGGGAAATTCTCGACTTTTTGCAATGTATTCTAAACAATGTAGCGATTTATTTTATAAGGGAAAAAAAAGTGAATCACATAGCTATCGGATCACTTTCTTTCATCATCTTTTTTTAGTGTATGATTTGACTAAAAATGAAACTGGAAATGAAATCAATTAGTAATGATATAAAGGGTATTTCTCTGGGATGTTCATGCGGCCAAATAATAGAGCATAGACACAGTAATAACGTGCAATCTGAACAATGCGAGTATAAAGGTATCAAGAGTACTGAAATGAAGTGCAAAAAATCGGAGAGAACGAAGAACAATTATTTATAGTATAAATATGATAGATAGAATCAATTATTTTCAGCACATTGAGAGAAAAAACTAGTTTTAAATAAAGCATAATTTTTTTTAGATCTTCTAATTAGATGGTGTATAGAAAAGGGGTGGTTTTTCCTAGGCTTTCTACATCTTAAAACGTTCTTGTAGTGTTCTTTTGATACTATTTGAAAGTCATAAAATTATAGCTATCAAATCTTGGAAAAATATACAGTATTAATAATAATGAAAACTGAAGCCGGGAAAATGTGCTATATTTTCTTAATTAAAATTTTTTAATGTGCTTTAGAATTTAAATTAAGAGCAAAAATCTTCCTCGTCGATACTTGATAATTTTAAACTAGTATCTAAATCAAACGTATTGATTGGGCACTGATAATGGATTTTGAATATTTTATTCTATTAGTTTTCATTTTTTAATTCTTTATCATTTTTCATTTTGTTCATGAATCACTGTCGATTGTAATATTATTACATTAAAATCGAGACCATCATCCGTTCTCTCATGGTCTTAATGGATTGAATTCTAACATTAGTCATACCTTTTAAAGTGTGCTTTTGTATTTAATGACTTTTTCTTACCCTAGATCGTTTGATTATTTGATTTACTAACATTAAAATATTTTATATCAGCAATATATTACAGTTTTATCAATTTCCTTCCAAATTTTAGGTTGTCCATCTTTTTCACGTTATTCTTGCTAAATCGTTTTTGCTAGCGAAAGCATATTTGATGCATCTCTAGTTTCTAAAAGCTATTTTGACTTCGAAACTTGCGATATACGTTCGAAATGTTTGAAATAATAAATATTAAAATATTCCTTCTTTGAAATTTATGATAGATTCATCCATCTCTGTGCAAATTTTAGGTCGTTCATCTTTCCTTGTCACTCTTAGCAATCGGCGGGAGTGCATGGACAAACGACCCTGAAACTCATCCATGGCTCTTGATGGAAAGGAATAGAGTTTATGATTGATGTTACGTTGCTTAGCAACACAAGTACGGAGTATTCTGCTCTAATGCTCCTGGTGACAGATACGATGCTCGATAAGCCATTAAAACTGTTACAGATTATTTTTTATTTTATCAAAGTGGCTTAACTGAACGTGAGTGGCCCCTGTAGCCTAGTGTTCATGGTTTTGGATTTGCTGCCGGCGGTTTTCGCTCAGTCGCGGATTCGATCCTTGGCCGCTAAAGACCCGCCGTGTAGCCGGGGATGATGCGCATTAATTCTGTAGGGGCCCGAAGTCCTCCGGTTGGCGTGATACCCCCAGTTTACCCTAGCGATCCTTCTCTATTTTCCACCCTCCTTGTCAACCAAATTTGCCTTTTTAAAAATTTCTTAACGTCTAGACCACAGTTAAATCTTGTTTGGCGCAGCATAGCTTTTGCGCCATTAAACTTTACACTCACTTACTCACCCGTTGGGATGGTGGAGAAGTTAGGAGAGGGGGTACCAGCTCAGGTGTTGTCATCTTCACTTGACTGAGGTTCAAAATTATGAGGTCCGTCGCCAATAGTCGTCGTGTTGCTTCTAATGCGACGTTAATAAAAACTAAACTAAACTAAATTAACTGAACGTGAGGAAAATCTCTCACCGATTGAGTGATAATTCTTCAAGCTTTTAAATAAGATTCCTCGAGGAAGAGTTGATTTTCTGTATCTCGCATATTTCATATCAGAAGAAACTATAATACTGAGTAGTTGGATTAGTTTCAAAAAACGTTGCCATAGAGATTTTTATAAATAATATAAGAACTAGAAGCAAGAAAAATTCGTTGTATTTATTTGATCGAGTAGGATAAAACAGAGCTGCTGTGTAATCTTCACGATTGCATTGTGTTATAAGAAGAAACGCAAATTGTTTTTATCTCGGATTTGTTAACCTAGAAACTTAAAAAGAGGTCTTGCATATCTCCTTCGAGAATACTAAACACTGATCCCCCCCCCCTAAAATTATTGGAATCGTCAACTCAAAAGGGAGGAGGAGGGGAGGGAAAAAATCTTTATCCTTTAATTTTAAATGTAATTATGAACGCGACATTATAATTCTCAGTTTGCAAATGGTGTTAAATGAAATACATTAATTTTCCAGACTACACGAACGGCTCCCAGCAACATTACATTTTATCATATTTATAAACTTTTGGAAAAAACCTTGATTCAAAATGTAATTCTTTTTCTATTGTACATCAACAACGCATAGAACACCTCTATGTCCATTGCGGATATGATAATTTTATTTCATTTCATCATTGTTATTGCCTTTTCATTTTTATTGTATGTATTCACATATATCACGCAATCCTCTGCATAGGTGTGTCCACAACAAAGACTCCTTTTGCACGTAAAAATAATTCACTGAAGCGAATGCGTAGGTAGATGGGGACGGAAATACTCAGTGAAGCTTCTTATTCGCTGTTTTCTTGAAGAATCTTTATTTTGTGGTAACAACGGGGTGCAAGGTCGTTAAGGGCATTGCTTGATCTTGTAAGCTCATTGTGCTTTCTCTTTTCACCTATTCACGCTGACTTCAGCCTCGTAAACCATGTCTATGGCTGTAATCCATGTGATGGTCTTTTTTACGTAATATTTTTCTTACACCACTGTGTATTTGAAGAATACATCTGTAACACATAATTTTTCCAAGCTGTCATCTCGAGGAACCTTTTCTTCAGAATTCTGAATTCATTTAAAAATGAGAATAGTTTTTGTTTTCGGAGCTTTCGTGTGTTGTTAGTGAGATGACATTGAACATATATGGATCTCATTTTTTGCATTGCTACTGAATCACTTCTTGTGTAGTGTATTATACATAAGATTTAAAACCAATGTACTGTTATCGCCGCATGATTAAAAGAAAATTAAAACTTGGAATTTACCGTGTTTTTCCTTCTATATATTCCCAAATAAACGATTTTTTTGTTTTCCAAGTATTTAGGTTATTATTAAGGTTAACTTATAAGTTATTATTAAGCTTTCTTATTAAGGTTACTAGTAAGGTTATTAATCCGACTACGTTAAAAACTCGAATTTTGGAGAAAATACCGATTTTTTTTTTATTTATCCATTAAAATATTTGAAATCTTCTCTTTCTAAACCTACCTTTCATTTGTAGCTACGGTACACAGAAATCAAGTTATAAGTATTTTAATATCTGACATTTCCTTCGTTTTCTGAACAAGTTTTAACTTTAAATCCATTTTCTGAAGAATATAATTTTCAGTATGTTTACAATCTTTGAAAGGTAATAACTCGAATGTTTTTTTCTATATATTGATGGAATTTGGTAGAAATGTTTTTTATATTATTCTCAAGATCCTGAACTAGGATTTTTGTAATGTACGGTATATAAGTGGATTTGTTCACATTTTAATGCATAAGAATGGAGGAATTAAAAAGAAAAGAAATGCTTGTTGTTACTTCGACTCTTAATAACTCTGCAAATAATGTGAATTATTAAAAAATTCTAGTTCAGGCTCTGTACAGGCGTCATATCAATACATAAGCTGAATAATGATGTTATAGAAAGATTTTTCATGGAAGGAGAATATTTTGAAAGTGTGCTATTTTTTTCTTATTTTATGCTAAAAAATTGCATTTTAAAATTTTTTTCATTCTAATAAAACTTTTGAAATGCTTTTTTTATGTACATTCTAATTCAGATGATACTAAATACCAAAAAAAAAAATTATTCATATATAAGTTTTTTCAAAATCAGAGTTCCGAACGTAGTCGGATACCTTAAAAGGTAAATTTTAGCTTTTAAAAATGTAAGAAATATATATGTGTATATATATATATATATATATATATATATAATGACAGAGTTGTATGAAATGCAGATAATTGAGGGTAGAATTGTTTTCGGTATGAATTTAAACATATAAATTTTATCCTTGAAGTAGAGAAAAACAAAATTTCGCAATGTTGTAAAATTTTATTGATGTAACTCAAAAATGGTATCGGTTTAAAAGAAGAAAACACAAACTCTGCAATCGAAATAAATGATTATTGATTCATTTGACCAAGATTTAAAAAGTCGTGCATTGTCTGATATGAAAGTTACATTAGCTTTATATACCGACTGTGGAAAAGTTTTATTGCAATTGATGTTAAGATCGAATGACAATATGTGTAATATCCATTTCATGAATGAAATAAAGTCACGCTAATCGATACACTGGTAGATAAGATCGATACGCTGTTAGAGATTTTCTAGTCTGAAAGGGTAAAAATGTGTTAAGTAATTTTAAAGTTAATTAAGGAAAATGTAATTGTGTTAATTTCGCAATTAGTTCCTCTCACCAATCAAAGCCGCGGTAGCCGAGTGGTCATGATCGCGCGAGGATTGGTTCAGTCGAGTCGTGGGTTCGTGTCCTGATTCCACTGAATAATCATCGTGTAGCGAATTTGATGCACTTTAAATCTGTTAGGGTTGTAAGTCCTCACGTTAGGAAGATGTGGAAGTAAAATGAGTGCGGCGCTTATACTTAGGTGATCATCTTGACCAACGTTCAAAATTATGAAACCGTAAACAACAAACTTTGTGTTGTTTTTAAGTTAATTACCAATTAATCACCTCTCACCGATCGAAATTTTATGGGTTTACGATAGCAGGCAACTCATTGTCCTTGAAAAAACGTGTGCGCAACACACTCATCTAAATTTGTTTTCTTTAAAAAGTAACACTGATGCAACTGATAATTTACTTCTCCCTAAAATCTAATGGGTACATTTATTAGGGAATACGCCTGTCTAATTGGATTTTTCCTACGTTCTTCACCCAAGTTAATGAGCACTTAGTACATGAAATTAAAAATACTCTCCCCTCCCCTCCTAATCCAATAGCAAAACAGTCTCATTTCTATTTTCTAACGCCGATACGGCCCAAATTATTTATCTCGCCGTCAAAAATGTCACTTAAGAACTCTAAGCACGGTTTCATGCAATTATGCTTTCTGGACTAGGAGTACCTTCGAGAACTAGTTAAGCGTTACGATCATGATAAGAATGATAAGGATGAATATCACTTAAATCTTGAGATGTGTTTCTAGCGTTATTTTGTCGCATGAGTTATCAAAATTGGAACACTTTTAATAGACGTCGATTATTATAAATCGTTTTTAATAAGAGTTGTCCTTTTAAATATATTCTCGTTTGTTAAAGTTCCTGTTGAGTCTTTAACGAAGGAAAGCTTGCCTAATTTCGCTTCAAAATTAAATTAAAGTTAAATTTCAGTAAGAATTTGATTTGCGACATCTGAAGCGAAGTTTTAATTTCACATATTTTTTGTAATATATTTTTTTTATATAAAAAATTCTTTTAGAGTTAGGAGTTTTTTATATTTGCTAGTAAAAAAAAATCATTCTGTGCAGCTGATTTATTTTTAAAAAAATCAGTTTATTTTCAAATAAGACTGAACATTTGATCGTTACTTTATAATGGAGGATTTTTTTTTTAAAAAAAATCTATATATAACCTGATTTGTGATACAGGACTTGTGTGTACAGCAAACGATTTGTTTCATAAAAACATTTTCTTTTTTAAATTAAGAAATGGAATGGGTTCTTTGTAAACATTTTTGATACATTTAATTTCAACGAAATGTGTTATATTTTGTCTTTATACTTGTGTAAGGGTTTATTGATCTCTGTTCCCATTCTTCATTCATTATCGTTTTTCTCTAATAAGGCATGCTACGTAGACTATCCAGTTGTTCTCCCATACTTCCATCATTAGTAAAGTAAAAATAAATAATTTTGATCGCCACAAAATTTAAAATTTATTATATTTACAAAGGAAAGGATATTTCGCTCTATTGAAAATTAATTTATTCCTTAATATTTTTTTAAAACAAGCTGATTCTGAATATCGTTTAAATTTAAAAAAGAAAATTATAACGTTAAGAAATCTTTTCCCGTACGGCTAAGAAGAAAAATATACAACATTACGTATCATAGAGAAGACAACAAAATTAACGACTTGATTATGTCAAAAAGTATTATTTCAGGAGCTCCAATTTTATATTGTACTTTATAGTTTTGTAATTTTGCTTTGCTTTTTGGAAAGATATGTTAATTAGATGAATCGTTTGCTATTCATAAATTTATCCTCTTTATGGGCAAAGTTATTGAAAGTCGTCCAAATTTCTGAGTAATTTCGATTTTTTTTCATACATTATATATTTAAATATTCGAAGAAAGTAATTAACGGTGTTGTAAGGCATAGTGATTTTAAATACTGTTAATGATTATGATGCATCAGTTTAATCTCCAGTTTTGTAATACGAATAGTTATTGTTTAATTTTCTATATTTCTCATGCACTCTATATTATTCTAAAATCTAAATTTGTTTGACAACTCTGAGTGAAACACATTCGAAATGAGAAATTCGAATGTTCGAAAAAATCCTCCATAACTTTCCTGCTGAGAATTGCTGTTCTTTTCAGAAATAACTATCTTTTTCTGCAGAATTCGAAAAAGACAGGGTTAACAAACTTTTTTGACTGCTTGACCAGATTTCTAGAGAAGCCCGGTGAGGGGAAAAATTACTTTGAAAACAACTCTACTCGTTTTTCGCTGTGCACTGAATTCGGTTATCATGCGCTTTTATCAAAGAATGGGTTACACATTCACGATGCGAGTATGATTGCGAGGATAGCTTGCTTTTTTAGTGCGAAATGATGTAGTTGATAATGTTATTTCCTGCCGTCTGTATATTTTATGTTGTTAATGATGCAGCTGACATATCGTTATCTGTCTTGCAATATTTTTAAGGTAGCAAGTTCATGTGTCCTTTTTGTTCTGGAAGGTATGATTTGGAAAAATTGCCTTTATCGATATTGCGAATCGTTTGTAATGTTTTTTTTTTTATTAGACTCTCATTTTTATAGATGTTCTTAATGTGTTGTAGTGGATTTGCTGTTACTTTTTTTGAATGCTTTTTGAAATTTGTTATATCCTTACATTTTGTTTTTTTAAAAAAAATAACTTAATTTGAATTTCATTTGTTAAAAAATAATTCAGGAGTATATTTGTGAATGATTATTTAATGTTAGAAAGAATAAACCTCTTTCAAATAATAAACATGGCTTTATTATCTAACTAATAGGGATAAATTTCATGCCTAATGTCAATGCCATCGTTTTTCTTATTGTAAACTTTAAAGAAAAATTTAATTGTTTGCCAAATATGTTTTTCTATGTCGTAAGTGAAAGTGAAAATTTTCGGAGATCTATGATAAATAAGGATTCAAGTATTGTAATGCGATTAAAAAAATATACTAATTGCTTAGAAATATTTTATAATTTTATGCGTACATAGGTTATCTCCAAAAGTGTACGTAGGATATGGTATTTAAATATATCTATTTTTATTTCAATCTAATTTTTCCAGTTTTAAATTAAATTTGAAATTTTTTTGAATCTTCTACTTGTGATCGGACTTTTTTTTATAAAAAAAAAAAAAAAAAAAAAAAAAATATTTTTATTCGGAAATTTTTTTATAAAAAAAAAAAAAAAAAAAATAAGCAGATTTTCATGTATAAAAGTTATGTTAAATAAACTTAAAAAGTACTTATTCAAGTATTTGCGGAAAGATTTCAAAATAAATAATTCTTTCTATATTTTTAGTTTCAGTTAAGTCACGATAAATATCAACTTTAAATGCAGCTTATTAATTAAATGAACCGTATTATTAATCATATTTATTAATATAAAAAATGCCTTTCAAAATATTGGAACTGTTGTACTCAAAATTATAATGCTAATCTTAATTAATGCTTGAACTCAATTTATATGCGAAAATTTCATTTGAATTAAAATTACGATGTAACTTTTTAAAATTGACAATTTTTTCTTAAAAAAAAATAGGAAATTAAAGTATGTTCTCTTTTTCTCTTATAATCTTATTTGCACATGCTAGTCTTTTTCTTCTGGTAGGTCGCGGACTTGCGGCTGGCGGTTTTCATCGAGTCGCGGGTTCGAGCCCTGATGCTACTAAAGACCCATCGTGTAGCCGGAGTTGATGCACGTTGAGTCTGTGGGGACCAAAGTCCTCCTGTTGGCGTAGTGTGGAAGTTAGGAGAGGAGGTGCCAGATCAGGTGTCGTCCTCGTCTCTTGACCGTGGTTCAAAATCACGAGGTCCGTCACTAATTGCCCTCGTTTTGCTTCTAGTGCGCCGTTAATAAAATCAAACAAAAAAGATCTTTTTCTCCGGGTACTTTACTAATAAGTGGCTACTATTCATTTATTTTTTGATAATATAATCAACTTTAACATCTTTAATGTTATTTTGACTTAAAATAGCAAATCAAATATTCAAACAAGCGTTCTCGTTTAGTAATGGGCCGCGGTAGCCTAGAGATCAAGGTCGTCGACTAGCCGCCGGTGGTTTTCGTTCAGTCTCGGGTTCGATCCTTGGCCGCCAAAGACCCGCCGTGTAGCCGGAGCTGATGCACGTTAAATTTGTTCGGGGCCCAAAGTCCTCCCGTTGCGGTGGTGGGGATGTTAGGAGAGGGGGTGCCAGCTCAGGTGTCGTCCTCGTCACTTGACCGTGGTTCAAAATTACGAGGTCCGTCGCCAATAGCCCTCGTGTTGCTTCTAGTGCGACGTTAATAAAAATTAAACTAAAAAAAATTCTCGTTTAGTAATACTATCTTCAATAGCAGTGCACTGTCTTTGGTAAACACGGTTGACGCACTCCCAGGATACCCTAGTGATCCTTCTCTATTTTCGACCCTCCTTCTTGTCAACCTTTTTTACCTTTTTTTTTCAACTTCACGTCTAGACCACAGTTTAATCTTGTTTGGCGCAGCATAGCCATATCTGGCTCTTGCGCCAATAAACTTTACATTCACTCACTCACTCACTCAATAGCAGTGTATTATTTAATTTTTTTTTTTTTTTTTTTTGACCTTTTCTGAACCAGTTTTACATTAATTATACAAGATAAATGGAAATCAATTTTGTGGAAATGGATCCGATTATTGAGTAACTGTGTGTGTGTGTGTAAAAATGCAATAAAACATAAATATTTAAAAGGGTTTTTCGAAGAAACTCGTTCGGATAGTGAAGAATAGTGTGTGGATGAGATATGTTTATTATATTTTATTGTGCTAATTAATTATATTCTTCATGGAAAATTTAAATTTTCTTCAGACACGTTATATCTTATGAAGAGAGTGACTTAAATTGATTATAAAAGTGTGATTAGATATTATAGGTGATATTGTTTTTCTTGTGCACATACTATGAAGAGATAAGAGTCAATACTAATTTTTTTTACTGGCAAAATATATGTATTTTATCAGAAATAAGTCTCAAAATATGCAATTTTTATTATAAAGCATGACATTTTCAGTTGATATTGTCTGTAAGATATAAGCATATCTTCTTCTATATATAATTCCATCTTAATGGCTTTGCTTTTTAAGAGATATTTATGTGATCTTAAGCTATCAAGAGTTAGGAGAAAATTTCAATCCCGGACACTAAGAGAAAAAAACTTGGAAAATATGAGCTATGAACACAATGAAGAATTCAGTTATACAGTATATATTTATTACATTAGTTGTTAAACTTCACACCTTTTTTTTTATTATTTAATGTACTTTCATTTTGTCCGAAATTACAAGGAACTTCATACACTGTACCAACTCCATTACAAGGCTTCATAAAAAGTAAAATAAATATAATCACAGCCTTTGCCGAAACCTTACAAGAGAATAATTTTTGTGCGGAAACTTTATTATTATCTCGGAAAATCTCCAACAATTCTTTCGAAACCATAGTGCATGGCAAATTGTTTGGACATGGGGAGGTCTAAATTGTCTTCCTCACTATAACGGTTTCTGTAACAGCCCTTGCTGTCTTTGATTGAAAGCAACAAAAGAAAAAGAATACTTTCTTTTATGTTCGCAACTTCGGGGCGTGGAGAAAAGGAATTCCGCTTTTGCTTTTGTAAAAGTGCCCTTTTGAAGTTCGTTTCTCTTCGGCCAGCGAGGATTTTTGCCCGCACACAATGACACGTACTAAATGTTATGTGAAGTGATGCAAGTAGAGAAAAGCTGTTCAAAAGCGTTTGTGACTCACAAAGGTTGCCATATCGCGACTCGGATCTCGCCAATAACAATGTTATACTTTTTGACAAAAAGGTCTTCGAACTTAACTGTCGCTTTCAAGTTTAGTGGAGGTAGTTGACAGTTAGTTAACTCGGGGATTTAAATTTAGTCGTGCGCTTTTGGCTAAGTTACGCGGAGTTTAAAATGGTTTCTACGGAGATGTGGAATGAGTGAAATGCGCGTTGGTGCATTTTACATAGCACATTCACATATTAGTGAATGCTAACTTAGCATTCACATACTAGTGAATGCTATGTGATTTGTGGTATGAAACTTTAACGATAATGCAAATATATATTATTTCCGTTATAGTAACAAAAATTGTTGTTACAATTAGCGCTAAGCAATTAATGACGATACAAAAATAGAATATTACAATTTCTGGAATGAAATACAGTTAATAATACCAATAAATGATATAATTTCATATTATAAATAGAATAGCAGCAAACTAATAAATTTATGAACACTGCTATGCTATAGTTACTATCTGAATATATAGCAATTAATGCAATTTAGTTTGCTAATATTTATAGTTGTGAGTTGGTAGATTGCATTTATTACGCAATTTACTGAATCTTTGTGCCGTATTCACTATTTTATTTGTGATGTATTTGAAAATGGAAGTCATCTTGCTCACTTCAGTACTTCGCCTAATGATACTTGAACTTCAGATTGTTTAAAGTGATTTTTCCTTATTTCAAATGCTTATTTTATATATTCTTTGGTCAATTTTCACAAATCAAACCATATCCCTTCCCCCCAAGTTTTATCCATTTGTATTAAAAAATGGCCCTTTCATGCGTTAAGATATTATCCATGACAAATATTATTGCTCTTAGGTTTTGATGACTACTCAGCTCCTGTTATTTTTATCTGCAAATTGCATCTGCAGCAAACAGCTAATAAAACGTTCTACATCATTAAGTAAAATCTCAATTCCAAAAACATTTTCGTCTCGTTATGATACCCATCAGACACACATCTTTTTGATCATACGCACACATACTGGGGAGGGGGTGGAATGAAAATCGATAAATATTTTTTTTTCTCACACTTTTTCTATATCTTATTTTAGTGTTCTACTTCTATATCCAGGTAGAAGTGATAAAGGCATTTCACTTGATATTCTCTGTACACTAATTTTTTTCTTCGTTTCTGTTTTCCTGTGGGAATTGAGGTCTAACGACGATAACTTCTTAAAATAGAAGTTTGAATTATATCCACTCCTATATATATATACTCTCCTGTTTTAAGCATTAAAATACCCGCGACACAATGTGTGAAGCATAAAGTGAAGTAATTAATCTATTTCAGACTACGGATTTAAAAAAAAATATATATAACATTTTCTTCTTCTTTATTAAAGTATATGTGCAATGCAACTGAAATATGTTTTACCTTTTAAAAATACTTCCGTATTATTCTGTTTGATAGTTAAGTAGGACTGCGAATATGGTTGCAGTGTTCAAATAGCACTTAGATACAGTAATGTGTGAGAATGATTAAATCAGCTGCCTGGTGTTTGAAAGAGATAGAAGCGTAGGTTGATGGGTAATTTAAATACGAGATATATGCTGGGAAAGATAAGTTTTTGCTTTAAGCTATTGATGGAACAAAATTAGTATCTTGCATAAATTGTTTTACGAATTCTTTTCACTCGTAAAAAAAAAATGAAACATGTATTTAAACTAATATTTGTTATTTATTTCATTCTCTACGTTATATGTATATAATTAAATATTGGGATCTTTTACTTTTGAAAAAACTCCTTGTAGATATGCAAAATAAAGAAGAGCGTTTGTGAAATTATTTTGATATCCTAATTTAATAAAATTCATGAATAAGTATTTTATTTGACATTGTATTTTTTGCAAGAAATTAATATATTTTTAAACCTTGACTCAAAGGTGGATTTGGAAATTTATTTCTATGAGGGAAAAAAGCAAATATACTTACAGAAATGTTTGAAAATGGCTGGTATTGCTTTAAAGGAAGTGGGGAACCCTTTTCAAATAGAAAAGCCACACTGAATTATAATTTAATAAAACCACTCTAATTTATCTGAATTCTAGTAAGGCTATATTCAAGAGTCTTTAGGCGCTAATATTTAAATATATATTATCTACAACTCTCATTATATAAAACAAAGGTAACCAAACTATCAAGTATTGGTGGGAAGGTTTACTTGATTATACCTCCACTTGAGATTATGGATGTGTTCAAAACTTGAGGATATGATCGTAAAAAACGCTTTTGGAAGTAGTCTTATGCAATGCATTGGTACTTATTGAAGAAAATTTCTTCAAAAGTCAAGTTTCAATTGACTTCTCTCTATGGCGACTTTCAGAAACCTTTCAAGTTTCCTGTCAACTGTGGTCAATGTATTGGCCATTTCTTACTCAGAATTATTCAAAAGTTATTTGTTGAAAATTGTCCCATTATCTCAGAAATTAATATAATGAGCATTATTAACATAATGAGTATATTCTTATTGCAATATAATGAGCATAATTGCCCTAAAATCCTTTCTTGTTGTATGTAGTTAATATCATTGCCGTAGTAGAATCAAGTAAAATACTTTATTGATAGATGAAAAGTGAACAAATGTACATTGATGAAAATGAAAGAATTGCACTTGCTGCATCTGAATTAAATCAAAAGGATGCAGGTTTTCTTTTCATGATATATATATATATATATATAACGTATTTACTTTAACGTTTGTTCAATATTAATTAATCATTCCATACATGGCCGAAATACTTTTATTTCCATATTGTAGCAGACTTTAGTCGGGCTTCTGCCACCAAAGGCCGAAGCGAAATTACCAAACAAATCTCAGATGATCATCAGAGAGAGGACGAACGTAAGAGGAAGAGCTGTAAGAAGAGGAGTGAAGCATAAGAATAGAGCGTGTTTCGCTGTGTTTTGCTGGTTATATGAGGGAAAATTCATTTAAACGTCAGAGTCCCCATGGTCTGAATGGGTCTAAATGGAGGGACTTTCGGGGAAGGTAGATAAGTATAGACTTAAAGTCTGATAGGGATCATCCCTACAGGTCTGTTCCATGGGAAGAGAGCATTGTCAGCAAATTTTTTAGAACGCGTGATTGAATTAATTAAAAGAATA
This sequence comes from Nephila pilipes, assembly GCA_019974015.1. Lineage (NCBI taxonomy): Eukaryota > Metazoa > Arthropoda > Arachnida > Araneae > Nephilidae > Nephila > Nephila pilipes. Next base: position 372,455 of record BMAW01128598.1, on the reverse strand, counting down.
AGGAATTGTATCAGAGGAAATACCAATGAATATTGTCGTTTAAAGGAGAGAATGGGCAAATTTAGTAAACTAAATTATTTAAGTGAGAAATTAATGGGAATTAAGTTAAATCATTAT
>BMAW01128598.1:249984-372238 GCA_019974015.1 Nephila pilipes | reverse complement strand
GGGAGGACTCATTTCAGACTTCTATACCTAAATCCTTTTGCATGAAATGTGATGACAGTGAGGATAATTCTGTAGTTCATTATACATTGTTTTCCTAATGTGTCAAAAATCAAAGGTTCGAGACCATATTTGATGAAATTACTCTCTTTGTGTGCAGTAATATTTTTTGCAGCAGTTTTTGGATTCATATGTATTAAGTTATAAAATTTCAATTTCGCTGGTTTTATTTTTGTTCAGTGATTGATAGAAATGATAAGTTGTAAAATCGCTCTTTAGTGGAAGATATTTTACGTCTGAAATTTAACTACATAAATTGTACCCCTCGGGGGCTGGCCTTCTTCCAGATAAGTACTGGTATCATCCCGAGGTACCCTAGTGACCTTAATCTTTCCCATTGGGTTCATTGGCTTTTGTAAACATGGGTGACGCGCCCATGGGGATACCCTAGCGAACCTTCTCCATTTTCGATCTTTCTTCTTGTCACTCAGTTTTACCTTTTTCTTCCTAGATTACAGTTTAAACAAGTGTTTTGGTGCAACTTAGATTTGGCTCTTGTGCGACGAACTCTTTCACTCCCTCTCTACATAAATTTTATAAACGAATTCAGATAATAGCTTAAATTTACGGACCGACGCCCTTCTGTAGCAATAGATAATCTTTATAAAATTGAAATTCTGGAGAAAAAATTAAATTGAATCATAAAAATTTACATACGATTTCATGTCCATGGTTTTTTTCTAAGTGGTTTTTTTATATGCTTTTCTTCTCTGCAGATTTGGGATCTCTTCCGCAATCAAGAATGGTGTTTTGTCATTTTTTTTTTTTTTTTTTTTTTTTTTTAATTTTGCGCAAATAAGTTGGAATTTTTTTTCTTCCGATAGTTTCTTATAAAAAATACGCTTAAATTTCTTTTCAACATCTTTGTCCTTTTGATAAAAAAGAATTAAATATATGTCCGCCCCAATACATTGCTTTTGGTCTTTTATTAATTTATTTCCTAGAATAGCGAAACTCAGAATTAAGGATGAAGGCCGACAATTTATTACTCTTGAAGAATTTTAATTAATTTGATTTTTTCTCTTTCAAACTTAAAAATACCTAATCCTAAATACGGAAATTTTAAGCAGCTAAATAAAAAACAAAATATTTGCATTGTTCTAATTTCATACTTTACTTTTTTTCGTGAACGGAAGTGACACCATTACAAAACCGCAATAAAAGACAAAAAAAAAATTCTACATTTATATCTATATAATGATAGCCGTACCACATACGATCACGACATCTTTTTTGAATTTCATTTTCCATTGTTCTCTCGTTGGCGAGGAAAATTGGAGATATGGCTGAAAAAAAGAGGCGATATTGTGCCAAAAGTGCACGCAAATGATGAATAAAACCTATTGGCCGTGAGCCAAGAACACGCGACAATCGATTCGCTTGGTCCTCCTGCGGCATCGTCACTGCACATGCGCTATGGATGCCGCGCGAAAGAAGGATCTCCATCTTCTCTCGCTAATGATACTGGTCTTAAGTAAACGCAGAAGCTTCTGGTATGTGCCAATAGCATTTTAGCCAAAATGAATCAATGCTGGTTAATTGAATGAGAATCAATTAACCATCCCTCTCTCCAGATTTTCATTAATAAAAGGAGGTTTTCGAATTATGAATTTCATTTCGTTGAGGTAGATTCTGCTAATTCCTTGTTTCAACGTCATTTTTTGTGGTTACATATTTTTAAATTCAAAGTTGCATCATATGACTCGATGTTAATTAATTATTTTAAAATTACTGAAGCTAAATCATTGATGAAAAGCTGGTTTATTGATTTTCATGACCTTCTCAACATCACCTTATAGCTATCATGAGTTCTGACGGAAAAACATTTCCTTCTGTACCGGAAGAAGAAATGCACTTTGTTATTAAATGTTACTTAGGTTAAGAAAATAAATTCTTCTACTTTCTTTTATTATTTTCCAATATTTAAATCCAAGTTAACTCAAATGCAATGTATTGTAAAGGATGTATAATTTTTTTGGATTAATAATGATCTTTATATTCTCATCTAAATTCCTATCAGAAAATCTTTGTTTGCTCCCTTTGTCTTGCTCAAGGAGAAAAAAATTATAAAATAATTATTTTACCACCCTATTTATAAAAATTAATAAATGCATTTAATAACAAAAATATATCATTATTTCTAAATAGCAGACAATTAGTTTTGTACAAATAAGTTTATTTTACATATTTAGATGGACCACATACACAAATATTTATTTTTACAAAGTTTTTACTTAAGTTTTCTGTGAATCGAAGTATATGTAGTTGTGTTAAGATTTTATCTTTTACTTTCAGTATTACGTTACAATTTTCCCTCGCAATAACGTACTTCTTAATGTTTTTAAGATTGTTTTATTATCGATTTTAATGTGTATTTATTATGATTATGCAGGTTTAGTGTGCATACTTGCATAATGCAGTAGTGCATTTATAATTCAAGTTCTTTCAAATATGATTATCATTATCCTAAGCTATTCATTGGCTTCATATCCATAAGTCAAAATAAAATTTCTCTACAATTGCATGAGTTACCGCTTCTTCTTTTTTTTTTTTTTAACATTGCTACCAAATGACTTCGACCTACTTAATGTTTGAGAGCGAATAGCATATATATTAAGCGTCAAAAAAAAAAACTTTTTTGAAGCCATCCTATTGTATTTTAAAAAAGGTATTTTAGTAGTATTAAGGTTTTCCCAAGTAGAATTGAACTACATGTATGTTTATGGAGCATTAACTCGTAAATCATCCTAAATGGACTCTTGAGAAGTTCTATGTGAATTCTTTTTTAACTGAATTTGAAATATATATATATATATATATATATATGTGTGTGTGTGTGTATAATTATTTTTTGAAGGAACTTATTCCTTTCTGCTTTAGTTACAAAAACTTCAATGTAAATCTACTTTTAGCTCCGAAAAGGCTTTAAGAATTTTTTCAAAATTTTAAACCTAGCAATTTAAAAATTTCTAGCTCATTAGATACAGTTGCACCAAATTAAGAAACGAAATGAAATCATTACTAGAGCTTGACAGTTCACATTTTTCTTTCTTTACAATAACAAGGGTTATACCATACTAAGAACAATTTTAAAAAACACCTTGTAATTGAAGTTTTTAATCTAAACCAAAGCATGGGTTAATTAAGTGAAAAAAATCTAATGAAGGATGCTTTGTTCCTTATAATATATGATTTTGTTTTGTAAATTAGAGTTAGTGAAAGGAATGAGCAATTTTTTTTAAAAAAATTATTTTTTAGCTCATGACTGCTTTTTAATTTCCAGATTGAATTTTTTCTAGGTTTTTCAGTGGTTAGATATGGTTAATTATTACTATTATGTGCAATTTTCTTCAACAAAAATTCAAAGAAAATATTTTTTTTTGCATGTAATATTTGTTGATAATGAGATAAAAAGTGAACGACCTAACAGCAGAAATTTTTGTCTGGGTAAAAAAATAAATACCGAAGTGAATTGCATATCCCTTAAAACAATGAAAGCTAGACGAGATAGGAGAGACCAAGGTTATTTTCCCAACTTTTTCCAATTTCTTGTGCATAAACCCTCTTTACCTTATCTAAGATCAAAGCCCTTCAGTCTAAACCTTGCAGAATCACACCGAAAGAGAAAAGGAAATAATGCTAAAATAGCCCTCATTAAAGTCCAACTCTTTATCTCAAGTCTATTACTTTTCCATAGAAAGTCCTATTCCGTTGGCGATTCCTTCTTCCGATTTAATAACCGGACGTTACTGGACAAGTGGGTGAAATCAGCGAACCAGGTCTCCAAATAAAAGGAAAAAAAGGTACGTGTTTTAACAGTAATAGCACATCGGGGTAATAATCGAATGATGTTCTAGGCGAGGGCAAGTTTCCGTCCGAACAGATAAAGGTACTGTCACGTAATACAAGTGCCTTTCTTTTTCTTGATATCTTTCTGTTTTAACGGGAAGACTTTGGTTGTAAGGTCGCGTATTACACTCACAGGCCCGTCGTGAGGGCCTTTAATGCAAGCGCTCGCTGATGCGAATCAAAAAAGAAAATTGGCGTATCCACAGGCTATTCAAAGAGAATCCTCTTGTTGGACGTAGGCTTGTGGCGCGGGTGTCAGTTAACGAACTGTCTGGCAAGACCCCTGCTGTTGCTTTCGTGTCTGTTTTCGCTTTCATTGCACGTTTCTCCAAGTTTTGGTTCTTTTCCAGTGAACGTAGCAGGTTCGTTTCTGAAAGAGGAGAGTTGGTAATAATAAGTAGGTACATGTGAGAGAAGAGAAAGAAGGTATACAAAGAGTTTAATGTTTTGAGGTCTTAGTCGTATTAAACTATAGAAAGGTTGAGGTTAAAAGAGAATGCTTTAAGATTGGTTTAAATGCTCTACAAGGCTAGAACCATGGCGGTAAAAGATTCGAATTATACCCATAAATTAGAAAACTGCCAATTTCTTATATCAAGGGTTTGTCATTAGAAATCGCAATGTTATAAGAACCAGGAAAATGTGGTAAAAACTTCCTTGTATGGGAATTGTGACGGTGTTATTTGAATTTAATTGTATTATAAATGTCCAACATTCATTCCAATCCCATATTCGTTGAAAATTATGTTTATTACTTTTCCATACATTTGTATGCGTAAGAAAGAAAGATAGATTTAAAAAGTTATATTTTTTTTGAAACACTAATCAAACGTAAGACATTATCTTCTCTTTACTTTACCCTGTATTACTTTAAAAACCTTAACATGTTTTGTAATATAAACAAAAACAAACAAACAAAAAAAGTAGGAAATTTGAAACGAATTCATGCATTTACCTCTGGATTTTTTAATATTTTTACCATGTGCCATTCTTAACTGTTTAAATTATTTTGAATGTATTACTGAGCTTCAAATTGCTTATTCGTCTACATACCTTCTTATTTTTTTAAATTTAATTCATTATTCTATTTCGGCTACGCCCAGAGATAAATCCAGTTGAATAACATGTAAATCATATAAAAAGTGAAGTGCACAATTCTGGAGTTAACTCGTAGTTTTCTTATGTTCATAATTTTTTGTGGAGGAATATATGTGTATTTCTCAAACGAGTTCTTCTAGGAATACTTGTGTTTAACTATGAGTGAGCGATGATTTAATTGGAGAATACAAGAAATGGGGTCTCTGTCTAAATTTATCTATGATTATTCCCGTTTTTTTTTCTCTAAGTATATTCAAACTAAACCGCAAAAATGTGTCTTAGACACGCAAACACGTGCACTACGAAATATCTAACACTAAGTTCCAGTGAATGTTTGTTTAGCTTTCTTATCTTTTCCTATCATACGACGAAATTTTGATTTCTTTTTTATAAATCTATTCAAAAACGAGTAGAGATTTAAAAAAATTATTACATTGTAAATTATTCAATTTTTCATTTAAAAAAAATGTAGAGAATTTCTTTTTGTTGTTGTTAAGGTACTAAGTATCTCTTATGAGTTCTTATTAGGGTTCTTTGGTTCAAATTTTCGTTAATATTTTTGTTCTGAAAATTGTGGCAAATGGTTTCAAATTACTTCAAAAGTAAAATTTAAAATAATGATAACCATATACGTAAATAAAAAAAATATTTTTGTTACAACACACATACACACATTTCTAACGTAGTTTTTCTATGTAACTTCACTATTTAAAGTCTGCTGTTTTTTGGAAACTTTACTAATCTAATAATGCTATTTAATCCCTTTTGTAATGTTAATCTTTTGTTATTTTTGAGAAATACTTAATGAACAGATTGCTATGGAGATATTGTTGATGATTCTATGGTATTATAAGTAATCGTGCATGTATCTACTTCACGAAATTCCGAATATTAATGATACAAAAAGTTAAAATGAATTTTGATGAAACATAGTAACGTTAAATAATATTTCACAATGCTGTACATCTGTATTAGTTTGTCTATGAAAAACATACAAGTAATCATAATTACAGTCCTGAATCCATATTATCCGTTGACGTACATAAATTAAATTCATGCTTGGCAGCTTCTAACTCGGCTATTATGTAAAAAGTTTGTGAACGCCTACACATGTGTGATCACCGCACCACCTGTACTCTGTAAGAATTTAACTGTTTTTTATTTCTAGTATTGCTATTGTGAAGAGCGGTTGGTCCGCTGTGTGTTAGTGAGTGAAATAGGAAAAGTACATTCGTGTGTGTGAAAACACCGTAAGCAGGTACCTTAAGAGTTTATTAAAGCTATTTTTTTACAGTCTTCTTTGTATTTTTGATGTGAAAGTGAGATTTAAACTGGCTAAACCTATGGAATTTAATGTAGTGATTGAGAACCGTATCATTTTATGCAATTGCATATTTTTTTTGTATGATTGATTAATATGTATCTTCAATTTTTGAGTATTAAGTGAAATAATGTTATGCATACGATAATTGAATGTTTAAACATGACAATGGAGACCGGTATGTTATAGCTACATGTGCGTTCACCGCGTCCCCTATGCTGTAAGAACTGAACTATTCTTTCTTACTGTTACCATTGTGAATAGCGACTGGTTCCCGCCGTGTTTGAGAGTAAAATAGGAAAAGTAAATCCGTGTGTGTAAATCACGAGATTTTCGTTTTTCACCAAAATCTTTGGTAACGAGGGTGTAGTCGGATATTATTTTTAGTGACATTGCTCTAGCAAGTTGGAAGAACTGCGCGTTACAAAATGAAACAGACGTGCCAACTTTTTCTAAGCGGGAGAATCCAGATTTAAGTTCTCTTTCCTGCATTGAGGATTGAGTCGATATTTTGTCGGATTTTATGTTTAAAAATTCAATTTTCTCTCCAAAGCGTATTTATTCCCTGAAAACCTTTTGTTTTAAAAAGACTTTAAAGAATCAATTTTTTTTTCTCGTCTGTTTGGCGCGTCTCGTATTTCCCCCCTCCCCTCCTTCTTCCCCGCCTCTCATTTTCTTCCTCTGCAATTAAACAATTTAAACGGTAAACGTTTTTGTTTTACTTTGAGGGAGTATGGGCAGTATATTTTTAGTATCACTTGCTTGAGTTGCAAACAAAAACCGTGAACGGAAGACTTAAGATTTTTTTTATTATTATCTCTCAGTTAAACGATGCCATGTGTTTTATCGCATCTATTTATACCAGGTTTCATTCAGTGTAATACAAGAAAAAGGTTCTCAGTTAAGTTACACACAATGAGTGTGCGAAAGCTTTTACGACAAGTTCTCAACGTAGCGATTTTTTTTATTTACTTAGAAAAAAAATCGATGTATCCTAGGTAGGTATAATTGACTTATAATTATACTGGACAATTCTTTTCAATGATGCGTTAATGTTTCGCTCTTGCATATTATCGTTAAGTTGCTTAATCGATTCATTCAGCTTCTGATTCACTTGGGCTTATAATAGATAATATCAGATTTTTAGTGCGGTTGTATCGTACAAAAAAAAATAATTTTGAGTATTCTGAAAAAATAATTATAAAAGAGAAATAGTGTAAGTGGTCATAAATTTTCTAAGATTTGATCGACTGCACAAAATTGATGTTCTGCAATTTTCTCCAGTTTTATTTGTGAAATTGTGCCGGGTGTTTCAAAAGTCTCGACATTTTCCTGAAAAAAAAAAAAAAAAACTTTTATTAACGGAAAAGCTTAACCACGACCAATCCACCTATCGAGGAATTGTTCATCGCGATAGTCTTGAATAATTCGTGCGAAATGAAGTGCTGGACCGTCTTGCTGAAAATAATTGTGCTTTTTATCCCATCAGTTTCTAATTGCGACTGCAAAAAAGAAAGAAAAAAAAATTGCAGCGTTTCAAGGTAGATTTTCCCTGTAATTGTTGGTTCCGAAAACATAAAGGGTCCATACATCTTTTTTTTTTTTGGTTATTTCCATCCGCACAATCATCTCAGAAATGTTTCTTTTCCACTCGTTTATTTGATGAAGTTTTTGGTCTGCCCAAACTCTTTAATTGTCTATTGATTCTTCCACAGGTATATAAGTGGATTCAGCGCTGAACAGCACATTTTCAATGAGATTCTCATTAGCCACTCATTCCAGTAAGTCAGCACACATTGCTTTACGAGCTACAAGTGGCCGCGGTAGTCACGGTTTCGGATTCGTGACCGGCGATTTTCGTTCAGTCGCTGGTCCGATCTTTGGCTATCAAAGACCCATCGTGTAGCCGGGGCTGATGCACGTTAAATCTGTCGGCGCCCAAAGTCCTCCCGTGGGCGTGGTGTGGATGTTAGGAGAGGGGGTGCCAGCTCAGGTGTCGTCCTCGTCACTTGACCATGGTTCAAAATTTCGAGGTCCGTCGCCAATAGCCCTCGTGTTACTTCTAGTGCGACGTTAATAAAAACTAAACTAAACTAAACCAAACTCACAAGCTACAAGGTCCTCAAGTTTAAGATGGTTCCTCACCAGAATGTGATATGCTCGTTTCTGCAGTTTATAACACAGTGTACGCCGTGCAGTTGTGTGAGCAACATCAAGCTCCCTGCTTAGCCTTTTGGTAGATGGTGTTGGGCTTCGGCTTATGGCGTCCTCAATAGTTTTGTGCCGTTGGTGGGCTACCGAAACGTTCCTTGTTTGCAACATTTCCAATTCTTTGGAATTTTTTCACAAGATCTCAACTTGCTTGTTAGAACCCGGCTTTTTGAATTTCCGTACAAAATCTTCTCTAACTTGTTCATGGGACATTCCTCGCAGACAGGCAGATACAACTCCAGTTCTTTCTTTTATTGTTAACATTTCTCAAATAACCTGGAAAACAAAATAATCACTATTACTACAAAAACAGTATGAGAATACATTATTCTTATCATTGTTTTTTTTTTTTTTTGTACCACGCATTTTCTAGAGAATGTTTTTACATGATAATGTAAAGAGACTTTTGAAACACCCTGTATTAATGCCTGTGAGTGAAAAGGTTTGATATAATAAGCAATACTTTATGTGAAGCACTGTTAAGGAATGTCAACATTTTGTAGAAATGGAAATAAACTTTTCAACGATTATTGGATAGAAATTGATAAACGATTTTAAATTTTTTTTTTTTTTTTTTTTTTTTTTTTAAGAATCGTTCAAAGTTGTAACAGTTAACATTAAAACAGTGTCAAAACATGTATGTGCTCTCCTTCTTATTCTACTTGTATAGAGAAATTAATTAAAACATGTTACATTTAAAAAAGAGAGGCAGGGTAGCATGCATTTCTTGCCATCTTTCAATTACCTGTGAATGATTATTAACATTGGGTTTCAAGACTTAGAATTAACAAAGATTATTCAAGAATCGAAATTTTGAAATTAGTTTTATTTTACGTAAAATTAAAAGCTATAGATGCCTGCAATAATAAGAATAACTTTCTATATTTTTAAATCATATTTTCTTTTGTTCACGAAGGATTCCTTCTACTCACGTAGAAAGTTTAAAAGATAGGAGGGAGGGGGGTAAGAGATAAGAGAGAGAAAAGAAATGCGGAGAAGCTTAAGTAAAGCTTCTTGGCTTTATTTTTTTTTCCAACGGAAATGAGTAATTTCCTCTCAGAGCGGTACGGTGTTTGTTTTTTTTTTAAAAAAAACATCCAACGTTCCGATGGTTCCAGTCTGTTAGTTAATACTTTTGGTGTGCAGAATGGTAAACATGCTCAAGGGTAATTTTTTTTCTTTTCTCTTGGAAAAACTACCAAGCTTTGAAATAATTTCAAGATATGAATCACTTGCTTTCTCCCTATACTTGATTATGGCCTACAGTTTAAACTTTAAATGTACAAAACTATTGCAAAGGAATGCATGTTTTTATTGTAATTATATGAACAAGAAAGGGTTTTGACGTGATAAAATTCGGCAAGCATATACCATAATTGATTTAAAAAAGCAATAAAGTAAAAAAAAAAAAGTTAATTAGATTTTAAATTAGTTAAATATGCATTGAAATATCTTGAGTAAGAGAATCGCTAAAGCAAATTATGAGATATTTTTGAATATTTAATTTTCCTATGAACTAAACAGTTTTCAATAGAAAAATAAGAAAAGAGGAAGATTGAACTTAGATTGGCATTTTCGGAAAGATTATACCAATTAAAAGTCCGAACTTAGCTTAAAAATTTAGCTCCAATTCTTTGCCAAAATTTATTGTGGTGTAATTTACAAAGCTTATGAAGTCCTCGTAATTTTGAGTTTACCCTCGTCAAACCAAGTGACGAGGGTGATATCTGAGCTGCCTCCTCCCTCCAAATCTCCACACCACGCTAACGAAGGTCTTAACCGTGACTACTAAGTTACCGCGGCCACTATTAAGTCTTTGTAGTGTCTTATTTCACGTATCATCTCTAGGTTTACTTTGAATAAAGAAACTGAAAAATGATTTGCTCTATTTCAGTAGGTTAAGGGGAAAACTAAACCGAAGTACATCTTTATATCCTCATGAAATTTCATATGTAATTCCAAAGAATAAGAAAGCAAACCTTTTAGCTCCTGAGAGGCTTTTTCTTTTGGTAAGTGCAGGCATCATGAATCCCAGGAAGTCTAGAGATCTTTTTCTTTCCCATAGGGGTTAACTCACTTTTGTAAAAAAAGGGTGACGCGCCTTCGGGATACCCTAGTGATCCTTCTATTTGCGATCCTTCTTGTCAACCATTTTTTACTTTTTTTCTTCATTTTTTCAAACGCCTAGAGCACATATATACATTGTTTGGCGCAGCATAGTTAGATGTCTCTAGCGCCATAAATCTCAAATTTCTCTCCTTAAACGAACCTTTTAGATTGCTGTTAGCCCTTGCTTATGTGAAAACAGAATTTACTTGTGTATTATCTCAACAAAATGTTTCTCATAGAAAAGTGTTGTCTCGCGGCAAATATAATACTTCGTTACCGTGGCTCTGTTTTCTTGTTCTATAACGGTTTATCAATTATAGGCTCATCTTCAGTGTTTGTTTTGCTCTCCTAAGAACACCTAGCTTCAGATTTCGATTCTTAACAATTTCTTCAATGTTTGTCTTTTCTGCTACAATTTGATATGGCGTAATACTTTTATTTCTTTCCAAATAAACACTTCTTTCCTTGTTGAAACTGTCAGAGACTTCGGTCGGAAAATCCACCAGCCTTCTGTGAACAAAAGCAAACTCTTACCATAATCCTACATCAAACAATACTCCACCTCCTCTTACGCTCTAGAACAAAAATGGACACAATACCATTTTGACAAGGATTCTGCAGAGGTTTATCATTTCGCAATTCTTGGGGCGATAAACAATACTGCAGAATTTCTGCAGCGAGCCATTGGGGATAAACCCTTGCCAGGCGAGCACAATAAGTAAAGAAAAACAAAACAATAAGTAAATGAAAATATAACCGAATGAGAGGGGAGAACAGCACACATTTGAAACCTACTCCTGGCAATGTGCCAGCTATCCTTTAATGTAAGAATTCGTCGGATCCTTCCCTCTCATCATCGCTTTGCTGAAGTTTCCGGAGTCTTGATGTTACCATGGTAACACTTTCGTCCATCCTCTCCAGAGTCTCTTCGGACAGGAAAAGGGGGCATGAGCGTGACCTTTTGTGACGATGGTGTAATAAGTTTTCTAGGAAACGCTCGTCACGAAACGTTGTCCTTCTCAATGGTTGCAAATTGACGAAATAAAATTGTGAACGACCCGGTTTGTTGTTGAGACAAAAACGGATGACTACCACTGGAAGTGAATCTCGCTAAGCTCTGCCACTCTTCTATCACTGAGAAAAATGTTGTCCCTTTTTTTCTATTTCTCGGAATAAATGGAATTTTTACGGTTGGTGATTTTCACATAATAAAGTGGATTGGAAAAATAAACAGTAGACGTTTACGAAGAAGAAAAAATTATCCCTAATAGTTTGTTTTGTCTCATTTTGGTGTCTCTAAGTTCTAAAAAAAAAAAAAAAAAAAAAACTGTTTAACTCGGATATTGGGACTAACAGCATTTCAGGGTGTTTTCTTTGATATTATTTTTGGAATTTTTTTTCAGCGGTATAATATTATTTATAACAATAAATTTATTATTAGTACGAGCTTGCACAAAAATGTTTAAAAAAATCACTGTCGGAAAACTTTTACTGCATGATAAAATTCTATGTATAACTCGCATTTTTTTTTTTTTTTTTTTATAAAAATATTTTATAATGTAATACAATGCTAGAAATAATGTAACGTAATGCAAGAAATTTATTGTTAAGCTTCATATCGAAGTTGATTTCTGGAATTTTTGTCTTAGTAATTAATAAATTGTTTGAATTATTTTGAGAAAATATAAGTTAACAATATTGTGCGAGAAAGAGGAAGCTTTGAATCATATTAAAATTTAATACTGCAAGGTTCATTGTCAAAAAATTATTAAAAATTAATAAAATAAAACAAGAGAAAGATTTTGTAAAAAAATAATATATGCTAGCAAAATACGAAGGCTTCATTGAAATCATCACTGTTAATCTATATTATGCAGTTATTTTGTAAAGGATATATAATATATAATGTTTTACAATTAAAAATTAATAGCCAAATAAATTCAAAATCTGATTAGCTTACCCCATTTGCGGGTATAGCTTTAAATAAATGATTACGAAAACTGCAAAAAAAAATTTTTTTTATCATAACACACATTCAATTGTTACAAAAATAACAAAACTGAAGCTGTATCTACAATTCTTTTAATATAAACCATTACAATTAAATCAATAAAAAAGTATAAAAATATAAATACGAAGGAATAACTTATGAAAATGTATGACGCTTTGTTAACGAATAATTGGTTAAAAATTTGCATTGCAAATGCACCGCACGAAACAGTTACAAAAAGCTACTAAAGCCTGGGTGATAAGTAACGTTAAAAGAACTATCGTGCTCTTCGCAAAGCTGTTACTCCTTTACACTAATTGCAGTGTGAAATTGGTTCAATCAATATTTATGTCTCATTTGCATTGTTTGTAAATTGAGTTTTTTCCCCCTATGGTCCATTCAATCGATTTAGGTTCCAGGCTAGTAATTTATAGATAGCAATGAGGTTCGTTATACTGGATGTTTATTACTGGAAAGAAAATAGCTTACGACACCACAACAATGGAATCTCGGTGACAAATCTTATTTCCTGGATACTTTTGGAAGAACCAGGAGAAAAAAAAGAAAAGAGCTGAAACTGTGAATTATGTATTTGTGCGTTTAATTAGTTCTGCCGGAGGGTTTCTGTTCATTGACCCTTTACTTCGATTTTCTTTAAGTTCTTTTTATAAACATTGGTTTCGACCTAATGTAAGAAATGGTGTTTTCTTTTTGGATGTTTTCAAACATTTTTGTGGAAAATCGTGCAATTCTTTCTTAGTTCATCTGATGTGATAAAAGCGTTAACTTTTAATGGTGAATATGTTGTTCATTGAATTCAGATTATGTGTTTACTTTTAGTCGAAATGAGAGAAGAAAATAAGTTTTTCTATTATTTGCGCGTTGACGCAGAGTCGATCGTTTGGTACCGAGGAGGGGTAAAAAATAAAACAAAATAAATAATTATGTCATTTATGATATTGTTAAGATAAAAAAAAATATAAAATTTTTTAAGAAAAATCTCATTTCTCATTGTTAAAGTCCCCCCGGACTGGAACGCGTTAATATTTGATTGTTGTTGTTGTCTATTATTTGTTTTAATCCCAACCGAATCTTTGTTTCCTTTAAATATGAAGTAAATCCCTGCGCTAAATACATTTGGTTCAAGAACAAGCAGTTATGATTCATCGAAACAACAGTGCGGAGTTTTATAACAGAACCATTTTCATGGTGTTTTTATATGGCTACTTATTCTGATCTGCGGATAGAAAATAGCAGATTGGTATTATTCTGGTACAGAAATATATAAAAATATAAATTAAACTCATCGCCTTTTATTTTAGAAAGAAGCTGATTGATATGATCATAACAGCGGTTTAATAACTGGAAATTATTTTTCAATAATGCTTCATTAAATAGAAAATTACAAAAAATTATTTTATTTCTTAAGGAAGGTTGAGATTTCCTATGCTGCGATTTGTAACGTTCCCGCTTCATTATTAACATTTAGAGCTATCGAGACGCAATAAATAAACTGTCAAAAAATAGTCAGTCAATATAATCTTTAACTAAATTTAATTCTAGCTTTTAAAACGATCAAATACCAAATTGCATTACGAATGTAGAGCTTAACTATATAGCGTCCTTAACCAAAAATTGTAACTAAGAATTAAACTTGTCTTTTAGTACAAGGATGATCTTCCCGTGGCACGCGAAGACTTCTAGAAAAATTTAAAAGTTCTGAAAAATAATATCGTCTTCGTGAACTTGTCAAAATCCGTAAAAAAACTACTCAAACGCTACTAAATCAATTGCCCGGAGAACGGCAGTCTGACAACGGTACAAAGATGCGTTAGACTGCGCGGCTATGACTATTGGATGTTGTTGGTGATTTGGATCAACATATATTTGTGAATTAAAGCTTTCTAATATTAACATAATGAAATCAGGATATCGCTTAAGATTAACTGATATACAACAAAAATACCAAATGCTCTTAAAAATTGCTGGAACTGATCCTATTATTTATAACTTGGTAAAAAAAAAAAAGAGTATGAATTCAAAAACCCCACTAATAAAGTATTGATCATTTAATAACTTGTTGTGTTTCAAATGTTTGGAGTTAATTATTTTATACGTATCTTAACTGAATGAAAACCGAATTTTGAATTTTTATTTTATTTGTAACATTATTTTTTTTACACCTTCACTACTTAGACTTACATTAAAAAAAATGAGCACTGTTCTCAAATATTATTATCAGCTTATAAATAGCATTTTTTCATCACACCCACGTGCGTGTGCGTACAAATAGTCGAATTGCGAATCCTGGATTCGAATCCATTAAAGTTCAGATGACGGAATCCAAATCTGGATTAAATGGGGTCGGAAAGCGTATTGTTAAGGTCACGAAAAATCAATTTAGATACATGAATTTAAAGAAACAAATCTATTCATTATCTTTAATTTGAGTATTACATATTCTGTGCAGCGTAGCTAAAAAATTGTAATACTGACCAAATTGTACTCTGTAAATCATATTTACATATTCAAAAAATACCACTAAGCGCATTGTTATAGCGGCGTCGCGTTGCAATTTCAGCATATTTCGGAATCAAAATATGACCGCAAACGCATAATACGTAACGTTCTTCGCAACACAGGTGAATAAGTCTCGACGCAGCTGCGACTAGTGTGAAAACGCTTTTCTAGCATAATCAGTTGTTTCGGTTTCGTCATATGTGTGTATACATCGCAAGAACAATATAATATTGCATTTTACTGTTTTATTCTTTTAAGGTTGGTATTTATTTCAATAACTATTAAAAGAGAAGTTATTTTATATTTTAAGATGCAGTTATTTTTACCCGTGGCTAATGAAAGCTGCGAGTAATCATTTTAACGTAACAAAAGTGTTTATTAAAAATTTAATAAATCAAAATTTAAACTTGTTTATTAATTTTTAATTAAATGAGAAATTAAACTAATTTTTTTTCATGCATGCTTGTGGTTGGGAGGGAGCGCCGTGTAGCCTTGGCTGATGCACGTTAAATCTGTCGGGGCCCAAAGTCCTCCCGCTGGCGTGGTGTGGAAGTTAGGAGAGGGGGTGCCAGCTCAGGTGTCGTCCTCGTCACTTGATCGAGGTTCAAAATTACGAGGTCCATCGCCAATAGCCCTCTTGTTGCTTCTAGTACGACGTTAATAAAAACTAAACTAATCTCAACAATTTTACTACTTCCTGTTTTTCTAATCACTCTATCTGGTACTTTCGCATTCACTATACTTTTTTTATAAAGTAATACTAATTTGCGTAAGTCACGGTTCTTTCTAAAAGCGAGGTTCTCAATTTAACTAACGTAAAAATGTTGCTCAAAAGGTTAGATAATCGAAAAGTGCATGAACCCATTGCAAACCGTTTCCTTTTATTTAAACTTTTAAACTATTCTGTAATTTTCATTTTATGAAATGGTTTCAACGTGCATTTCCAATCATTTCCTTTTATAATCATAAATTTTAAAAAATACAATAAAGACTGTCAAACAATGTATAAGTAACACTTCGTAAAGTTTCTTAGCAAATATGCCTGTACATTGTTTTTTCTTTCTTTCTGTATTTGAAAAGACCGGAATTATTGATTAAAAAAAAAAACTTCTCTTTCATTGTAATATTATATACTTATCTCTTAAATTAAGCGATTTCATTTCCTTGCATCATGGTCTGAATTTATTTTTGTCTTCTTCAATTCCTTCATTTATGGGGAGAGGGGGGGAGTTCCAAAATTCTATCATTTAGGTAATTACGAAGAGATCGTCTGGGTCGCTTAATGAGTATAATTGGGAGAGGAAATTGTTTGATCGATTTTACATTTGCTTTGGCAGAAGGAATAAGTTCTCTTTATTTCTATCTAAAATAAAAACTGAATAAAAAAATTCTCAGACAAGGAACCGTGAATTATCTAACTTTCTTAATGGTCTAAATTGGATACGAATTAATATTTGAAATTATATAGGTAATTTAGTACGTATAAAACTTGAAAATATTTATAAAAATAGAATGAATTTATTTTTTATTTCAATATAAGGTATTTTAAACAAGTTGAGTTTGAACTTTTGAAAGACTGGTAGCCTAGAATGTTGTGTAAACTAAAAGTAGGCTGATCTTAATCTTTTCCATAGCAACTGATTCGTCCACAGCTCATAAAACCTCCATTTTAAGTTTCAAAGTGTTTCACTCGTTTTAAGGCAGTATAGCAACAATACAAATGCTTTGAAAATGGCTAGCCAAGATAAACACGGTGTTCACGACTGTGCGTGACTTGAGAATCCTTATAAACGGCAGCTGGATGCGACGCGAATTAGGCCACTAGCCAAGCTCACAAGTGAAGGAACATTACCTGTTCGATATCTAAATTGACAACCTAGGGCCAGATCTTCGCGTGTCTAAGTCGGCCAGGTGTTCTCTTCAAGAACCGGCTTCTTCAAACTGAAAGGGAGGCCTTTTTCAAGCGGGCAAACATGGCTTCATTGATGGTTGCCCTGGTGGAAGGAAGTTGCCTACAGACTCAATTTAGACTTGTATTTTATGGCGAATCTTATTTTGAGGACTCCAAGAAAATCTGTATTCATAAAGTCAATGCTGAAGGGAAATGTCAAAAACGAAAATCTTATTTTGTTTTCAAATTTATTTGTTTTTGACAAGTTCTCTCTGTTGAAATTTGTTTTGTTACATTTGACAAAGATGTCCCAAGGAGATTTTTAATAAATGCTTAATTGTAATTAATTGTACTGATAATTAGTTTTAACATATATTTTCAGTGTTCAAGTTTTTTTCCCAATGGTTTTCTATACAAATACAATTTATTTTGATGTGAAATATCTTTTTAAGGAGATGTAGATGCATTCGTGACTGTGTTTTATGTAGGATTTCTCTAGATTGTGATAAAATATAATTCTCTAAATGATACATATCGTATTTTCAGTCATTTTCTGGGAAAACTCGATCAATGAGCATCATATATGCATTTCTATGTAAAAAAATTAAGATGCTTAAAATTATCTCAGTCAGATATTTCTATTTGAAAAAAAGCTTTGGATATCTAAACATTTTTCACCTGAATTTGAAATGAATAATTATGATTCAGTCTTTTCAGTCCTGAATTTGAAATATTTTTTTTCCATCCAGATTTGAGTTAGAGTAAAACTCGGATTAAAATGGAACTTATCAATAATTTCCATTGAGTCACCTTAAACTGATTTAATGGTAGCGTTAACAGCCGCGAAATGGAATTTCCCATCCATATTATATTTTATTTTATCTAACTTTGAATCCCGTTTCTTCCTTCAGTAGGTATCTTGATCTGGTGAATATCTGTTTTCATCAAATGGGCAAAAGGAAAGGTGAGGGGTACTTATTTTTTAATTTTTATAGTTCCTCAAGGGGCTATTGTTTTAGTCGAAGACAAAATGATCACCCTAGCAGTTTTCAAAATATTGCAAAAGTTGTTGCGTATATGTTTCATACCTCCTGTCACCATTCATGAACTTAATTTTCAAAAATGTCATAAATTTCTTCTAATTTTTTTTATTGGATTGAAATAAAACATTTATAAAAAATATAAATATCCATAACAAAAATTTTATGCAAAAAAAAAAAAAAAAAAAAAAAAAAAAACAGATTTAGCCACCCAAGGTGCGCTTTTTTTCTATTAACTATTATTAATAAATTACTCAAATATGAGAATTAAAGTAATCGATGAAATATTGAGAAACGGACAATATTAAACTTTTCCAATATTAAGATTAAAGCAAACGATAAATTATTAAATTGAATATATTTAATCTAAATGTAATTAAAATGAAAGCAAATGATAAATTATTAAATTGAATATTATATCAGCTACATGTTATTAAAGTTGAAGAAAAACGATGGAAAAAAAATTGAAAATTGATCTGGTGCGTCAGAAGTGATCCACCTAAAACAATAGTCCCTTGGATGGCTAAAAATTTATTTTACGGCAGCAATAATTATATTTAGCATAAGATATTTT
Source organism: Nephila pilipes (assembly GCA_019974015.1). Lineage (NCBI taxonomy): Eukaryota > Metazoa > Arthropoda > Arachnida > Araneae > Nephilidae > Nephila > Nephila pilipes. The sequence goes on along the minus strand of BMAW01128598.1, from coordinate 353,578 downwards.
GAATTTAATAATTAATCGTTTGCTTTAATTGTAATATCTGTAAAGAATACTATAGCCCATTTCAATATTTTATCGTTTGCTTTAATTTTAATATCTGTAAAGAATATTATTGCCCATTTCAATATTTTATCGTTTGCTTTAAATTTAATATTTAATTGAATAACTTAATTATTAAAAAGACAAGCACCTCTGCGACATCTGTTCTTCACACCGCATTGCATAGATTTTTTTTTCTTTCTGCGCTTATCGTGTCACCTCGATTTGGATCTCGTGGAATTTACCTTTTGTTCTCAAGAACCAAATGACATTTATTTAATGAACAAACCTGCAAAGTATAATAAATCATGTGGGGAAAAAAAAAAGTTGCGATAATAGTCCATTTCATGATGAGCCATCTATTTAGGACTTTCAAAACCTACCATCAAAAGTTGTGAAACTCTCAACTGGATTAAGGATTATCAATAAATCTTGAAAGGTAGATTTTGAAAGGCACGGTTTATCGAAAAGATTTTTGTATTTGACGATTCTCCACACCTACCTTCTTTCGTACCTCTGAGGAATCTTGACTCAAGCAGACCGGCTGTAATTACTGACTCCGTTATAAATCTTCGACTGATCGCTCAGACAGATAGTTAACGCCCTCTAAGCTTGCATCACTCGACGACTATAATTGCAGTGCAAGAAGTGGTTAGGTGAAAGTGAGGCCTGATAAGGTCACGGTACCCCCTGTAGCAGGAAATTTTATATTACAGCTGTCCGAATGAGCGAAATCTTTTTTTTTTTTTTTTCATTGTAAGCCTGTAGGATTGTAGGTCTGAAACAGAAAGAGAAATGCCATTATACGCATTTTTGAATGAGGTCGAATTTGAGAGGAGGTAAATAGGCTTTTTGAGGTAAAATTAGGTTCTTATTTCCCCAATGGAATTTATGAAATGGATGAGAGACTGATTGAGAAAAACGTTTTGAAAATTTCCTTATGGGAATTGAAAGAGACAGGAAAGTAATTTAGAGTGAGAGAGAGAGATGGGAAATGCCAATCCACATACCATGGAAGAGTGTAATTTTAGTTTCTTTAATACGTGGCGTTCTTCTTTTCTTGTATTTATTTTTACATGAATGTCAAAGTAGAGAAGAGAGGATGGATTTAATAGAGATTTTCTCTTTTAATTCATGTCTATTATAATGACAGTAATGTTATCGAAAAACTACACAAGGAGAAATGTGACTTGAGGATTTCTTCGTATTTGTGCAACGAATTTTTCTATAAGATATTTCTATGAGGATATATATGTTTTAAGAGTTTTAAATTGATTTCAATTATACTTGAATTGAATTTATGTGTGTCGCATATATTTTTATAGAATCAGATGTAGGGATTAAAATTTTTGCCATATTTGCTGTGTGATCACGTAACAGAATTTTAATCTTTAATACACTCAAGGAACAAAATTAAAAGGAAATTTAGTAAGCCATTAAGTTCCCCTTTTGCTCTGTTGTCTAAACCGTAAATTCTGAGCACTGGTTATTCACCGCCCATGAAACATCTCCTTTCACAGAATATCGCCTGTTTAATGATCTGTTGACAGTTTAAAATATCTCGACCAAGAGCATCGTACTGATGATCATTTGAGTTTCGAGTGCATTTCAACTAACCCACCAAACCTGCACTCGACTAATAGATTTTAACTTGTTAGACACTCGACTAAGCATGTCTTACCAAAAATAGTAGATAAATAAGTTTTCGTTATTTTAATAGCAGCTGTCTGCTCCTTCACTCTCGTTCAATATACGATGGCCGTTTTCCAATATTGCTTCGTTGATAAGATACACTGCAGTTTTAAACAAATAAATTGGCTACATTTCACTTATTTAGAAAAGAAGTTGAAGTTACTTTTTAATTTTTATTGGTCTGGTATTTTATTCCTTTTCTAATCCTCTCTTTAACAAATTGTATTACTATTGTAAATTTACCATAACTCTCATTAATAAGAAACTCTAAAATTAATGGAAATAAATCGTTCGAGATATAAATTTTATCAATGAAGTCTAATGTTATGATACTTTATTAAATAAAGTAATAACTCGAGACTGTTTTGACGGTGACGATTTTTTTAATCACAATATAATCTTTATGAGAACGTGGTGTGAATGATATATAATCTATCTTTGTAAGTTTTAGTTTTTAATGTATTGTGGTTTAATACTTTTAAAATTAATTGTTTAAAACGCTTGTCTAGTTATTATCTTCTTTCTGAATTAAATTAACTTGATTTTTTTTTTTTTTTTTCAAACTGTAATCCGAGTAAATGCTACCGAAAATTGTATTAGAACGTGGAAATAGTACAATGAAACGAAATATAAATATATCTAAAAAAAAGTTTCAAATAGAAAGTAATAAAAACAAAAACATAGAAAAACCTGTGTGAACCCTGTTCAAACGGATTGAAACAAGTAAATAATATTCCAAAGAATATTTTTAAGGAAAAAGAACACCTTAATTTGCAAATAAATTTTATTGAAAGAAGGAATATCTATTTGACTTAATGTGGGAATTCGATTGTCAGCAAAAACGATGAAACAGAATCATACATAACTAGAAACTACTTAGCAATTTATATTTTCAGTAGTTTATGAATATGTTTATAGAAATTGTTTAACTTTGTTGAGGTGAAGTGTTCCAAGTTGGTATTATCAGTTTTGGTTTGAGTAACACATAATAAGCAAGAACTGTCTTTAGCAATACATAAGATGCTTTGTGTTAAGAAAAGCACACATTCTCTCTCTCTGCTTTAAAACTGCTTCTGTTTTATTTCAACATAAGAAAAAAAAAGTTGCCCAACCGTATTCCTCGCTTATTCAGGTTTGCTAAAACACGATCATTATAAAGCAGATAATTGCGAAAACTTTTACGGTCCCCTTCTAGGAGGAGATAGGATTTTTTTTTTTATTGTTATTAAAGCAAGCGATTTTTTTTCACCATTTTTTTTTGTCGACCTTCTTCACCTGTGTCAGAGATAGTGGCAGATGTTGCCATCTGCACCGAGCCAAACGCGTGACTTAGTGGCGAAAATTGTAATGAGCTGTCCGGGTGTTAAGTACTTTTTAAACTGGAAAAAAAAAAACTTTTCCTTTCAGAATAAGTTTTTCCTTCAAGTTGTTTTTTTTTTAATCCAGAAGACAAAAACTACGTAACCGCAAAAATGCCTATCTCGATCGTTAATTTAGAGTTTCCAGTATCATGGGTGAACTGTTCAACCATACTTTAAATGTGACTGCATTTTTTTCCCCCTCTCTCTTTCTCTAAACAGTGCGCTTCACTGATTTTCAGCGTTTCGCACGAAAGATGCATACAAACTTTTCATGGTCATTCGAGATTCTTTTTTCATTTAGGAGAAAAAGATGTGATGTTTATTTTCGAAATTCATTGAATCTTGGCATTCTTTTACTGTGCTACCAGAACTTTAAATGGTCCGTAAATTAGCAATCAAGTACCTTTAACCTGTATTTCCTATTCACTACAACAAATTCTGTAATACAATAAATTTATCTAATTCTGTGTTTTTATTATAACGGCAAATGATATTTCTAGCTTTTTCGTAGCGTACGAGAAATTAATGGTGAAAACTCTTAACAGGGGGAAACATCAACGAATTTTCTGTTGCTCAACATTTATGTGAAAATAATTTGTTCTGCCTTTGTGCGCATAAAAATAACTTCTGAAATCGATTGGTTGTTGATCCAGATTTATTCATATATATTTTAGGATCAAAACAGCAAATTAAGTGAAATATAAATACTAGAATTCTTCCCACTAGAAGCAGGATTAAATATATTTTTCTTAAGAAAAATATTTTTAAAAAAGTATTTCAAATTTATTACCTCTAAATTCGAGAAAAATTTGTGAGCTTAAACATGAATAATGTAATAATTAATCGTAAAAATGTATTATCCTTTCACAGTGATAAATAAAAATGCAAAATAAGTTGCGATTTTTTTTTTTTTTTTTTTTTTTTTTTTTTGAAATTAGAAACCTTTAAAAAAAAAGTTCAAATTCAAAAGATTTAGTTTCCGCTGTCTGAAATGTCGAATAAAAAGAAATTAAACCAAATATTATTTTATGTGTCAAATATTATTTCTTAGGGTTTATTTATGAAGTCTATTTGATAAATTATGAAATATGTTTAAGTGAAACGTTTGGTTTCACCAATCAAAAAAAAAAAAAAAAAACCATTACAATTAAGTTTTGAATATAAAGATTTTATAAGTACTTAGAAATATGTGTATTTCTCGTATATCTGTATTATATATATTTCAAAATGCTCTATCGAGAAAACGCGAAGGAAATATTGATGTTCCTGTCTTATCTTCTTGCTAGAAAGCGAATTCTTCTGTGTGGTTTTATTTGCTCCAGCGGTTTCACTAGTATTATTTTTCTTATATTCTGTGCTCCGTATGGAATTGAATCTACGAAGCGTTATTTCAATTATAGCAGAAAACCCATTATCGATTTTCTCTAAGAAAATATTGTGAATTGTGAAAGAATCTTAATATGAAAGATGAAATAACTGAAAATAAAGAAATGAAACTGAGAATGTTTGAGATTTCTCAAGCTTACAAAAGGAGAAAAAGAAATGACCTCAAGCCAGTTTCTGTCCTTGCAATGAAATAAGATTTTAAAAAAAATCTATGGAGCTTGTTCCCTGCTTGTGAAAGATTGTACGATATTTAGGTAACAGTAAATATAAAAAGAAACCGTGATAATTTTCGAGAAAATAATGAAAATTAAAATTTCTCTCCGTATGAGTCGTAATCGTATTCTCATAGCTGGATTTTTTCCATGTTCTGAATTCATTCATTGAATTGTAAAAATGAAAGAGAATAAGTGAATAAAATTATTTTAAACGCCAAAGGGAACTTGAAATCTCCAAGGTAAGCCTGAGTGATTTCAAATTTATCATCGCATTTTATGCTAAAAATAGAGCTAATCTTGAAAAATAATATGTGAATAGTCGTTTTAAAAAAGAGTAATCGTTACTAAAAACTTTAGTTTTAGACATATCTTGATAATTCTTAACCGTATTTTTATAAACTAATAAGTGAAGAGGAATTAAAATTATCGAAATTTAATTAAAGTCCTTATATCTTCTGCAATTAGTGTACAGGGTGTTTGGAAACTCATGGGCAAAAATTTAGGACAGGTTGTCAGTAATACTATCCAATAACCTTGCATTTTTTTTCTCAATAAATTTTTTAACAGTATTTTTATGTCAGGATTGATTATACATTTCTTTTATTTTATTATGATTGTTAATACTAGAAAAATTTTCTAAATTTTAATTATATGTTTATTGAATAGTTTTATATATATATATATATATATATGTGTGATGATTAAACTTTAATTTGTAATAATTTCACTGAAAAATAATTAAACTTCCTAATTTTTTCCATTCTATAACTTACAATTAATGAGTTCATTCTTATTTTCTGATACAACTCCAAATTATTCTTTAATTTATGCAATCACTCGCTCATAAAAAAAAATGCTGAATTTGCGTTTCTAACGATGAAGACCTGTAGGGATTATCTCTACTAGGCTTTACGTGGCCATTAAGTCCCTCAGAATCCCTACATCTTATACCATGTGATTTATCACATGGTGTGGAAAAATCCCTTCGATAAAACGAAGGTAAGGAAAAATTCTTTCTTCTGCTCTGTTCTGTTGTTAACTGAACTGCGGAGCTGTGTCTCAAACCTTATGGATATTATGTTGTCTCCCTCTCTCTCTCAGCGAAATAAATAAACAACAATGAAATGAAATTCGTATCCTTATTTATTTTATTAACTAATTCTTAAATTTTTATTATATATATATATAGGGAAAAATCGTGAACGTAACAATATTCAGTGGAGATTTAAAAGTGAAATTTCATAAGCTGTTTTAATAAACACAGTAATTTGTTAGTGTTTCGTGATATGCTACAATTCTTACATAGGTGTGCATTCTATGATATCATTTAAGAGATTCAAACCGAAAGGGGTATGCGAATAAAAATATTTGACTAAATAATTCGGAATTGTTTGTTTTATTTCGAATTTCTTTATTGTATTCCCATTTTAATTTCATAAAATAGTGAAAATGAGGTAATTTAAACTTCCGAGTACTATATATATCAATTTGAAAATGTATAAAACAAATTAATCTATAGTTAAAAATTATTTCATTTTGTAACACAATGTAGTACCAAGCATGCAAAGAGTTTTATATGTGTTAGAATTGCAAGACGATGTGATGCCAATTACAATTAGCAAGTCTGCCGGCCTCAACCTTAATGACACCGCTAGCATTTGAAATAGTATGCGCAAAATTAAAAAAAACTAACCTTGCGAGCTGTACTACCTACACCATTTCCACTCTAAGCCACAATTAAAATAGTTTCGTTGTACACACAGAGATTCTGCGTTGAGTAATTCGACCAGCCTTGACCGTGCGTACACTTACACCGCGGCATCCCGATCGTATTGGTGAAGCTGATTACTTGGACGAGCTTGAATGCTTTTATCCGGAAGTGAAATAATAAGTCCATTAGCTGGAACAATCCGTTTTTTTTTTTGTGTGACATGCTGAGAAAGAAAGAATGCTTCAACACGAGGGTTACGCCCTCTCCCTTAGTATCTCCGAAACTTGTTCAATTCTTATCTTTAAGCCTTTGTTTTGGCGTCAACAGTTTTCACCGTGGTGAGGAAACATTGCTTTTTTTTTTCTTTCCTACTTTTATCTTGTCCCAATGACAACTCTAGGAGATTTATCGCGTCTACAGTTCCATTCTGTTGTCTGTGATAAGTTGTTTCCTCCTCATAGTCAAAACATTTTTTTTTTTTTAGTTTGTAAGTGGGCGTGGAATTATATTCGTGCCCTTGTTGTAAATTTTCTGAATTACGATTTGAAGAAAATAGTTTAATCAATAAAACATTGTGTGTATGTATAATATATATATATATATATATATAACCTTTAAAATTTGAAATGTAAAAATTTGTATCATATGTTAATTTGAGATTTTTTTTGGTACCGCTTTTGGATCTTAAACGGGTACAGAATGTTTTAATTTACAAGATTTGATATATTTTCCAAATATATTTGAATATTTAACCATATCTTTAAAAGAATCTTTAAATTTCTATAAAATGTGTTAAAAAAATTCTCCAAACTGCTACTATATTTAGAATGAGCGATTTGAGTTTGAGAGGTCTATTGTTATTTGTCATTGTGTTTATCTCTATATGCGATGTTATTTACTATTTATAAAGATCTTAAAAATCAACACGTCGTTTTTAACATAATTTCTTGTTTTATTTTGCTCTTGTAATAAATTTCTAAAAATAAATAAATTCTTAAAAATAATTGTAATTAAATTTCTTTGGGATGCAAGAGTACTCAAAGCTGTTGCTTTTACATAAATGCTATTTGTTTAATATTTAAGTGAGCGTAAATCACGCCCATAATTTCGTCTTTACACGATTATTTACTGAAAATTAATCTCACATTTATAGTTTCGAAAAGTATGGAAATGGGAACTCTGTTGTGAAAGGGGGAAAGTTCATATCTCCTTCTTTTGAATGTATTATTTGTATGTAATATTCCATACAGAGTTTTGTCGCGTTTTTTTTTTTTTCCTTTTTCTATCTCTCGAACGATTATTTTAATTGTTTTTTTATTAAGTTTGTTTAATTATATTAACTGCTAAATTAATTTTATTTTTCGAGCGTATTATTATCGCATTATTGTTAAAAACAGAATATTTGAATTTAGTAATCATGATATCGTCAAAGAACCATTTTAGATTAAGGAAATCTGAGACTGAATGACTTCACATCATGGTATTGAAACATTAAAAAAAAAATTGAAATTTTAACTTTCACACTTTGTTTTTTAGCAGTTGTAAAATATATCTAAAGCTGTAATTTCCAATTTTGAAAGCAAAACTGAATATTTTTTACAAAAAGGACACATTGTCAAAACTTTTATTTCCGCTCAAAATATTTAAACCAACTGGACGGTTTTTTATAATGTAAGCAATGTAATATTTTTATTACACGACCGTTTTCAATAATTTATTTTATTAGTAATTAATACTCTTAAGTAACTGTAACTGTTGTATTTTGCATGATGGATAAATATGTAAATTGTGTTTTGTGTTCATTGCAGGCAATGGAGACATACAGAATGAGTATGTTCGAACTGGAAGCAATGCAACTCTTGTCTGCCAACCTGCCTCAGATGTTGACAACGTAAACCGTCTTATCTGGTATAAAGAAGACAAAAAAATTGCTGAAGTTGTTAATGGACGGAGGACGTTTTGGGATGCTGGTCCACATGTCAATCTGCAGCCCCACAACAACGCCCTTTATTTCCGCAGAGTTACTTATCCAGATAGTGGAGAATACAGCTGCGAAGTCAATGGCAAGAGGACAAGAAATTCTATTGCTCGACTGCTCGTTCAAGGTAAGCTTAGTCTTCACTGAACATAACTGAACACTCCATATGTATTGGGAAAGGGATGGAAGTGTAGGGAACCTCCCTCACACATTATTTCCGTATTAAGTATTATGTTTCAAAAATTAAATCTAGATGACACAAGAATAAAAAGTGGGAGATTTGTGATTGAGAGAATATTGATGGAAGATAACACATCAATCAATAACTCCCGAGACTAACCCAGAGATGGCGCTCGTAGTAAACCAGTTACCAGGTCTTTCTAGAGTACTAACCTTTGCTTGAAACGTGTCAAAATTTTAAGTCGATCGGACCAGAAACAGCTGAGTTATCGAGGTTGGAATAAAGTCGTTTTGTAGTTTGTTTAAAAAATGGAAAAAACCGAGTTTCGTGTTCTGATAAAACATTGTTTTTTAATGGGTAAAAACACCGTGCAAGCGAAACAATGGATTGAAAAATGTTACCCGGACTCTTGTCCATCAAAAGCAACGATTTGTCGGTGGTTTGCCGAGTTTAAACGTGGTCGTACCGACACAAACACAGAACGCCTGGTGACCTGGAAGCCGTTACACGGAAAATGAAGTGACAAAAATTATAATGAAAGATCGCAGTGAAGTCTGTGAGATTACAGATGACACAGATATCATATGGAAGTGTATTTACTACCATGAAAAGGAAAAGGTTTTCCAAGTGGAAGCCAAGGATTATTGATGGAACAAAACAGCAACGAGTCGATGATTCAGAAAGCTGTTTATCGTTATTACCACAACAAAAGATTGGGAAAAAGAAAAGAAAGAAGGTGAAAAAGAAAAATTGGGGGAAATTGGAAAAGCGTTGGAACGATTGTATCACCCTAAAAGGTGATTAACAAAAGGTGTTATGTTGATGAATAAAAAAAAAAATTTTGCAAAAAAAATGTTGTTTTCAATGTTAGTCTCGGGAGTTATTGATTGATGTGTTAAATTGCGATCGAATAAATCGGTATTGAATTAAACAAGCCTTCTTGAGGTTTAATGTAATACAAAGTAGAAATATTGTCATTGTGCTTATAAGATATCAAGCATATGTATTAATGTACTTTAATTAGTGTAAGGAATTTTGTTATTTAAATAAATTCATTTGTTAATCATTTAAATAAGTTCATTTTAACAATTTATTTTAAATTTGACTGCGAAAGCATTATTTTTAACATTTGTATATAAATTCTACAAGATCTTTAATTTAAACTGAAAATCGAATAAATTTTTTTATCAGTAAACCAAAGTGTTAAAAAAAGAAAACACTATTCCGAAAGCGAACTTAAAAAGCATTATTGACAATAATTCAAAATAACATCATTGGTCATTAAAGCTTGCAGTTGTATTTTAATTTAGATTCCAAATAATGTAATGAATTATACGAATTCTAACTTTATGTACTCGTATATTAATGAAACACATAATTTGACTCGGTATTTCTTATGAAGTCGTAATAGTTGGAATAATGGTAAAGTATTATGTATAAATTGTGATTTGCGTTATTTTTTAAATATGTCCTAAAAATAATCTCGAAATTATGTAATACAAGCATAGTCAGTGTACAATTGAATATCTGGAAATGATAATATCAAGTAGCAGCCCAGCACTCTTTACAATCATTACAAGATTAATTTTTTTGTTGTTCTTATGAGCATGCTTTGCATTAGAAATCCAAAGATGAATTGAAGTCAAAGAAAGGGATTTTATAAGGAATCAATGAATAAAACGTATTTCTTTTTATTATTGTGTGTAGTGGCTTATATTAAGCAAGTATTGAAATGGATAGATGAAATCAATTGTGCACGGTAACCGACAGAAAGATTTAAAAACTTTCAAACCCTGAAAGTAAATTGTAGTCGAACAAATGGAAAGGTTTTCAGTTTTGAATACGCTGCTTTTGAAGTTCGAGAATTTAAAGTGAAGAATTCAAAGTTTTTGAAAGACTGGTTTTTAAGCTTTTGAAATGTTTGTATTTTGAGATTATATATTGAATCTACTTTCTCTCAGATTTTTGAGAGCTGGAGAGGTTTTGCACACAAAGCACAAACATGACTGCGTTTCATAAAAGATTATTTTTAAAAGAAGAATAGGAGATTATATTTATGCAGATATAAGTTATTAATTTTTTTATTCAACAGAAGAGTCTAGTTTTATTTCTAAAAGCCTAAAATATGCTTTTTTTTCCATGCCAATAAACTTTCATATGCCATGAAAACTTATAGTGTGTAATCGCTGTTCTTAGTCTATTCTGCACACACTTGCTATATTTTGAAAAGCTTTGGAAAGAGAAATATGAAAAAAGAAACAAAAAATTTTTGCTAAAAGTTTAACATTTTCTTAAAATGTATATCTTATATTTTTATTTTATGTCTGATGTTATTAAACTCAATTTTTGTCCAAAGTTTATAGAATCAAGTTGTCTGTTTTGTTATTATCATTGTTTTCGAATCTACATTTAACGTTTCAAATCAAAGCGTTTTGAAATATTTATCACATACGAATAGCTTACAAATTTAATTATGAAATGCATAGGAGTACAAAAATATACATTGAGTATTTTTAATCACTATATACATTATAATAAATGAATTTTTTTTTTAAATTCTTTCTTTGATTGTTTTCCAGTTAAACCTTTGAAACATAATCGTAACAAAATTTCTCGAAGTATCAAGTTGTAATATTTTTTTATATTTTTGGTTTTTATATATTAAATCAATTTAATTTAAATTTGGGTAACAGTACATTAATCGATAAAAAAAAAATTTTGTAAAGCACTTATCAGAAAAATATGAATGCATATTGTTTTCAATGAAGTGATTTTTTTTAAGTATAGATATTCTATAATGCATGTGATTACTACTCATACTTAAATATTTTTAAAAAGTCCAACACTTTTAGTTCATTAACTTTTATTTAGGTTTTTCGTACGAGATAATCGTTACGAGGAAGATCAGAATTCTCAATCTTATATCCCTTTCACTGTCTACATTTGTATGTTTTTCTAAAATTAATTAATACTATTTAATCCCTGACAAAAAAAATTCCCATAACATTTGTTTGTTTTACAAATATTTTGTTTTTCGTTGAACACACACACAACATGCTTAGAAATGAATAACAGTGTCAATTAGCTGAAGAGAAAAATGGATCCAATTAGATCCACCTTCCTCTTCAACTTTTCTTGGCTATAAACTCTGATATCTCCATTGTAACAAATGAAAATAAATATAAATACACCTGCCAATGAATATAAAAATATAATGATGACGAATTACCTACCGCCAATGAATCAAATCTTAGCCAAAATAGTTTTGCGCATAAACTTAATTAAAAACTGCAAATTAATTTAAATCAAAATAGAGATAATCCCGTTATTAATTTATTTTCAAATTTTGTAGCATTTTATTAATATTGTAATCGAGTATGTAAATGTGAAAAAGAAATTGTTAGTGACAATTCTATAGTAATAGTCAAATACTAATGGTACAGTGGTTACACCATCTATGTACAAAAGGAGAAAAAAATTAATTATTGAAAAAAATTGTATATGCAAACTGAATTTATGTAAATTGCATTTCAAAACCTCATAGCAAATTATTTAAGTTTTTGAAATTAAATTCCCTTTAGCGAAAAAAATCCCCCACCCCACATATTGTTGAGAATTAATTCCATTATAATTCCAGTCACATATATGTTATAGTATCGAAATTTAAACATGTTGTTTGAAAACCCTTAAAATCTAGTTTTTATTGTAAAAAATTCAATATTTCTCTTTTTCCATTTAAAATTAAACCAATAATTCGAGTCCGTTTTTACTGATGTCACCCACTAACTTCAAATATTCAGCGACTCTTCCCAAAATAAACTTGATTTAATCTCTTCTTACGAAAACTCGATCAAGCGTGATAGGTTCTTCATCAAACTGGATTCTTCTCGGATCACCTTCAGTTGGTAGTTCAATATTGTTCGAAAGTTTTCTCAGTCAAGTAAGCGGAACTAAGTAGATGTATAACAAGGGAAAATAATACGGAATATTTTTTTTGACGTTTTTTTTCTGAAGCTTCATGGTTAATTGCTTCATTTAGTAATAGTTCTCTCCTGTTTTCAATGTTCGTCTATGTACCGAAGAGAGTTAAACAAACAGAAATAACGATCCGGGGGGATGACAAGCTACGGTTAATATTTTTTTTATTCCTCTGAAGCATTTTGATGAATTTTCTTTAGCATGTCAACGTGTTAAGCTGTATGTTCATTAAATAACTCAAGATTTTATGCTTGTATTCCCCTGACATAATATGGAACTTTTCCACTGATTATGTCTAAATTGTTTAACATACTTCATAGTAAGGAACATAGCGATTGTCTGTACGTACATAAAATTTCCATGAAAAACTTTTTATCCTTGATTTATTGGACAATAAATGTTTTTGTAATCTTTTGATCCGGCTTGGAAAAATATTCAAATTCTTTGATTTACATATTTTTTGTGGAACTTTAGTTATTATTTTAGGTTGAATGACAAAATTCTTCGATGAAACGCTGAGGTTGTTATTTTAAAAGTTAGAAATTTTTGCATATGAAAAGAAAGGTTTTTTTAAAAATAAAATAAATCCATATTTGAAGTGTTACTGAACTATCCAAAATCTTCTTGCTGTGTTCGAGATTATACTTTTTATTTCTGAAGTGTATCTTCTTGAACTAGTTTGAAAATTACAATATTTATTCTGCATTGAAAGATTTGAAATATAATTATCATTACAAACTCAATAAAAATTCATTGTTTAGTTATCCATTCAAATTTCATTAGAAAATAATTCTTAATTATTTGTTTTTGATGCGTACGAACCGCCAAATAAAAAGAAAACTGTTTAGTAATGTTGAGGATGGTGATGTACAGTTTTGCACAGGCGTGAAAACAGAAATAATTTCGAATGGAATTATTTCTTTTAAAAATTAATTCCTCTTTTGTAACGCCTTTATATCACCAATTTTAGCAGTCATTGTTTTGAAGTTAAATAGTCAGTTATTTCACAGTCAAATGAAAAGATATTAGGTGAATCTTAAATCAGTTTAGTCAAAATAGAAATATTTAGTAAATGCTTTATCTGTCTTTGTATACGAATCCTCAACACGCTTGAAACCTTTAGAATTAATATAAAAGTTTAATCTTACTAATTCACTCGGGTTCGAGTGAATTTAATCAAAAAAACTGAAGGTCGAAGCAATAAATTTGACTTTCGATATTAAGTCGCACTACCTCCTGTCAGTCAGCTGCAGGTAACTATTTGTTAACATGCAATTTCTACAATACTCATTTCCCGCGACTATTCATTATTAATTTCATTTCTAACTTCAATATTCCATCCTTCGTCGCATTTATATGTATTTCCTTAAATACATTCACTATACTTCTTACATTTAATCTAATTTGCGCGTGTTACGTTTCATTTGATTGAAAAGGAGTGGAAATTTAAGTATACTAGAAAGTAAACCCTGAAGTTGGTAAAAAGGAAGGTTCATGAATAACTCACTCTACATGGTAGAATAAAATTTTCATCTATTTTTTTTAATCTCAAATAATTAATCAAAAATAGGGAGCTGAAAATTTCAGAATATACAGAAAACGAATTTCATGTAAAAAGAAAACATTAACAATATTATAAAATTTTCGAATTTACTCTTTTGGGATTTTCCTTCTTCAAATTTTGCTTAAAATAAGATTCGTTTTTCCATTAATAAAAATTGCTGAAATATTACTGTATGTACTTCATTGTGCGAGGAAAGAAAAACTAGCCTGAAATTATTTTCTATTAGGATATGCCCCCTCATATTTACCTGGAAGGTACTCTAAATTTCTTTGTCCCCCTTCCCTCCTGTATTTACATCAGGTACTGAGCTGCATGAAAGCACCCTAAATCTTTTCATCTCTTCACCGTTAGTGCTTAATTCTTCTTCCCCAACATTTATCTTGAAAGCTCTTAGTGTAGCGTTGACTTATTGTGACCTAATGACCATGTCACATTCTTCTTTGCAATATGACATCCATTACCATCTTCACCGTCAAAAACTTTGGAACAAGTACCTTATATTACATCGCTAATGGTTTTTCCTTCCATTTTTTTAAAACAATGGCATTTTGTGCGATTTGCTACGATTTATATTTAAAATTAAAATAAAAGTTATTTAAGAGTCCTGATACGCTGATACTGTGTCTTGATTTGCAAGTAACTCTGAAAAGCTGCTCTACCACTTTCGATTTCGAAATATCTTTCGAATAAGATCACGCGATATTTTAATCTGGTGTATGACAGGTGCAGTTACGATTTCGAGAGAAAGAATAGTAGACGAGCAGTTTCAGACGAAATCCTTTGCATTACATGACATAAATATGAAATTATTATTTAAAGTTGAAAAGTTATCGACAATTCTGTTTTATTGAGATAATGTAAAGGACATAATTTAACTTTCTTTATTTCATTAATTTTGCTACCCGGCATTAAAATTCGGTAGAGAATATTTTGAAGTTTTCTAATCTGTCTCAAGTATAAATCTACATAATTATTCTACAGTGAATTAAACTGGACATTTATGATTATATAAGTACCCAATTTCAGTAAGTTTTCTGAGAGGAGTACAGAAGTGTACATCTGTTAGAATCCTTCATATATTTTTTTATTTTTTGGTTTTAAACAAGTGGTTTTGCATTTTTGTATGAATTCGTATGTTTTAAACTCTCTAAATGTAACAAAATTTTGCTAAGATATGTTAAATGATTTGTAAAACCTCGTTGAATTTAAGTGGATTCATTCATTTTCTGATTTAGAGGGCTTAAACATTTCAATGGAAAAATATAATTCCTACCGATCATGCTTTGCTAGCGATATTGTATTTGATTTTGAACTTCATCCTGTTAAATAAGTATATTCATAAAATGGATATTTTCAATCCAACTTTTTCTACATTGTATGTATACTGATTCAAGGTCAAAATAACTTTTTCTTTTCATAATTCAACTGATGTTCAGGCAGGTGTTGAAGTTGTTGCATCAGCTTAAATTTTAATGTTTTCTCATACCACCTCAATTGTTTCTTTGTTTACATTTATTCGTAGGAGGATAATGATCTCATTTATGTTACCACAATCTATATAGGAGGACAATAATTTATCTAAAAACATACGTGCGTTTGTTGGAAGTAAAGCAAATATTTAATTGCCTTCGCATTCAAGGACGAATGCAGCATTTACATTAAACAGGTGTTTAAAATTCGTGATCTCATCAGCCGCCTGTATTCGATACATAGCTGTGTAAAAATCTTTAGAAACCATTTTAGGCTTTTCTATGATTTCTTGAATATTTTAAAAACTTATCTGATATGTGAAAATATGTGATTTGACATATTTCCAATCCACATTTCTGTTTATTTTTTAGTAAGAAACATAAGGAAGAAAATTCTCGAAATGAGTATATTTCATAAAATGTTCAATTAATGTTAAGTTTTTTTTCCTTCTTATTTTTTCATGATTCTGTTAAATCCGTTTCTGCTGAATGTTGAAGAATATAACCTTAACTTCGAACACTTTTTTCAGAAAGAAATAAAGATCATACGGTATAACATATGTTTTTTGTTTGTTTGTCATAATGTATTCTTGAAATTTCGATTGATTCGATAAATGTGCAATAATAGGTTATATTTTAATCTTAACATATTAAATATATAGAAGACGAAATATGGAACATATTATAAACCAAAAAAGGGGGAATTATACGAAAAGAAATAAGTAGTATGTATTTAAAAGAAATACTATCCGTATACCTCGCGGACTGTGAAGCAAGAGAGAATGTGATATTAAAATCAAAATTTTTTTTTTTTTTTTTTTTTTTTTTGTAAAAGGCGTTTGGAGTTATAGTTCAATTCTTCAACATATTAGGTAAAACTAAACGTATTAAATGTACGACTTTATTTTATTAGTTTCAATAATGTAAGTTATAAAACAAATTGTTTAGTTAATTATGTTAGAGCTTAATATTTTTTTGTGATTCAGCTTCCTGAAATGAAAATAATTTTATTTTGAGTGATATGGTCAAATTACTTTTTTTTTGCATTTATCTACTAATAGTTGATACTAAAGTGAAAGCAAAATAGCCTTTTCAAGGGTAATAAAAGAATTTTGGTAAACTATTAATTCGAAATGTATTTCCATTATCAAAATAACAGTAATTAGATATAAATAACAGATATATTTTTCTGGTAAGAAGAATATCATAGTTTTATCTCCAAAATCAGGATATATCAATAGCTCAAATGAATAAAAATATAAGTTTCTAATTTTTATCATTTAATTTAAAGCGTATTATCAAATATAGTTCAGAATTATAATTGCAAGGAATTAATATACTTTAAAAATATTTTTGAAAATATTACATTTTTGTGGTATTGTTTCTTGTTTATCTTCAAACCTTTTCCATGTTTCAGTTTCAAATTTTTGAGTTATTTAGAACTCTTATTAGAATTCATTAAATTTAAAGCGTTTTTTAACTGGTTTCTTTAGATTAATTGAAGTGTTTTTATTTTAAAAAAACTAATTGAACAATTGTTAATTTTTTTTTTTAAATAATTGCGTTTCTTTTTCCTTTTAAGCTTAAATGTGTTTCAAGTCAATTTCTGTTTATCTGTCTTTACTACTATGGTGAATAAAAAAATATTATTGTTATTCATTTTTCCAAACATCGCTAACTTTTTTTCTGGGTATAAGAGATAAAAATGAATTCAATTTTTTTAAAAACTGCATTATTAACTTTTTTGCTATAAAGGAAATGATGTGCAAAAGCTGAAATATCATGCACCTTTCGAAAGATGGGAATAAAAAAAAAGCAAACAATTTTCTTCGTATCAAAATATTCATGCAATTTGTCTCGTATATAAAAATGAAAGAAAAAGTCAGTGGCTAGCATCCATCAGTATAATGGCTAGGGTTGGAAGCCTTATTATGGGTTCTACTTCCACAAATCATCCTTGCTTTGCATTTTTTCAAAAAATTGACGACGGTTAGAGCGGCGGTAGAGTTAGTTTAGGTTGCTTTATTTTAACAATAACTCTGCACCAAAGTTGAAGTGCTATCCGCGGAAAAAAGTGATTTATGAAGAAAGGTCCCTTTGGTGATTACTTTTTCTGGTGACTTAAATTTGTTTTTCTTTATCTTGCTTTTGAAAGATGTCTTAGAATTCCATTTTATTATAAAATATGTAAGTTTCAGAGTGAAAGTCAATGGCAAAAAACGCATTGGATTGTAAAGCTTAATAGGGCAAGCTGTTAAGATATATATATTTCTAACGATTCAGTAAATGTTTGCTATCCAAGGTATAAAAACTTTATTTTCACTAAGTAATTTGTTGTTTTGAGATAAATATTTGTAAAGGCGCGTGATGTTAGAAATTTAATTTTTGCCATGCAAATTATTGAAAATGACTAATACGTCTTCTAAATACATACATAGAATGAAAATGTAATTACTGCAACGTAATCAGATAAATATTTCTCGTGAATTAGAAAGTACTTGCAATTTATTTAGTTGATAAATTTTGCTGCATCAGTTGAAGTACTTCGCGTAGAAATTACAATAGCTACATTTGCCGAGTAATTCAATAATCACAGTTTTAAATAACAATAAACTTTGATTTGAAAAGCTTTGTGTTAATTTCTCATTTTTTAACACTTTGTATCGTAATTGGGTAAAACCTGTGCTAAATTAAATTTATTTGTATTTAATTACAAAATTAACTACTATATCCAATAATCAATCTTTTAGATATTAACATATTAAATTTATCCTTTTATTTGTATTTATTTTATTGATAGAAACTTAACTCAAAAAGCTAAGTAATGAAGTCCTAATAAAAAAATATATAAAGGAATAATTCAATTAAACACAAGTAACATCGGTTGAAAATGTAAGGCAGCATTTATTATTGTTGCTTTGTAATTGTATGAAATTGAATAATAAGTGTTGTTTTTTTTCTCAAAACTTTATGTTAATATATATAAATGAATTGTAGTCTTTATTTTCCAGAACTGACTACTGATAGATCCATAACTAATAAAAAAAGACTTTATTGCTCAACTTCTAGAGCACGATATAAATATGAACCAGGATATTACTTCCCATAAAAAAAAGTGTTAATAACTTTTTTTATAAATCTGATATCGTGACTGCTTAATCTCCTTCGACTTTGAATGCAAATTTTATTGCAAGCTTCAATTTTGGTTTCTATAACCAATACTGTGTTGCAATCATTAATGGAGGAGTAATGGTATAAATGAAAATTCAAAACTTATAAAACTTTTCGTTTATATTACATTTATATGAGTAACTCTTCATTTCACTTTGAATGGAAAATTTAGAATTTTATTTTAAATGTCAAGGATATTAAATTGTCCAGTGCAGTCATAAAAGTTATATAAGTGGAACATAGATCAAATATTTTATGTGATATGATCGTGGTGAAAATTTAAAATGTTCTGAAAGAGCGATTTTGAGTCGCATATTTAACATTTTAAAATAAAGAAGCAAATAAGTTATGTTTTAATTTATATCTACTGTATAAAGTTCCGGACATTTTCAAGCTCTTAAAATTCAGTAAATATTAAAGCTATTAAAGACATATAAACGTTACGATGAATAATGTAACTAAACACCAGTGAACAAAAGGCTGTATAAAAATAAAGAGTATTAAATAATAAATTAAATTTTAATAAAGAGTAAAGTTAATAAAGAGTATTAAATAATAAATTAAATTTTCAATACACTTTTCTCTTTTTTCTCCCTTATAAATGTTTGAAAGGTTACATAACTCTATTAATTAACAATTTATACTCAAAAATAAATAAGAAAAGAGCTCCTTGTATGGCTTTAATTTCGTTACTAATCTCCTTATATTGATCTAATTTTGAATCGACTAATATAGCGTTAGTTAAAAAAAAGTGAGAAATACCAACTTAGAAAGTTTGCATTCAAATTTCATCTTCAAAACCATTACAAAAATTAATCAAACTGAGTGTTCTTCGTTTAAGATAAACACGAAAGACAGCATTTTCAGAAAAAGTTATTCTTTCAGATTTAGTCCGATAAAATTTCTTTTATTGCTAAGTACGAAATCGCGTGCAAACTGACAACCATTATCATCGTATTTTCTGGAGTGACGAAGAGATTCAAGTATTTATTTTCAGTTTTTTATATTCCATTTAGTACGATTAAAATAACTTTTGTAAAAAGTAATTGAAATAGAACATACACGATGAAAATAAATGAAGTCTCATAACTGAATAATGAAACGCAGGTGACAAAATTTACTTTATCTCTGAAAATATTTATTGGTCTAAAAATAATTTTCTTCGTACTACTAGTGAAATTTACTTTACAGCGTGCTTGGCGAAGTTTCAAGTAGTAAAAAGAAAACGGCAAAACCTGTCCGTGTAAAGTAAATGTATTTAATTCAATATGTAAAAAAAAATACGGGGGAAAATCCACTTTTTCAGTCAACAGCAAATCCAGTGAGGAATTTCCCCCCGGCTTAGTGGTAATATATAAATAAACTTGATAAGCTAATCTCTGTAATATATTTGTATGGCTTACATCCATTGCTTAAATGGAAACGTAAGAACTTTTGAGATGCTGAATGATAGGAATTTCTTCATGTGAAAGTACGCATTTCAATCTCTTACTTTAAAGAGTTTTATACCTTAAATATATATTTCTAGGAAGTATTAGAAAAAAAAACATAAAACTACTTAGAGTTAACTTGCTTTAGGCCGCGGTAGCCTAATGTTCATGGCCGCGGACTCGCGGCCGGCGTTATTTTCGTCGAGCCATGGATTCGAGCCCTGATGCCACTAAGGACCTGCCATGTATGTGGGCTGATGCACGTTAAATCTGGTCGGGGTCCCAAGTATTCTCCCGTGGCTTAGTGTAGAAATTTGGTGAGTGAGATGCCAGCTCAGGTGTCGTCCTCGTCATTTGACCGAGGCTCGAAATTACGAGGTTTGTCGCGAATAGTTCTCGTGTTGCTACTCAGTACGACGATAATAAACAATCACATGTGTATATTGCTTTGCATAGCATTACATAGATTTAGTTTTGAAAATAATTAATTCGTTTATATCATGACAAAAGTGGGGAGAGTTGAGAAGTTATTTGAAAAGATAATTGATAAATAAGAAAATTACATGATTAATTGTAAATTATCAGTTCATTTTTCAAAAATAAAAATGAACGACTTTTAAACAGAAAAATTGATATAAAATTTTGAATTTAAATGAAATATCAATAAAACTGAAAGTTTTTATTAATATCGAGTTGTTTAATTCATTTGCTCGTGAGTGGATTTTGATCATTATGAAATTTGACGCGTTTGGGCTGAAGAATAGGTTTCCTAGAAAAAGCGCATTGAATAACTTTCAAACAAATCTTCAAATTTTTTTTGACATTAAATTATTTTATAATCACATCAGGTTTTAAATTACGAAGAATTACAAAATAGGAATGAGTACTTGTATTAAGTAAATGAATTTAAGAGCCGAAATTTTTTTATTAATATGGGGTGATCAATTTAAAAGAGTACTCGTTTGCTTTTTGTATTATTCACATCTATAATATATGTTGTAAGACTTTCAACATCATTATTTATTTAATATGTCTATATTTAATGTGCGGGTTTTGTTCTTTTTCCACTTTCCAAATGTGAAAACTCGTTTTTTAAACATAATTCGCGTGCGCATCATTAATAATTTTTAATCCGATTTTGCGCAAATGGTTTGAGTAAATCGTCGGCTTCTTTCAACGTTTTTTATTATTATTATTTTATTTTTGAAGGCTCATTTCGTAAGATTATGAATAGCAACTATAAAAATCGTCTGTAGGAACTAATTTTTTGATTTTAATTAATTCCGAAGTTTACCTGGACAATTAAAACTTTTATTGCTTCATTTGATATGCCGAACAGTTACTGCTGGTTTCAGCAAGACAGAGCCACTCCACACACCTCAAACCTAACAATGAAAGTGCTTAAGGAATTTTTTTGATGACCGTTTTTAACTTTAATAGGCTTCTAACAACCAAGGTTACCATACCCTATTCCGTTAGATTTTTTGAGGGGTTATCTCAAAAATAGGGTTTTCCAGAGAACTCCTGCAAATATCAATGTATTAAAACTAACCATAACTGAAAAAATCTCGTCAATATCACCAATAATGTTGCGAAGTGTGTCAAAAAACTTGATTCGGCGTGTTCATGTTTGTTTTCGAAATGGTGGCGAACATTTTCAATATTTGCTGTAAGGAATGACAATGTAAAAAATTTGAATTTAATTATGTTTTTCAAAAATAAAATTATTACATGATTAAGTATCATTGTGCGTCTTCATTTCAGTTTTACCTCACAAATAAAGTTGTAATAGTCCAACAGTGTTGTAAATTGTGTCTCGCACTTAAACAAGGTTCAAACAATTATACTTCAGTGTTAGAATAGTCGCCACGTCCATCATATTTAAGGATAATAAGAAAAACATCGGGTACTCGTTTAATCTGATCACCCTGTAGTATTTTAACATGGAAAATATATCTTTCAATTGACATTCAATCCGATCTACTACACGCGTTGCAGTAAAAAAAGAATTATAGTCATATCTGTGAAGTCCATGTTACGATACAGATGATCGGGAAAATGTTACTTTTTTCACTGTGCCCTATATCTTGACAGGCTGCTATTTGGTTTTGTACTAACTTGGTCATAGTGAGAAAGATGAATCTTTTAATCTGAGTTCAAGCGGAGAAAGATAATGTTAGTGATGTGAAGCATGGCAGATATCGATCATGCGTAGAGGTTGGGTTGGGGACGTATTAGGGGGATAGGCAAATAATTGTTAGAAAAGGCTTATACTTCTATAATCACTGTGACCTTTTGAGGACCAGTCGTGATCAATCATCCACACGGAACACTGGCGGATGTATGCTGTAAAACACAATCTTTTCTTTTTCCCAAAGCGTTTCGTTCGTCATCACTGTTTTTGGCAAAACATAAATAAGTCGTTCCACAATCTGCACGTATTAACAAAATAAGTCGCAATAGAAACTTTATTTCTAATCTGAAAATTATTCTTAATGTGTTTGTGGTTTGAATAATTTCCTTTATATGGGAAACTTCTAAGTGTGTGGGAGATTAAAGAGACGAGTTTTGAGGTTTTCAGATACATCGTGAGAAAAAAAGTATCATCAAAGATATTTGACTGTGAAAGTGAATGTTATTAACCGTGTGAATGTAATGGATTTGATAGAATTATGTTTAGAAAAGTAGTTCTGTGGACCAGAACTACTTTTCTAAATCATCGTAAGGGAAGAGGATAGAACGGTTTCCTATCCGGTAAATGATTTAGGTTACAAATAATTAGGTTGTGAAATCAAATGATTTTAATCAGTTCTACCAAAGACAATTTAATGGTGAGAAGATTTTATCGAAATTGTGATGTATTTTTGTAATCTGGAAGTTGCAACATGTTTTCAAATAGTTGCGAGACTTTATTGTAAATCTTCTTACACCATGAGGTTTTAAGGAGTCTAATAAATACAAAGTCCGTAAGAGGATTAGCAGAAAACAAGATTTTTATCTATCTATTGAGTCTTTTGTGAAATATTTCCGTAAGAGCGGATTTTAAATGAATCATTAGAAATCTATTTCCTTTATTTTACTCGACTGTAAATATTCTTTTATTCTATAGTAATTGAAAAATAAATAAATTACATAGTATGTGGTTAATCGCATTGCTGAATACATTATTTTCCAACCTTTAAAAAAAATTATTACTTACTGTTCCATTTTCTTGTTTTTTCTCGTTCTATGAAACGTAATTGAGTATTTTTCTCACTCTAACATAGCCTGATCTTTGTACTAAAATGCCGTTTGTAAATCAAAGTGGCTGAATAAATGAAGAAGAGAATACTCAGTTAATACAGTTTTATATTACATATTAATCAATTTAATAGTAATCAGTTTAATATTAGAAACAAGAGAAGTAAGCAGTTGATAAATTAATTACTTATGAAATTAAATAAACCGAGGAAGAGAGAAATTAGCGTAAATGAAAAAAAGACTTATTTTAACGCAGACTTTATATTAATTCGACATAATGATTTATCAATTATTTAAAAAAAATCTTAGCTCCTATAAAGTACGGAATAACTTTTACAGTAAAAAGTACAATAAAAAAAATTCGTAAAGTTTTTCGAACTTTTACTTGTGCGATTATTTCGAAACAATCAGTTATAAAAGAATACTTTCATTATGTGTCAATTAGCAGGTGCACGTCTTTTTAAATAACATTAATTCTATTTCAATCGACAAACCTTTTCAGCCTTAACGGGGGTTATATTAGGTTGCAATTTATTCATATTCCTAGCCAAGACATCACTACTTACCGTGAGTGGGGGTTACACGAAAAGAGCAGTATAATTTATGATCACGTGACAGAGTGACGAAGTGTCATGACCATCTGCAGCTGCTTAAACAAGCTTTGAATTAAATCGAACCTAAAAGAAGCTTCAGTGCTTTAATGAAGCGTTTTCAATTCTGTGATAAACGAGGACATGATTATGCGAAAACAGTATAAACAGGTATCTGAGCAATCGGTTATTTTAATTTTAGTTCGGGAATAGTAAAGATAAATGATTTATTCTGACTTTAAATTTATAGTTGTATTGAAAGTAAAATGCAATTTTTGTAGCGAAAAATTCTACTTTAAACAGACTAATAAATTTGTGAATAAAAGGAATATTTAATGTCATTATTACTGTAGTTTAAATTCTGTGTTTATTATATTTCCTTTAAACTGAAATAATACATGTTTTCTTTCTTTAACAAAAAATGAAAACATCAATATTAATAGCAGTGTTTCAAGTAACATTCAATTTGACATTTAAAAACTAAATCTTGATTTTTAAAAGCATTGTTTCAGGTAACACTTTTACAAATTTTAATTTATTGTCTCAATTTCATTTTATTAATCTTTCAAATACTTGCACTTCCCTGCACTGTTCAAATAAGTTTATAATCTGTTGTATAACATGTTTAATAACATTTAAATACTTTATATCAGCTACCGTCTTCTTCATTAACTGTTCTTTCTATATCAATACACATATTTTGAGAAATTTCATTTTTGTTTCTGTATTGAAGTAGGCGAAATTCGAATTCTTAAAAAAAAAAAAAAAAAAAAACAGTATTATTTATGACTTTTGTTACGGTTTATGTATTGGAACTCCTAAACGTAATGAAAGGCAATGCATTTGAAAGTTAAAATTGATTGACATCATACTAAACCCACATTTTTTTCGAAAACTGCATGTGTTGACTTGCAACATTGTTTAGATTAGTACACATGCAAAAACAAAGACAACTCCCTGTTTTTCATTGCAATTTCACCACTCCCGTATTCGAAAGGGTGTCGCCATTTTGTGTCTCCTACGCTGTTCTTACCAGGTACATCCTAAGCCAATGCTTTCAGTCATGAATATTTGAGTGATCTTATTGAATAATTGATTTGAAATCGTTAGCGTGACTAGTTGACATAATAGCTTAAGAGTCGAACTGGACTTATGGTTCATCCAAGCTGCTGTATGAAAGAAACAGGAAAGGGGTAGCCATATTAGCTCAATTTGATTTGTCAGAATGTATTTAAAGAGTTTGTAGTGGCATATGTGCTACTTTCTAAATCGTTAATTATTTTGAAATCTTTTTTTTGTGTGTGTCACAAAATATACAGGTCAGGCGCTTTTGGTAGAATGTTTTTCTCATCAGTGATTCGAAAATTTAAAGTTAAGACACCTTAAATTACTTTTATAACATCTATAAAATATATATTTCAAATTCATTCTTTAGAATCTGCCTGGTAATATTTTTCGAAAACTAGTAATTTCTTTTTTATTGCACGCACACCAAAAAAAGCGTCGAAAACAATTTTATAACATCCTTCTATATTTTTACCGTTACCACTTTCAATGGTTAAAATTAACAATAGCTGTACAAAATCGGACATTAAACTTATGATTCAAATTTGACCTAATGAAATTTTGTAAGTTTGTGTTATTTAGTAAAATTTAGTTTTTATCTTGTTTCCGCGTTTCAGTTAGGATTATTTACTTCAAACGTGTTATATATAAAAACGTGTAATACGTAAAAGAGGTGTATGAATAAAAAAGATTAAACATATGAACCATCTTAATCATTCATATGTACTAATTCATAATATGCTATATTTTGAAAATACAAGTACAATTAACTCTGTTCTGATGTGTATTTTATAACTTGTATATAACCATAACTTGATAAATAAATGCTTTTGAAAAAAAGTATCAATAAATTTTCGATCTCCTGTAAGTGTAAGACAAAATAACAGTATGTTTGATTTTAAAGATGTTATGAAAAAAAGCGAGTCTCGCATACATGGATGATATTACAGCAAACAAACAAAAATCGTTATCGACTACCAAAAAAAGAAGAAGAAAAATGCAGCTTTGGCTTTATGAGACAGAATTTTCAAACGGCCTCGGAAAGGTCAGTACCGTCTACTTCGTCTTCTGGTCTCTGTTATCAGGTAAAAGGAAAAATTCCAATGCTATCTAATAGGTTTCGTTTCGCCGCCTTTACTGTCTTTGTAGAAAACTCGTCTAACCATTAAATGCTTTTCCGTTAGCTATCTTTTCATTGACATTGTGAAGTTTGAGACCCCTAGCTGATATCACAACCACTTACCTGTCAATCGCACCATCCTTCTTTCTATACCCTAACTGGGTGGTCTACTCAGATATGCATTGGAGAAAAGTAAAAAAGAATTATTTGTGTGATGTAAATGCTTATTCCTTTTGCATTTAAAGTAATTTTCTTGAATATCTTAAAATATTTCCATAGAAGGATTTTGGTTTAATATATACTAACGCTTACGAGTAAACAGGATATTTTAACATAAGCTGATTGGCACTTAGAAGTTTCGCATCTAATCCTTTAGTAGTGCATTATGATACGAATTTTTGTTTCCTAAATAAGAATACTAGATTTTATTTTCTTTTTAGTATGTCGTTGTCATTTTTTTTTTTTTTTTTTTTTTTTTTTTTTTAATATGGACTGATTGTTATATAAAATATTGTAAGATTCCCTGGTTACACGTATGGATATATTTCACAATTTTATTCTCTTGATTCAACTTATTAAATATTTACTTTATATCACACTACATTGCATATTTATATTCTGTATAAATATGATCGAGTAAATATATAACAGTGGTGAAAAAAGATTTTTAAAATGTTATTTTTAGTAAATTTTATAACAAATCCCGTGACATATCTATCAAGATTAAGACAGATATAAAGCCTTAATATTGCTAAAGGGTCATGTTCCACAAAGTTTCATCTGTGAGCCTCTGAGAGCTCATGATAAGTGTTTGTAAAAGATCCAAGGATTTATTCAAATAGTATTTTTTAAAATAATTCCAAGACACTTATTTGTGTTTATTTATTGAAGTAACTTAAGTGTGTGTAATATAAATATGATAACATAAAACAATTAAAATGCTAAAGAATAAGTGATAGCAGAATATTTTTCAAATTGCCTAGGCTCTGTGAATAATCTAAAAAAATTTACAGCTTTTTATTAGTCAAAAAAAAAGTGTAAGCAGAATACTCTGAAAGAAATTAAAAGAAAAATAAAAGAGAGCAGAAAAAAAAAAGTGTTCGAAAATAGTAAATGAAAGCATTCGCAATAAAGTCAATATCATGTACTTGATAAAGAATATTATTAAGAAATGAGAAAATAAAATTGTTCTTGTATTGCTCTATGTATTTACAAAATGGCTCAAAAATACATTGTTATAAGATTACTTTTCCTTTTCAGTAAGAATGTCCAATATTCGAGAAATCTCAAGTTGTTTTCTTGAAAATTTTTATATCGTATTTTCTTACGAACATGATAGATGTATTTATTGATTATTTCATATCTGTGCAGAATTGATCTCCTTTTTTTTTCTTTCGTACAATTCTCGGGCGCAGAGTCGCACTTCAAATCTGAAAGAGCTATCTTATGAAAGCCGTCCATGAAAAACATTTTCAGTCCCTTTTTCTCCCCCCTTAGCTTTTATTTATAATATGCCTCAATTATCGCAGAAGAATGGTAATGTGTTTTGAGAAGCTGAGGAAAAATGGGGGCATCTAAAAAAGCAAAAGGGGGTAGAAAAGAAACTGACTAGAGGGCAAACCCTAAAAGGCCCCCTCTCCCATTTCTATCTATCCTTTATCGTGCTCATTAAGTACCAAGAGATCTAGTCAGTCCTAGATACAGGGTGAAGTTTTACCGGTCTCATTTTTCAAAGGAGATTGCGATAATCTTCAAGGTAATGAAGAAAAAGAAGTAAAAAAAAAGGGGGGGGATGAAAAGCGTGAATAAAATTCGCTCGAGGCACGCGCTTTTGATGGTCGCCTACTGTGGAAATGACCGCATGCTACAAATAATAAATGCAAGCGATAAGTTAGCTGATACAAATGTACAGTTGTCAAAAGCAAAAAAAATGGTGCACCCTTAGTAACGTTTTCTCATAGCAGCTATATAAAATTGATACTATCACTGTTAATGTTTGAAAGGGAACTGAATTATGATGTTAATGGATTGATTTTATTAATTTTTAAAAATAATTTCTTCTTAATGTAACTCAATTTTTTACAGAATTCAGCAGTGAAAGGTTTCAATTTTTTTTTTTTTTTTTTTATGTTCCAAATTTTATTCGAAATCGAAAATTAGATCCGGAGGTTTTCGGGAAAAATTGTTGAAGAACCAAAAATTATATTTGTTCCCCGAAAACGATTCGTATTTTTTTTTTTTTAGCAATGCGTCATCATTGAACAAATAATTAACATTTATAAACCGTTAAACGAACATAATTTCAAAGCTGAGTATTTCCTGAAACTATTGGAGGAAATTGGATAAAATTTTGGATCTAAGGGACTTCATATTACTTTTTTGATTTCTTTATTCTTATATTTTAGAATTGGAGAAAAAAATTGCTTATCGTTTGGTGCAAAAAATTTCGAAAAATGTGAATTACAAAATTTTTATCGTCAAATGCTTGAAACTTTTATTAAACATTAAATCCGTTTTTTAAGCTTCCATCATTTAGAAATTTACTTGCAAAATTTTGCGAAATTTGAAATGTAAGCTAATTTGAAGATTCGAAATCGGACATCTGAAAAATTTGGATTCTATAATGGTATAGTTCTGTTTTAAGGAATTAATTAACTTTGTTAATTACGTTTGATAATTAATCTATTAACATCATAATTTGGTTTCTTTATGATCCGTTAACAATGATAACCAATTTTATGCAACTGCTATGAGAGTTGCGAAAACTATTTAGAGTGTCTCATTTTTATTTGGACCATTGTTCTTTTTTTATACTAAATTTGAAGCTTGGATGAAAAGTAAGTAAAAAAAGGCGTTCGAGTGATTATGCATCAAGGGAAAGCTTAGGGACATGCTTTTCATTTCTTCGCTTTCAAGCGGGCAAATTTTGTATTATATATATTTCACTTGAGCGTGTGGTGACATTTAATTTTTTTCGACATTTTCTCCCATTCAAAAACGGGTTATAAAAAGAACACAAAAATCAATATGTATGATTTTTATTGAAACACTTCAAACAAAAGCAAATTGTGGAAATTATTATATTATACTCGTATTCAATCATTAAATGTATTTTACATTTAGTAAAAATATTCTTAACCATATACTTTGAAGTGTACTTAAATCTTTACACTGAACCATATTGTATTTCTTAGACAACAAATAATGAAAATTCCTTGTTTCATCATACACTGTTTCTGTTTTAAATATATTGATATATTTAGAGACGCATCCAAAGTTTGATATTTGTATCAACTTTTGTATAGTATCTAAAATACAGTAGTACCTTTTGAAATGTAAGCATATATTTAAGGGACGCTTTATTTAACGGACAAAATGTCTGGTTCGGTGGGTGTCTCTTATTGGAAGGTACTAATGTATATATTTTTGAAAAGAAAAACAGAATGAAGAATCCATGAAGAACTGAAGCAAATCAGTTTTGATTTTGATCGACCAAATAATATCGACAAGCGTACTTGATCCCATTTTGTATCGTATGATATAAGATGGGATCAAATGGAATATTAAATGAAATACACAAATTACGCTAACTGCCCCCCCCCTCATTTCAGTTTAAGAAAATAAGTGTTGAGTTCGAAAATAGAAATGTTTTTAAAACGACAATCCAAATTTTTAAAGTAATTCAAGATTTGTTTACCTATTCCAAATATTTTTACATCTTTTGCGACTTTTAAGAATTATTTTTACTAGCTTCTAAAGGAATGTTTTGTTTTTCCTCGGTTATTTTTATAAATTTAAAGTAGAAATGGATATCTATTTTTCAAAGTAGATCTGACAAATGATAGAGATGCGTATAATTTCCTTTTCTTCTCATACCTTTGCCCGTATCTTTTCACGTATCTGAAAAACATTCTCGGTAATAATATGGTATCACCTTTTTTTCCGCTTGCTGGCGTTTCTGCTTGAAGAAATCTTTATCCTTATTAATAGAGCACAACGAAGTTTACTTTTTTTAGTATTCGTACGAGTGAAGGAATCTACCCAATATTAACTTTTTTCTCAACGAATATTTAACATGAAACCTATTCTTTTCTTCAAGCGGAAAACAGGGCCTCTAAAGAGCGGAAACCGGAAAAGATGTCCTTTTCTTGGATATATCCTTCCCTAATTTTGTATGCATGAATCGAGAATACTTAATCTCTTAAGACGAACTTGGATTCATTCATTATTTCAAACATATATTCATAATCTTGCTGCTTCATTTCCGGTTGTGTTATGTCAGCTTTTGAGTTAAAAACGGATTCGATTGGCTTTAAAAATGGGGATATACAGGTTATTCTTATAATGAAATAATACATCATTCAATCTGAAGGTCAGAGAGAGTTTCCGTTTCCTATTTTGGCTGTATTGCACTCAATTTGTGAGTGTGACACGCGGAAATACGCGTTTCCGATTTGTGGTAAATTTTGATTGTGTTACCGAATGCTTTTTGTAACAATTTACATCATTTATTTTATTTATAAACATAGAAAAATGGATAGTGATAAGTTTTGAGTAATGTTTGAATTCTTATGTATAATATTTAAATGCTGACAGAGAGAGAGAGAGAGAAATGAATAAAACTTCTCAACATTACGAAGTCTTGCACTCGCAGCTCTTGTGTAGAATTTAGTGCAGGAATGCACAAGCTGTGACCCTTTGGCCGTATGAGATCCAACATCGTTTTTCTGGCGGCTTTTATAGCCATGTATTGCCAATAGCCCTCAAGTTGCTTCTAAATGCAACGTAAATAAACTATCAAGATAGCCATGCGTTACTTTGACTTGAGACAAAATTTTTGTTTCTTTTAATTAATTTTATTCAAATGTATTTAAAGTCTTGGAATTACGACCTTTTTCGAATAACAAAGAAAATTTCAGAATAGTTCTGTGCAACAATCCTTGTTTGGCCATTTCGCCTGAAAGTGCTACCAAAATTATCTAAACTTATCGAAAAGAGAAGCACAGAAAATCCGCAATAAGAAAATAACGAATATAATATGTTAAACTTATGGTATTGTGTAGGGACAGAAACAATTATAAATCGTTATTTAACAATTTTCTGAAAATCTCTCTGGCCCAGCGTGCTCAGATTTGTAAACAGAATTTTCAATCATGTATATCAAAACATCGAAAACAGGAGCCGTTTGAGTTATGAAAATTTAGTATCATTGCGTTGGTTTGCTACTAAAATCAACGCTTATACTATTAAAACAATACGTATTGTAACATCCAATTTGAACTCTTAATTTATTTTTTAATGTCTTTTTTGCAACGGTATTTAAATATATATTTATATGTATGGATATTTTTGAATAAATGTGAATGATAAGTAATTCGGATTTTTGACTCTTTTCATTAAGTAGTGGGCCGCGGTAGCCTAGTGGTCAAGATCGTGGACTAGCGGCTGGCGGTTATCGTTCAGTCGTGGGTTCGATCCTTGGCCGCCAAAGACCCGCCGTGTAGCCGGGGCTGATGCACGTTAAATCTGTTCGGGGTCCAAAGTCCTCCCGTTGGCGTGGTGTGGATGTTAGGAGAGGGGGGTGCCAGCTCAGGTGTCGTCCTCGTCATTTGACCGTGGTTCAAAATTACGAGGTCCGTCGCCAATAGCCCTCGTGTTGCTTCTAGTGCGACGTTAATAAAAACTAAACTAAAATAAACTAATTTCATTAAGTAACAAAATTGATCTGGCTTTGTGTTCCTGCTTTATAGAGGCGGACGTGGTAGGAAATTGTCATGTTCACGAGTTTTTGGCCGTTGGTTCGAGTCCTGATGCCACTTAAGCCGTCATGTAGCGGGGGTCGTGTACATTTAATTTGTTGAGCCTCAAAGTTCCTCACGTTGGGGGGGGGGGTATGGAAATTAGGAGAGTGGGATGCTAGCCTATGTGTCGTCATCGTCGCTTGATCGTGGTTCAAAATAACAAGGATATTAGGCCATAGCCTCACATTGCTTCCAAATATGAATTTGAAACAAAGTAGGCGGGGAAATGAAACACATTGATTAGCAGACTTTTTACTGTATTTTCTTTAAAATTCCAACACTTAATAGGCTGTCCTTATCGGATTAATACTAGAAAGTTTTATTGCTTCATTTTTCCTTATTTAAGAGCTAAACTTCATACTCCCAAAAAGTATTTGTCACATTCATGACACCGTAAAATCTAGGAAATGATGAAAATCAAACAAAATTGATGGATTCAAAAAAATGAAATCTTTTAATGTCCAATTTGATAATTAACATCATTCTTTTTACGAAGATATAATTATAGCAGTAACATTTTTTTTTATTGTTGAACAAAATTTTGTGTATTGTTGTTAAATTAGCAGTTAGAATATAAAATTTATAGATGATTCTTTTTCATGCGCCATAATATTAAATACTAGAAGAATGCAAATAATTAAATTTGTAGAATCAATGCGAAAACTTAGTTTGGTGCGAAGAAATAAACATTTTCTCCCAGATATAAAACTCTTTGTAAATCTTAAGCACACACTTTGCCCTAAGTAATTTGTTCAAATTACTGATTCCTTAGTATTTAAAGTTCGCTTATCTAGAGCAAATTTAATTTCCGTGAAACATTCTAGCTTAGAGAGAGAGATTCTTAAGTGTATGTGTGATAGCAGTTAGGCAAGAATTTTGTCAGTTTTAAAGCATTTATATTCATTATTTGGGGATTTAAATAGCTTATGACACAGTCGAATCAATGGTGTAATCCTATTAAAAAACCAGGTTTGGAATAAACAAACACTTCTTAAATTATAAGAAACTAATGCATTTATTTTGCTCAAAAAAATATTTTCATTGCTTTTAAATGACATTTCAATTTTAACATTTGGCAATACATTTGATTTTATTTAAAGTTTTTTTTTTGTCTGATTTTTTTATTAAACCAATAAAAACATTTTTTATATTTGGTGTGTGTGTCATTATTTAATAATATCTTTTCATAGTATTGATTGAATGACGATCACTTGAACTTTGATTATATTAAAATATCTGTAAAAAATGTAAAAATATTTGAGCCTGATTTTTTTTTATTTGTACAAATTATACAAGGAAAGATAAAGATTCAATAATATATATATATATATATATTAAATTTCAACCCGAGGGACACAGTCTCACATCCAGTTTTAAGTCACTCTCATTGTGTCGGAAAATAATGTCATTCTTATAAAATGGTTCTTTTCTAAAAATAGGTAATTAATTTACTGAAATGCAAATGTTGCACTTTGTTGTTAGATTCACATTTTTTGATAATCGAAGACGACCATTTTATTATTTTATTTTTTTTGTACATAGTTCCTTCGACCAAAGACTACAAAGTCTAATTTTTGCGTTTTATAAAAATATATAAATCCATTCCTATTCTTTAGATAACTTTTTATACCTTAAGACTCTACTTCAAGGAATTAATGCTGAGAAAAATCCGGCGGGTCATCTCTTTTATTCGGGAAGAAAAAGAACGAAATAACAGATGCATCCCACACAAAATGCTAATTCTTCTTCTGGACTTCTTTTTCTACTGCATACGACATAAAGCTCGCATTCTAAAATGTTTCCCGAACATCGAGAAAAAAAAAAGATCATTTCTTCTAGAAGGGAGAGAGGGAAAAACCATCTGAGGTAAAAATGTGGACGATTTTTTGGGCATGAATAATTGATGAGAAGGGGCAACCAGCAGCGCTAATACGCAATGATCTATTACGCATCCCTGATAGAATGAGTCCCCGTAGTGTGTAATAACAATAATGAAAGATGGAAGATAAAGTAAGATAACCGCACCTTCTTTCTCTTCTTTTTTTTATGAATAGTTTTCGTCTATCGATCTCCTCGACCTTATATCAGATGATATGCGTTTCACACACAGAATTTGACTTTCAAGATGTCGAGCTTCTTGATAATGATAGTCAGCCCCCCCCCCTTCTTTTTTTAAACAGAATCTTAAAATTACCCAATCAGACATTTAGTGGAATTTCTTTTATGCTCTGCTGTGATATGAATCAAGAAATGGATGTTGTTTCTTTTTAATTTGGAATATCTAAGGAACAGTTGAGGATGAGATATTACTGCATAAATTAACTATAAATGGGAAAAATCGGTATTTCATTCGGGGATTTTAAAAAAGAACTAAGAAGAAAAAGTTTTTAATAGCTTAGTTATATAGTATGATGAAAAGTAAATGTTATTGATGGGTTATATACCAGAGAAATGTCTTGAGACTCTAGGAAATGTGAGGATTTATGATATTTACACAAAAAAATCTTTTATTCGGTATCAAAAAGTCTTCCATCATTTCGTTGGATATTCAGTTACATTTTAAATATATATTATTTTGATTTAAAAAGGTCTAATAAAGTAAAAAATTATGGATTATTATATTTTGTGATAGTTTTGACATCGTTATGGTAGAGCTATACTGGTAAAAGATTATACGGATAAAAATTTTTTTTAGGTAATTTCTGTTTCGAAGAGCTGTTGCCTTATTAGAAACGTAATTGATGTTTTGAAAAATGTGCGAAATTATTTGTTTAAACTCATAGATCAGTATTTGAATATCTCTCAATGCAAAAACTCTCAATATTCTGCTGGAAAAAAAAAAAATCAGGAATAATAGATATTCGAATGTTAAAACTAAATTGGTGTTCCCTGATAGTTTATACATGATTTTTGGAATTTTATTCTGAACTCTGAAATATATACTCGTATGCTTAAAAGTTTTCTCTTTCGTTAATATTTCATTTCGGTTATTCAAAAAAATGTCGAAGTCCATCATCTTTTATCTTAATGATACGCGTATCTGCATGATTATGTGTATACAGAAAACTTCATTTGAAGGCATATTTGGATAATGGAATCAACCTCGTATCATTTTGGTGCATGGATTTAACATAAAATAATGCAGAGAAATTATCAATTTATTCACAATGAAAAAAAAAAAAATCCATATGATAATGGATCATTTTCTTTATACGATGTCGCAACAGCTTGAAAGTTAAACCACAATAATGAAAATAGTCTGGTTTAAGAAGCCTTTTGGTGGAATAATTCACTAATTAATCTTTTTCTCAAGCATATGTATCTTCCTTTGTATAAATAGTATAAAACATTTCAAATTATCAGTTCTTTGTCGTATTTCTTCACTTTCAGGAATTATAATCTCTAGTCACGTTTTAACAAAATGTATAAGATTTTCATTCCTAAAATATATTTTCTTATGCATGATTAATTTGTATTTTTAATAAATGCGATCTCTAATAAATTTTAATTCCATGATTTTCAATACATTTGTTTTTAAAACATTGCAGTTTTTAGTGATATAATGTTATGCTATAAAATAACCTTGCCGTATATGCATATGTAGTTCTGTTTGCTTGTTAAATAAATTTATTGTTTTCAAAAAATAAATGCCTGATTTTCGAGTACGTATAACGCATCCTATATTCTTGCTCTGTTGAATACCTTTAAATCCATTTTTATTACTTCATAATCAGAAGCAGCGCTATCTGGATCGAACTTCATTACCAGAAGAATTATGCAAGTAGAAAGAAAGAAATAGGCAGGTAAGTTTCTTTTTATTAATTATATTTAATTTTATTGTCTTTTCATTGAAAAATGTCCTAGGAAATTGTAACTATTTTTCTGAATGTTTCCTTATGCGAAAAGTTAATTTCACGATTTGTTAAAAGAGTTAAAAAAAAAAAATGTTATTATTATGGATAACTGTAATTTCAGCAAAAGGAAAACTTTTGTTTCTTTAAATTCGCTTTTTAAAATGAATGCTACAGGAATTAGCTACAGAGCTTCGAAATATTTCGTATAAACTGATCTGTACATATTTTTTCTCATCAACTTAAGCTATTGCCTACTGCTTAATTTTAATGATTTAAATAATTGTTTTAAGTCTAAGCTTTGCATGAGTTGACCAAAATTGATACTTTCAATGCTGAAATAGAAATGCTTTTCCAACATTAAATGAAAGTACACAATTGGAATTAAGAGAAACTTTGAATATTATCTTTTTCTCGATACTTATTCAAAGCTTGCGGTGTTAATGAGGAATCGTACAGTTTTTTAGAAATTTTTTCTGAAATTAAAATTTTCCAACTTAAAGTGAACTCAGGACTAAAACCTGTTGACTTTGGCATATAAAGGTAGGTTTTCTAACATATATATGTATAGTAATTCTTTCGTCCTGAGCCTATAAATTTTGAGGAGATATTCAGCATAAGTAAGGTCATTATTTTCGTGAGTGACACTTAATTCTTTATTCAAAAAAATATTGTTTTTTAAAGTGTGCTTGTCCATTGTATTAATTGTCTTTCTTAAAAATCTGAAATTTGTTTATTTTTTATAGATGCTGCTGTTGAAGATCTTCATTTTGTCAAGCCGAACTTGTATTGGAATGAAGACATATATATGTTGGTTAAGGAGCACATTAATTTAAATTTTACTGAAATCTTTTTTCTAAGTGTACTAGGCTGTACACTAGTAATTAAACTAAGATCTGGACCTTACCACACATTCCAGCTCACTTAGTTTATGTAGTGTACTAGGCTGTACACTAGTAATTAAACTAAGATCTGGACCTTACCACACATTCCAGCTCACTTAGTTTATGTACAATTACGTTATTTCTAAAAAAATCATTCAAGCGCGTTATTTTACCTGATGAATAATGAACAGTGCGAATCACTAAAACAGTAAAGATCAACTTGTTGAACAATCTTTCTTGTTGAGCTTGGTTATTTTCCTTAACAATCAAATAATTTAAAATTTAAGCATTGAGATGTGTTTACAATAATTCTTCGAATTATATTCAACATATATTAATGGACATTAAATATAAATAAAGAGAATAAATGTTGAGAAAAAAAAATTTGGGACGCATTTTGAGAAGAAAATGAGAAGTAAATGATGAAATATTTACGAACATTAAAATATGAGTTACACATACTTAAACTATTTTAAAGTAAAGTCATCACAAAATAATTGCAACCTATAGAAAATGTTTTCTTTTTTTACTTGCCAAATAGAAGGGAAGATATTTTTTTAAAAATATATATTGATGTAGCTTGAGTTAAATACATTGATGGACTTTTTAGTTATTGCTTTGCAAAATTGCAGTTCGATTTAAACGGTATTTTTATTACCCTGGCCTTAATCGGGATTTTTATTTGGTCATTTATTTTTACTGAGAATGGATTTTAATTTTTTGGATTTGCTGAGAAAACATTCGTAATAAATTTTAATAAACTTTATGTTGAATACTATAAAAGTTATTTAAAAAAACATTTTTTAACTGCCCCCAAACATATTTCTGTATTGCGTAAAAAGTTATACGAGAGTGTCGAACAATGGAAATGATTTCAGTTATAATTTAATAAATATCATTATGTTCTCAAAAATTATCTTAAGAATGTTATAAAATAAGCTTAAAAACCAATAAATGAACAATCTGTAGAATATCGTAATTTGACAACATTTTATATCCATGAAGTGAAACTTATAGGTCGTAAATCTCTATGCTATAAGCATGTTCAGTTTTTAAATTGATAAGTGAAATTTGTAAGCCTTAAACTCATTTTACTATCCTGAAACTTGTTTAACAGTAATTTCAGTTGAATTAGAAAATGTCTTTGGGATCCATTTTCAACGTAACAAGATCACGAAACAAATACAATAACAAAAATCAATTAAGACTACTTTTGATGTAACGGCCGTGGGGATAAGAATAATTATAACGTATAATTGCGATCTATGCTATCATAAAGTCATTATGATCACCGTAATTTGCAATTACGTCTTCTTCGTGGTCATCTATGTGGTTTTAATAGTTCTTGGAAAGCTGTTCATTAAATTTTAAAGAGCATAATTTCCTTAAAAATATAAGATTAATTTTTCGTTGAGATTTTATACGTGATTAATCTTTGTCTAGAATTGATAATGTGCAAGATTATCAAGAAGCAACTTCTTAATTGGCTAATTAA
Source organism: Nephila pilipes (assembly GCA_019974015.1). Lineage (NCBI taxonomy): Eukaryota > Metazoa > Arthropoda > Arachnida > Araneae > Nephilidae > Nephila > Nephila pilipes. Next base: position 315,360 of record BMAW01128598.1, on the reverse strand, counting down.
GCTAGTTTCTCTTCCCCCCCCCCGTTAAGCAGATTTCTTAGGAAGAGGGGGAATTAAATTTAAAATGATTTTTTAAGTACCGTAACAGTTATTTATGATGAATTATTCCCTGGTGATATTATATAAAACATGCATTTACAACGTTATACAAATTTTTTGTCATAAAGTTGAGTATTTTAAAACATAATGTTACTGAATAACTAAAACTGAATTTATTTTAACACGTCACTTCTTTAACACTGTAACATGAGAAAGTTTTATTTTTATGAAGATATTCTTTAACAATTTTTATGAAATTTTTTAAATTTTTGTGAAAGTTGCTTACGTCTGGGTGGCATATGTGTGTGGAAGGAGAATTCCATAGGGTCCCGAGCCTCCTCGGCAATTATTAAATTATTTCTCGAAAGCACACACTGCTTTCTTATTTTTTATTTTAGGAGGTGACAAGTAAAAAATATGACCGCCATCCCCCCCCCCCCCCCCCCAAAAAAAAAAAAAAAAAGCTGCTTACACCACTGTCTAAGAATATCATTATTTAACGAATAAAAAATAATTATAAGGAATAACTAACAAATTTTTTAAGACTAAAACTGAAATATTAATGTAAGTAAACTTCAAGTCATATTTTACAGCATTCTTAAGTTAAAGAATGTTTTTAAATTGTAACATTTTTTTTATCTAATTATTAGAAAAGTTTTTTAGTCAGTCACTCTAATTATAAAAATTATAAAATAATTAAGGCTTTGAATATCGCATTTGAGCTTTCATTTTGAATTCAGGGCCATGCAAGTACGCTTATATTGTTTCAAAAAATATTTTAGGGTAAAAAATCTGCCAAATAATAAAAATAATTTGTGCTTCTTTAAAGATAAAAACTTATTTTAGAAAAGATTGCTAATAAAGTATTATGGAGATCTAGCGCGATTAAAAAAAAGAAAAAGAAAGACAGAACCAATCTGAATATATACAGCACTGATTAATCATAAACTATATTTCTGAAAATATGGATTTTGCCATTTTTATAAAGATACTGTGATGTTTTTACATTTTGTATAAATCAAGTATACGAAATATATGTTATATATCATGCAAATTTTATGTATTGTTTCTGATTACTTATTACTTATTTTATGTATATGTACAAATGTTTTATATATCGCTTACAAGTGTTATTATTGTATTTTTATGATTCTTAAAAGAATAAATCAGCATTTCAAATTGAAGTCTCTGTTTAGTTATTACAGATTTAGTTTTATTCTGTTATGTTTCTGCTTCCAATTAACTTATTTCTTTTTTACATCTTGAGTAAATAATGTTCTCAAGGGATGTTGAAAAAGGATACTTGATTAAAAATCTGCTTTAATGTTTTAACGCGAGTAATTTTTTTTGTGAAATACCAACATCGTTTAATTAAAATTTATGTATTGTAAAATAAGAAGGTTAATCCATATATTCCACATAGTTCATGAATATTAAACTATTGCACATCATAGAGAAATTTTCTGTATAATACATATAAAATGTAATATTTTGTTTCAAACCTTTTAATATATTTATTTTTAAGTTGTGGAGTTTTAAAATATGAATTTCATCTATGGAAAATAAGAGGCAAAAATATTTTAATTTTATGTAAAGCGAGAAAAATAGATAATGAAAATTATACTTGCATTATAATTGACGATAATGTAATTTTTATTTTTTTAGTTTTGACTTCAATAAATTATAAAGATCTTAGGTTAAGAGTAAGAAGTGTAATCAGTAAAAGAAATTCTCCTTAAAATAGATTGTAATTTTATTAGATTTAAAGTTTTCTACCTTTTTAAAAAGGATCGTTTGTTTTTAATTAAATCCGTACTTCCAGTTTGATTTAAACTAAAGTACGTAAAAAAAAACACAGGACTTTTTTAAAATAATTTTGTTCGTATATTAAAAAAGTTATATTAAAATGAAATATTTGTGAATTTCCCATCTTATTAATTATAAAATAATTAATTTATCCAAACACTGTTGCGATTTAATTTCAAAGTAGGCGTAAGACATATAAGATAATATAAATATTATTCTTGTTTTGTTGTACGGAATCTCAAAGAGAATTAAGTTTATATAGCCAAAACATTAAGCTGTTATTTTTAGGGTATTTCGTCTCATGCCTGAAAATATTAAATTCGAATTTTTCTAACTGCTTATTAGATAACTCAAATAATATTTTATAGGTCACGTAGCATTTCATTTTAACCATATTTCTTTGCCTTGTTAGAATTTATTCCATTTCTTTCTCAAACAGTTTACTCAGCGAATGAAGACATCAACTTTCTTTACCCCTTCTTTTTAACCATATATATTAATTTTCAGTGTCAGATACGTATATTAATGTTTATCTTGCATCGAAAATATCATTAAGAAAACGGGCCGCGGTTTCTGTATCAATAAACCAAGAAATATCGAAAATAAATTAAGTGTCGATCGATACTGTAATCCGAATATACGAGTACAGAAGTTCAAGTAGAGTGATGCAAGTCAAGTAAAGTATTGACTTGTATATACACTGACGCTCTGGGTGCGTGCTTCTATGCCATTAAGTACTGTAGAAGCCGCCGCTCTGGTTTTCTTATACTTTAAAAAAATGCATTAGTGGTTTTCACATCATAAAGAATTCTCATGGTATCCAGTATTTTCGCCTAGTGATTCATTGAAATGAGAAGAAAAGAGACTTAAACCACTGTGCTTTCTCTATTTTATGCATTACTTCGAACTGAAATTTCTCGCTCTCTTACTTCCCAATCTATTCATAGTTTTGTTGCGAATATACTCGGTGGAATTTTTTGCTCCATGGAGAAAATGCAATATGCTTCACAAAATAAACAATCTCAAAAGGCCAAAACTGGTTCTTTCATGTTGTTTGATGGCATGAATTTTGTATTTTGTATTGTGGAGCCTTTTCTTGTTTTTCGAGAACTAAACTTTGGAAAAGAATTTTTTAAAGGGTAATGGGAGTTTAATTTTTACAAGACTCTAGTTGAAAGTACTTTTTCCTCTATTCTCTCTTTTTTGCTATTTCATTGTCTTTTGATTTTTTTTTTTTTTTTTTTTTTTTTTTTTTTGAGATATATAGATAAAAATTTCTTTCTACATTTCAATTATCAGTATCGACGAATAATTTTCTATCAGCAGCATTTAATTTCTATTTTTTCTTTTCGCCATTTAAACGTCATTCTGCTCGCATTTAAAGTAAAACGTGTGTTTTAAAATATTTATATTTTTTTTTAAATCAGAGTCAGCAATTGAAAGTAAAGCAGTATGAATATTAAAATACGTTAAAAAACCTATTAAAATATATTATACCATGTACAAATATATTATTTTATATTTTAATAAAATAATATATTATTTTATTAAAATATAAAATGTATTATTTATAATATATTATTATATTATATAATTAAAAGCCATTGAATGTGTGTATGTTTTAAAAGTATTTTTTATGTGAAATTACGAATTGTAATAATTTTTTTAATAAAAAATTATTAAACTTATAAGTTATTCTTAAAGTTATTTTCAATTTCCTAAAACGTTTATGTTTCGTATCTTTTCAACGAAATACAATATTTGCACAGATAATATAAATACATTTGCATATAATTATACATAAGATATTATTATTATTAATTTTAATTTAGCTCCTGAAAGTATAAAAATGGCGAAACACATAGAAATCTGTGAATTAGCAATGCATACCTACCTGCTTGAGAGATTTTATTTTTAAAACATTCAAGGGAAATGATTCAGTGAATGGAGAACTGTACTATAAGCAAATTTAATTCAATTAATGACCTAAAATCCAGCTAGATAGACAGAGAAATACTATGTTAAAAGAGTACGCAATAGTTTTTTTTTATTGATTATTCTGAGCATGATCGAAAGTGTTTCGCTTATAAGCCTCCTTTTGAAAAGCGTAGTCGTTATTTAATTGAATGAATTAAATGCAGGAAATATTAAAAGCCGTCCGATCAAAAGCATTTGGCAGATTGCCCAATTGGTTCATTGTACTTTTCAAAACTCTAGTATTCTATTAATAAGACGAACAAGCACTACAATGCGATTAAAAAGTTCATTGTTTTATTAAGGTAGAATGCAAAAAATAACTTCCGACCTCGGTAACTGTGATAAAAAAAAAAAGGAAAGATTATATGTTATCTTTTTGTTTCACACTTGCTTCCTTTTATCGATTTTGATTTTTTTCCAAAGCCATATTTCAACAAGTTAAATGACTGCAATAAAAAAAAAATTATTCTGGTTCTCCTCTTTGGTTGGAAATTGGTGAAGAGTATTATTTTTTTCATATTTTAAAATTATTGTGGCTCACCATTGGACATAATTTTGTTACAGATTTTAATCGTTTGTCTCAAAATCTAACTTAATGTTAATATAATATATTAAAACATGCAACAAATTGTAATTTTAAAATTTGTCTGTAGTGTTACTTTTCTTACTTCTTAAGCACTAGGTTTTTATATGCTTTTCATAGGCATTCAAATTTTAGAAGCATCATATTTTTCAAACTATATAATTCTCTGAATTTTTGTTTGCCAAAGTATATTATGTATATTTGCAATGATTAAACAACATAAAATCTGCATAATAATATACTTCCTTAAACATATTTTCTAGCGTAAGAGATAGATAGTGCTTTAAAAGATGAAGAATTGGAATTTGAAGTAATTAAAAAATATTTTTTTTATCTAGTCTGAACATAAATATTTGTTTTTTAATGCAAGAAGTAAAGAATATCCATTGTGAATAAATCAAACTGTTTTGTAAAAAAAAAAAAAAAAAAAAAAAAAATATCTGCAATGCATTGTGGTACGCGTATAGGTATCATATAGAAATATCCACTAAATAAAATAAACCGAAAAAAAAGAAAGAATAACTTTACAACTGGAGAATCTGAGGGCCTTGTTTTTGTTTCTGATATTTGCATTGTGTGTGCTGAAACGTGCGTAGCGTCTGAAATATGCATAAATTTGCACACATGTAATAATTTTCTCCTCGTGTTATATCGAATTTTTCATCGAACTCATCAAATTATTAGTCGCTATCAATGGAATCTGATGAAATACCTGCTGTTTAAGCAATCTTCACTCAATACCTAACATTTAGGAAAATTTCTAACTCAGCTGATATTCCATTGAATAGCAATCTGAAGCAAAGCATCGATTCTCCTTTTAATTCTATTGTACCAATCACGATTGAAATTATTGTAAGCGATTCCTTGCATCATGTGAACAGTTTTGCATCTACATCCTGTTATACTTTTGAATGTCATTGTCTTTGAATTGGAATGTTTCTCTAAAGACATTACGGAATTCACGAGTGGAATTTCTTGAAGAATGATGATTGTTTTATTGTTTCATCATTTATTCCTTAATATAAGATTGGGAAACATTGATTGTTCATGTTTAATTGATGGTTCTGTATTGAAATTCATAGTGAAGATTGCTTTTGTGGCTTGGTTTAAAAAACCATTCTTTCTCGTACATTTTTAAAACTGAAATGAAATAAACTTAGAAATATGTATGAGAATAGCAATTGCAAAAAATTTTATTTTACTTTTTTTTATTATTTTTGTTGTTGTTGTTTAATTGCTATTGTTTGCATTTCATGTAGATTGGAGAATATTGGATAATGAAATAATTTTATTATTCTTCCAGTTTATGGAACATTTTTCAAAGATAAATATTTTTTATTTATATTTTCAAGTTCAAAATCTAATTTTAAGAAGCTCAAAGTTACGAATTGCAACTTTTTTATAAAATGTTTTGAGGGTATATTTTCAGGGGTGTTAATTACGTTAAATTTCCACGTTATTTAATAATGAAAACTATACTATCTATATAAATCTCATGAAAATTTATTTTATTATATATTACAGAAAAGTTAAAAACATTTTTCATGAAAAGGGGGTACTTTAAATTGCTTAGGAGATACTCAGTAGAGTCATACATGACTTATTTAATATGTTCACATAAACTTTGCATAAAATACTTTATCGGCAGAATTGTGCATTTATTTTTTGAAAATTTAACTAATGGGTTTGTAATTAGTATAAATGGTTAGTAATTAGTAATATTCATATGTAAATGTTTTCTCTAACGAAAGAAAAAAAAACTGTTTGATGAATTTTGAATAAAATTTTTAAATAGTTATTGACAGTTTCATCGATAAACTTAAAATATGTAGCAAAAAAGTAAAGTTTTAGTTAATTTATCTTTTGATCCTAAAACTCGGGAAAAAAATTATTTGAATAGTATTTCTTGCAAAGGAAAGATCACAATTATTCTACGTGTATGTTAAATTTTACTCATATTTAGATTTTGATTGATGAACATATACTTTCTCACTTGCCTTAATTACTCAAATGAGTCATAAACAATAACATGCAACCGCTGTGAAAACTGTTTGTAATAAAATTCAATATTTTTAGCAAGCTTTTCACAATTAACAAATTGCACATCTGGACTTGTCCAAAACTCGTTAATCTAATGGATATGAACAGCTCGTTTTTCCGTTTCCCGGTCTGCAGGAGAAATTATCTTTTTTTTTAAATGACATAACTCCTCATTGTGTAAACTATGCATTACTAGATGTGTAATTGCAGTATTTTTACTCGCGCAACTTTTCTCTGGGGGGGCAGGGGTGGCGGGTACATAATTCTGATAATGAGGTGTTAAAACAGCAGTTAAGCAACTTAAAATAACATTCGTTATTTTATAAATTTTGATACCTTGTTTAGAATCATTAATGGGAAGTAGAAATATACGAGTATGTTACCATTAGTGAAAAAAATATATTCGGGAAAAGCATTATCGCTGCTTTTCGTGCATTTACAGTGAAAAAGTTTTGGTTTTAAATATCTACCGGTGACCCCCTCTCAATGCCTCTCTCTGTGTGTTTATAGTAAAATAAAGGGATTCTCATTTCGAGTTAAACGGATATTGCGCGAGTCATTTTGGATGAATTATAATAAAATGAATGACGGATTCTTGTACTCAAGATATGTGTACTAAGATTGTTTGTGGGAGACCTCAGCGTGTTGAATATGTTTACTTATCTAGACGTGGGGAAAAAAAGTCTTCATATAATTAATGTTCGTAGCCTTCTATGTTTAGTTGTTAACGATAATTTATTGTATTTTTTATGTCAGTGCATTTGGAGTTAAGATTACAGCCTTTTCTTGGAATGTTTCGCTAATTCTTTTGCAGGATCTAATTGTGTAATATTCGTAAACGAGTTATAAAAGTATATTAAATTTTTTACATTGATATTAATAAAATTTTTGAAAAATAAATATAAACTACTTATAAAAAGTATAATAAAATAAACAATAGTTATATACATGAGTATAAATGAGATTCTAAATATATAGGGATTGAAGCGTTATTTCATGTTTCATTTTATTTAATTCTGAAATTTTTACATTAATGTTTATTTAAATTCATTTAGCCAAACTGTTTCGTAATACTAATTATTTGAGATATCCATTTCAAAATAAGGCATAATAATTGGAACTTTAAATTTCAACCCGCTACCCAAAACATTTTTTGTTCAAGGAACTTTTTATTCTAATCTCGAGAATTAATGTCTCTCAAAGTCATAAAGCTAGTGAATGATCCAAGCTAATAGTTTCAATCGTGTTTTGAAATGTATCCAGGAGAAAATACTAGTTACATATCAAATACTGATATGATTTATCCGAAATACATTTCTCGAATTTCTTGGATAATGTGATAAGCAACCAATCACATATATGGACAAACATGTTAAAATATGTTCTTGGCAATTGTTCAAAAACTGTCCATTGATCAAATTGCGCTCGAGTTGGAGCACTGCCATTTCCAAAAGTGTGACACTTAATTGGGTACGGTTTTACTGAGTGTGTAACTAGAGGATGAACCTTTTCCTGAGAGAGAGTACCCTATTGAGTTGCCACGGTCTCGATAAGCAAAGCGAATCTATGTTGACATTTCACACAGAAAACTTTCCCATAGGCACGTGTTTGAGTTCTCTACTGTCATCGGCTTTTTTCATTGGCGTGGTAGCACGTGCAACATGCTTCAGTGCATGTCTTTCATGAACGCTGCCAGCCTTTCTCCCTTCACAGATACTTCCTCATTATCCATACGCGCAGGAAGTCATTCCGTCACGTGCCTATCCATTCAATCGTTTTACTCATCATTCGGTTTGGATCGCGGTGTAAAATTTTTCGTGAACCTTGTCTCGCTCAAGGTTTCGTTTGCGACTATCATGCTCATAATTGAACAGGCGGATAAGAACGCCTCATAATAAGATTTTATCAATCCATTGCACTAGGTTTTAAATTGTGTTGCGTATGAGTATATATTAATCACGTAATGGTAATTGTTGGATAATATGATTACTGTTACATATAATATGAATCGCAGAAGAAATATGTTTTTCAATTTTATGAAATTCGATAACCGCGGAGCATAATAATGAAAAGCTTTCCCAATGGGGAAAAAAAAAGTGTTACATTTCTGTAAAATTTCATGATTTATTTTATCCATTTAACGTCTTGGAATTTTATCAGTGATCTTATTTATACAGTTTCTGTAATGATTTTTCTTAATTTTCTGATAATTCTTGTCTAAGAAAGAAAGAAAGGGGGGGGGCAGTTGAAGAAAAGGAGAATTCTTGTGCATGGAAACATACATTTAATCAATAAACAATAAAATGCGATAAACAAAATTAACAAACGAATAACTTTTAAAGAAAATCAAAAAAGTTGATAACTTTTATGTATTGAAGAATATTTCTTCGAAGAGAGCAATATTCTGAAATGTTAGGCTTAGAATCTTCCTTGTTGAGTTTAAAGATAGTATATTATTAGCCTTTAAAAATAAAGAGGTATTACATAACATTAGTTTCACAAAAAGAAACTTTAAAAAAAACCAGGAATATTTTGAAGTGTTCCGGGATTTCTCATTCTTTTGATTTTGTCTTTTTAAGCGAAATTTTGCATCGCAATATAAAAGCGTAAACTGAGTGAGAAAAAGATAAGTAAACGTATAATTTTTTTTTCTTCATGTTCAGTTGGAAATGACAGGCAGTAGACATTAAAGTAAAACTTTGCCGAAATAGAAGATAGTACTCCCCATATTGTAAAAAAAGAAAAAAGCTGCCAAGTCGGGGATCATCGACATGTTTTAACTAAAGTTTTCCCCCGCCTCACAAAAAATGTTTTTATAATACTGTCTCAAATGTATCTCCTAATATATATATATATATTTCTTGCTGGCAACAAAATGTACGCCATCCATCATGTCTTTCGATGCCGTCCATATACCCACTTGGCTGGAGCCTGAGTCACAAAACTCCATAAGAATACGACAGGAGGGTCGTGGCTGCTTCATCCTGCGCGTTTTTATCGCTAACTACATCACACGGCTCGACTTTTATAGCTACATTGGGGTTGTGCCTTTGTATGGCTTCCCTTAGAGTCTCCTCCCTTCTCAACTCTATTTCGTGATTGTTTTAGTTCCCCTGTCTAGAATGGATGTGGCTCTTTATGTATTGCATTTTGTGGCCTCATTTACTATGCCCCCTCCCTTTGCTTCGGGTGGAAATCTTTTGTCGACCCTTTAGTAAGAAAATTTTGGAATAACAAATGGGTCTATATTTGGAAAGAGAAACTCCGGGATCTTGGTTTGTTTATTAGTTCGTTCCTTTCGAAAGAAAAGTGTATTTCGGTTTCGGGAAAGTAACTTCCCCGATATATTACGCAGAAATTTTCTCAGAATTTGCTTGGGGGATGGCTTCTCGCTCTTTAGAGTACCTATTTCCAGATCCTAATTGCGTCAGACGTAATCCTACGTAATTGGAAAAAGCGAGATGTTTATTAACGAATTTTATTGGAGATGAAACTTTAATCTGACAATGAAATGATGTAATCAAACTTTTTACTCATGCAGTTGCAGTATAAAACAGTAAGGACGAAAAATGTAATACAACTCCAAACATTTTTTTTAAAATATGAAGTTCGGCATATTTTATGCTTTAACATTTAAATTTCAGTTCCGTGAATGGCTACTGGAAAACGCCTAAATGGGACTTAACAATAATTTCGCCATTACGGTAATAATAATACGGTAGGCTTCTAGAGTATTTTTTTTCTCCATACGTATATGAAATTACTACGCTTGAAAGTATTGCGGGAAACAATTGCTGTCTTATCCATTCAATTATTGTCTAACATTTCGCTCGGGACATTACGAATAGTTACCAAAGAACAGTGATGGCGAATCTTTTGGGGAAGTGAATCAAATTTTGTTCGTTGTTTTGATTAATATTAGCCCGCGGGTCACTAAATCAGTGTCGTCACTTGTAAAGGATGTGGTAAAAAAGAGTACCAACAATTAAAATACCGAAAATTTGTTTCCAGAAAAATTTAACAGTTGACCCGTTTTTTCTTATCTCAATTTTAAAATCCTCTAAAAAAATTTACGTTTCATTTTTATTTCATAGTTTTTATTTTTCGAAATGAAGAGAAAAAACAAAAGACGATGTCACAAAAAATTGATATCAAATGGGGGATACCCTGAATTTTACTGCACTAGGTGACACCTTGTTTAGTGGCGCCTGTGCACTGACTATTTGAATGAACAAGGAATAAAGAAAGGCATATATATTATGAACTATTCTTTATTAATAAACATAGTTACAGATATATATATAATGAAGTTGATAAAAAGAATATATTTAATGTGAAATATATTCTTTTTCTGTTCTTATATATAATGTCTCTTTCTCTCTCTGTTGTTCCTTATTTTAAGATAGTTTCTCAATATTAAGTCCATATTCATTAATTTAATATATTTCACAATCAGCCCATTCCTAAGTTTATTTCTATAGGTAGATTTTACAAAATTCATTGAGGAAAACAATTTTTCACTAAAATATGTGGATCCAAATGTCATTAAAAGAGCATTAGAAAGTTTTTACATTGATATAAATTGCTTGGTAAAGAATCTCATATGTTTAATATAATATTTTCTATTATTAATGTGGGATCATTATTATTTGCTTTACTTACACACATTTTTCCTTTTACTTTTGGAAATTAAGTTTTCAAATTTATTTTTTCACTCTGTTGCTTTTTGAAATTCAATTAATTTCATTTCGAAATCTTGCCAAATAAATTCGGTTAGCACCATTGTTTCGAATTCTACTTCGTATAGATATAAAATAAAGTGAAATGCACTTTTCAAACCTGTAACTTGATTTAATCTCATCTGAAAACCTTGCTTTATTTCCTGTATTATGATTACTTATTTTTAATTGCATTTTTGAATATAATGCGTATTTTCAATAATTATTGTGATTTGAAATTGCTTTTGTAAATTGAGGAAAATATTTCATGTTTTTCATTTCCAAAAATCTTGAATGAAGATGTCAAATTTCCTTTTAAATATTTTAATATTTTGAAACATCATTAACACAATTTGTCCATTTCCCTGAAGTTTTTTATTCAATTCATTGAAATGCTAAGTGATTCGCATAGGAACTTAAAATCATTCAACCATTCTATATTTGAAAATTCATCTTGGTTCTTGTTTTTCCCCATGCGAAAGGAATTCTCCATCGAGCATTGTTTTATGTCGAAATCTCGGAATATTTGCAAGTAATTTTCTCTAATAATTGTTCAAATTCTAGTTTAATAAGGTCTCATGAGTTTATAAATTGAGGACTTTTATTATAATTGGTATTATATTAATACTGAAAAACGTTTTTAAACCTTGTTTCGCTCATAGAATTTGCAGGTGTTTTATATAATGAAATTAAATAGAATAATGTCTAATACTTTGCTTAAACTGCTGAATAAAACTAATATTTTATTTTAACCATAAAGAGTGCACCGTCTGTTGTTACAGAAAGATTTTTCTGTAAACCAATATCAAATTCTTTAAATGCCTTATCAAATTTTTTAAAATCATAAAGACCAGTACATATCCTTTTTAACGTTATTACTCTAATTATCTTTTCTTTCATTGCATTGTTTGATTTATATCGAGAAAACCATTTACATCATTTTTCGCATCTAAAGCAATTGAATACATTTCTACGTATTTTAAGTTATATATTTGCGAAGAAATATTTCCTTTTAATTCTATTATTCGATCAAAAATTGTATTGTTATTTATTAACAACTCATTTCTACACTTTGTATTCATGCATTTTCTTTAATATTTTCAAGCAAAGTAGCACACTATATTCTGAAAATACTTGTTTTGCAAACCCTGCTTCTGAAACAGGCTTTTTGTAAACTAGCGGCCAATATGCTATTTTTTGGTATCCAAAAAAGTTTTTAAAATACTGGCTTCACTTTTTTTTTCTTTATGTATAAAATATTCCCTCCTTTCTTCGTTTGTAAAGAAGCCGAGATTCGAATGCAACTTTTCAAAATATTTTTTTACATTGTATATGCGTGAAGTGATTTTTCACTACAAATTACAAATACGGTCATTATATTTTCTTTCTGTTGCGCCATATTTATCAAGCCATTCTATTTAATAAGGTCTGGAATTTGTATAATTTTTTTTACTTGGTACATATATATACGTAAATGAGAAAAAACGTATTATAAATGAAGTTGAATTATTAAACACACTTATAAACGTGTACACCAAGCTTATCAATCAGTTTATCACTGCGAGCTGGTATATCTCGTTATAGGATGCAACGAATATCTGCACCAAGATTACAACCGACTTTCGTGAATCGTACTTCAATATATCAAATTCCAAAATAATTGAATTTTTTTTTTGGGAAATGAAACTTCATCGAATTTTAATACGTACGCATATTAAAATCAGCCTAAGTACGTGAAATATTTATAAATTTAAATATAATTACATCATATACTTAAAAAAAATTTGAGATATAATGGAATGCTATGAATAAGATCATGTCGTGCATCTTAATGTATTCACATTTGTAGCATTCAGTCTACGATGAAATATAAATAACAAAATGTCCTCATTGAAGTAATAAAAAGAGGCAAGCGCAATATTTCTTTGTAAATGTATTATTAACTAGTCAATCTGTCTTTTAAGTGGGAAGTAAAAATGTTAATGGATTTCTACGAACACAATTTCGGCTACATATGTGCATATATCCATAAAAATGTCTCTTTTCAGCATACATGGTTTAATCTCTTTCAAAGAAAAATATTTCTGAGAAGATCTATTATTCCCTAAGTCACACACATCTCAGGTTTAGGAAGATCTACGATCTTTCCCCAGAGACTAATGAGTGCGGCGAGTCGATGTGATATCTCTGTCACATTACCCCGGCGGTACGAGCTTGGATAAGGGGGAAAAGCTCTTGAAGTTAATCGCGCCTGTTGAAGAATCTTAAGAAGTGTGGAAAGCCCACTTTTCCCTGTTTTTTCACGTATCGAACTGAAGTAGATGAGAACCTGGATACTCTCCCACTGATAAAGAACCACTTACAATATGTGCTGTCTTTTTGTAGTGGAATCAACAGAAATGTAGTAGTGATTTTTGTTTTTGTTGAAAATTAGTTAGCATCAAAAAATATTCTCCTTGATTTTTTTTCTTCTTCCGAACTTTGATTAAATCAAAGTTCTTAGCATGATGTTGTATGAAATTGTTCGAAGCTTTAATTGTTTTTACCTTACTTCTTTATCAAAATAACATCTTGTGGATTCGTTATTTCCAGAAGGAAATAGTCATCAAGAATTTGTAGGTATATAATGGATATAAACAAGAATTGTGAGATTAGTTTCTTGCTTTAATTTACTTCCCCGAGAGCTTTCTAAATCTCGCAATTCATCATTGTTTTAATAACATCTAATGTATTCAAAATTTGCTTTTAAAAAAATATTGCAGAGGAAAAAGAAAATATCATTAGTTGAAATTTCTATAGAGTTGGGAGAAGCTTAAAATTAATTTTGAATTTTGTTGTTTTCCTTCAAGAAGAATAATTGCAACTTATGCTCAAGTTCTACCAAACTTTTTCTTGTGTGGTAAAAACTATTTTATGCTCACAATAATCTGTTCTTTGGAAATTAATTGTATATTGCATTGTGAATAAATGATCTTGTTACTGTACCGTAATTTTACAAAATGACCGTTGTCAAAACATGATATGAAAGCTGTTTAAAGATATAGCTAGATAAGTTGGTCCAAAATAAAACATGTTTTGCTTGAATAGGCGGTTTCTTTGAGGGCAAAATTGAACTGTAAGATATCCATCTTTTAAACAAAATGTTTTATTTAAAGTTTGTAAAATTTGATTCGGCTGTGTATATTTCATTGTTATAAGAAATATATTTAACATTTATTTCGCATGTGCAATCTTATTTGCATTCTATTATCTTAATAAACTAATTTTCTTTAAATAACTATTAAGAATTTTCATTACAGTATTATCAGCAAGTATTTCAAAGTTTTAAATAAGAAATATGTATTTTTTAAAGTTATCTCTACGTAAAACTAAATTGTAGTTTATCAGGAATATTTTTCAACTGCAAAAATAAATAAATAAATAATAAAACACTAGTCTTTTAGTGTGTGAAGGAAGCTGGATATCTTCATTATATGTTTGCCTTCGGGCATTTTCATTGAGATTGAAACTTTAAACTCTAAAATTTTAAAGTATGATTTTAATACGCTTTGAAATAAGCTACATTAGTCAATAATTTTAAGAGCAAAATTTAACTGAGCCTTTTCTTTGAAAGCATTTTGAATTTTCAAAGCAAAAAGATTTGATTTTTTTTTTTTTTTTTAGTTTCACTTTTATCTCACAATTCTATTTTGTTTTTTAGTAATGTATCACAATTCCAAAAGTATAGATTATTTTCATTAATTTCCACCAGCGGAGGTTCAAAATTAATCCCTCTATTTTTTTTAAATCATATGCAAATAGGTCCAATTAATTAATGAAGAATTTTAATAAAATAAACTTTTATCACGGTTGATTTATCTTGGCCTAAATTTATAACTTGACGTAACGTTTATTTTATTTCTCACTTGGAACCCTGCCTTCTTATACTCTGAGTTTTCTCAACAGTTCAAAAGCTCCATCCCACTCAGCTCGTTAAGACTCCCACTTTCCCATATCAAACCTCGGGATTCATTCATTTAAAATAAACCATAACTTTTCAAGAGCTCGAACTATACCAATAACGAGAGTAATTTCCTAAAACCGCTAGGGCGTGCCGTGCTATCCTAATTCGATAAATAGCACTGTTATTGCAGAACACAATCGCAGATATAAATATTCACTTACAAACAATGGTATCTTTCTAAAAGCGGTATTTATCAAGCGTAGAGGAAACCATTTTTACGCCTGAAATCCCATAATGTTCTTTAAATTGGGCTATCTTTAAAGTCTCTTGTAGGGATGGTGATGAAGAGGGAGGGTAGGAAGGTATCATGCGAATCCCTCCCATCCCCATCAGATGTCTTTGTCTGCTTCGTTGGTGATGAATGGATGTCCCAGAGCATTCTTTTGCGGGTAGCCACGTTCACTAGATTAAAGTGCGACCCTCTTTTTTTTTCCCTTTAATAGAGGGGGTATGCTTCTAAAAATGTTATAATAACGTGCTGATGTGTCGAAATAGGCTAAGGTTACGAGGGAGTATCGATCGAATTCTTCAAGAGTGTTTTTTTGCGGCCTGTCGATTAGCATTAGATGGATTAAGAGAGATTGGGATATGTATTTAGAGGGATATGTGAGCGAACACATGCTCGTCTTTTAAAGATAGCTCTATTTGTTCAGAAATAGTAATATCTGAATGCATATTGCCTTTTTTTAGAGATAAGATGTTGGGAGGGGGAGGGGAAACGAGCATTTAATGTTTTTTATAGTTCAAATGAGTGAGTGAAAACTTTTGACCTGACTGAGAGATAGATGCCCTTGTTGCAAGAAACATGTTACGTATGAAAATGATTTTGATATAGGTATTTTAATGTGATTGATATAATACAGCAAAATAAGCCTTTTCTCAATGAACAACGTAGGAAGTAAAATGATCGCATTATGAAATGTTAAATAAGAAAAAGATATTTGGAAGCTTTAAATTGGGAAATCTATTCAAGTAAAAATGTTTTAGAATATATTAAAATAAGGGGGGGGGGGAGAAAAAGTAACTTTTAATGAAAAATGTAATAATAATACATTTTTATAATACTTAATTTATAATATACATACTTTAATATCTCCACGATAGTTCCAATGTATATATTTTTTTTCGGATTTCTTATTTTTCTTGGAAAATAAATTTTGTAATTTAATAGACCTGCTGGTAATATTATTTTTCTCCTCATATTCTAAACATTTTGCTTGTCTCTGTATATTACCATTGGTTTTTCCGATTTTTAAACATTGAATCTATTACGTTCAACCTCTTAATCTCCGCCGAACTTGAACATTTTTACGTATGGATCGACTCATAAATCATTTCATGCTGTATTACATATATATAAAAAATCTTAAACAGTTAATGCTGGAAATAAAATAAATTTTTAAATGTCGATGAATGTTTTTTTGTGCGTAATTTATCAACAAAATATTTTCAGTGACGTATTTTTTTTCCTTTTGAAAAATATTAAATTCGTTCTGTGAAATTTTTAGAATTACTCTATATTATTCTTTTCCATTTATTTCTGAAAAGGATCTAGAATATTTTGCTTTTTCATAATAGAATAATCCACAACACTTTTATCTTAAAACTATATATAAAAAAAAAGGAATAATGTTACAGTCACAAATCACAACATTTGTCATTACTTCTTCTCTCTGTACTAGGACTCATAAAAGGAAACTGAAATTCATCATCCAAAAATAAAGAATAAAAAGACTGTCCCCGCTTCCGCATTATCGGAGGTCTTCCCGCTGCATTTCCTGAATTCCAGCCCTCACTGATTCATTCGACTGTTCTGTGGTGTGAAGAATTCATTATCCCTTGTGACACATACAATAAACGTGAATTTGTGTAGGAGGATTATCGCACCTCGGAATCTTACATAGACGCTTATTTTTATTTATTCCCCTCCCCCTTTCAATCTCCCTTTATGCTCAGATTGTGAAATGAGTTCCATTAACATACATTGTGTTTTTTGAAAAAATGAGATTCTGATAAACTTATTCAGACTCGAACAGAATTGCACTTGACATTATTTGAATCAGTTAATTTTTTTTTCCTTCTCCCCTCAATTTCTATCATCCTTTTAAACAAAAGCTTCTTGAAGTGAAAAATACGACTTTTAAATTGCTCTTAGATAATGTATTATAATAAATCTTAAGAGTATAAAACAATGTGTTGAGTAGAGTGTATAGAAGAAAAATACATAGTGTATGTGTATAATATTATAGGGTGGCCAAAATAAAACTGGAAAAGGGTTTTTGGAATTTCGTGAAAACATAATCTGAACTGCAAAGAGATAATTAGAAATTGAGAAAGACGTAACTAAGAGTGAGGAGCATGTGCATACAAGTTTAGTCATCAGTTAAAAGTTTACACAAATGTTGTTAACGATAAAACAGCACGTGTTTTTTGTTGAATGTTTTGCGAAGCACAATTCGTGGAAGACGAGTGCTGAACTGAGTTAAAGAATGAAAATATTTGGCAAAACCTCCTGTAAAATCTGCAGTTTGTTAATCGACTCACATAAGATGAATGATTTTGTAGATATTTTCAGCAAGTTGGAGCAACAGCACACTTGCCACCTTGACAAGGATTTATGAAGCGTTCGAGGAGAGACAGCAGAGGCAGTTTAATTTCCGGGTTATCAATATCTTTGCCTAAGATTTTTATCTAATTATGGTAACAAGGGAAAGATACGGTGTACTCAAATATAAAAAACAAACAAACCACGCACTAGAAAGAGCCACAATAGGACAATGAACATATTATTCCTGCTATTCCGTAAGCAGAGATTCTACTCGTATGTCACAGTTTGATAAATCCAGCCCAGCGCTGCATCAACGTTAGCGTGACCATTATCAGTTTTTCTGTAAATTGCAATTATTCCATTCATTAGTAAGAGTAAATTAAAAAAAAATTGTTCAGTTTTATTCTGGCCTCCCTCCCCGTAGTAAGGAAATGTACAATTGTGATGCAAGAGAAAGATTAGAATGTTTGCAATATTGGTAAATTTAGCACTGTAACAAGTACAGGAAATCTAATTCTGTAAGAATTTCTATACCAGTCAGAAATAGAAGATTCTTATCGAACTTTTTCAGAAGATTTTAAAAATGCTTTCACTTAAACACAAAATTCAATAATATTTGAACTTAGAATTTAATTTTTAGTGATGAAAAAATATCTTTAGCATAGAACGCAAAATAGTTTTTAACCTGTATTGACCTTACCATCCATTAGCTAGACAAGTAATTCTGCTGATTCATATACTTTTCACGTTATCTGTGAAACAATTAAGTTTTAGACTTGCGTGTGTTAAGCCAATTGCTGATTCTGAAATCGGCGGATTCGAAATATTTTTGTTTTGCAGCTTTATACAAGATTTTTATTCCGAAGGGAAAAAATACATTCAGCTGTACTAAATTCAAGCTTTTAAAAGACCGGTTCAAATTCAGGTAAAAAAGGGACAGTAAACACAGTTTTCTTAGGATCATTAAGCTCAGATAGTTTTGGTTCGCTTAAAAGTAATTACAGAAAATGTTTTGGAACACAACCGTTTCCTTGAGGACACAGTTGAAGATGCGTATCTCCCTTTCTCCCGTTGCATTGTAATTTAAATTTTAGGTTTCAAAAATTCAGAGCCATTCACTTCACGGTATCATCCGACTGAAACTTGTACCCTATCATTGTCTTTCTCAGCAGACCGAAAATTGAAAGTTTAATGGGAAATATCTGGATTGCTGTAACACACTTACTTCCAATGCAGTTATGTGTTTCTTGGGAAACAAGAGAACGAAATGCAAGGATCGATGCTTAAAAGTATTTACATTAAAGCGTCAATCCGACCTAATTACGATGTATCCTATGGGCATTTTTTTATTAGATATTTTTCTGAAAAAGCTCACTTATGAAAGAAAAAATTTAATTTATTTAAGAATTTAAAATGTAATTTTTTTTTAAATTAATGCAATATTTTAAAATTTCTACTACTTCTTCATGCACGTTTTAATATTTTTAATCAATTTTTTCTCCTCTGTTTCTTACAAGTGTTTCTCACAATTTTACGCATGGTTTTGGTCTAACTAGTGTTTTTTATAATTTCACAAAAATTTTTTAGTTGCTTCAGACACTACGAAAAATATTTAAAAAATCAGCCATGTCTAATTTTGTGGATTTTTTTTTTTTTTTTAAAAAAAAAATATTTTTTTAAATCCTTATTCCATATACAAAGTTATCAAACAATTTTATACAATTACACCAGAAAAATTTCGAAACTTTTTATTGATTACCAAAAAAAAAAAAAAAAAAAAAACTATAGTATTTTTAATACTTAATCGTCATGAAAAATATAAAGCCGAGAAAAAGTTAAAAAATTTTGAAGGTCTATGAAATGGCTTGGCACATAACTTGCTAAATCATGTAGCTAGAGCTAATAAATAAGGTAATAATTATATATATATAATTATTATCGCTGAATTTTTTTTACATCTTTTAATCATTGAATTCTTTTGTAATTTGGATTTCCCAATTCAGTCTACCAAGTCGCAAAGGGGGAAGGCTGGTACCATTAAACTAGTTTAACCCCGCTTATTCGGTCCTCAGCCCGATAATGCTTTTTGACTTGCTGGGTTCCATATTTTCATTTATTTTTCTTTCATTTTTACATTTCTTTCTGAATTTTTGTCTTTTTGAATATTTTAAATTATTCTTTCATAAATTTTCAGTATATGATACTGTGTCCCCTTAAATTCTGGATGAGTGCTCTCGTTGCATTGTTCACAGTACATTCAAAACTGTTAACCTCTCAAGTTGAAACTCGTCATACTCAGCAGAATGATACTGCTTTATGCTGAGTTTTATCATCCCTGCAATAGATATCCACTAACAGCAAGGTGTGCTGTATTCAATAAGTTTGCTCTATTGTAAATATAAGACGAATGATAGGTAATATGTGAAAATGGAACAAATAGATTTCGTATTGAATGTAAAAAGCTACAAACTCAGTAATGTACATTAATAATGGATAGATTTGAGAGATTAAAGCTAATTTTAGTTTAATTATCGACTACGTATATTATGATCAATGCCACAAGAATTGTGTTAAATGATAGCATGGAAACTAAATTTTTATTCCCATTTTATTACTTATTGCGAAACAAAATAGAAATACACAAATTTTTTGACATAAAGTTTTTTTACGTGTAAATATAATATTAACTTACAGAGCAAATTATTGTTTCAATTATCGCTAATATTTTATTGAAAAATCTTTTTGCTTTCCAAATTCCTTCACATCTCTTGGTCTTGGAGTCTGTTAACTTGTTTATCTTATATGTAGGTAAATCTTTTTGTTCACGGTTTACTGCGTGATGCAAGTCGTTGAGATTTTTAAGATTGATCCACTTTATGGATTTATCTATCTCTTGCCACAAATGTTCTATTGGATTTCAGCCTGGTTATCGACTCGGTTCATTTTAAAACTTAAAACATTTTTGCTACGTAAGAGTTGTTGAACAACACTTGATGCGTGTTTTCTGTCATTATCATGCTGGAAAACTCGTTCTTTCTTCTTTCTATGTACACATCAAGAAACAGAACAGTTTATTTATCTATTTCGGATGCACTTGGTTATGATGACTAATTATTTTTCTTCTTTCAACAAATGAATGGTTGCGTTAATTCAACTTTTGTCTACATAAACACCGTTTAAATGCATATAAATCCCTATTAGAAATATATAAATCTCTGATAAAACCCATTCCTGAGTGATTTCGGTAGAAATTTTCTTGGTTTGAAAGTTGTCGGTCGTTAAGTCCTGTTTATTTTCCAAGGGATAGATTATTTGTTTTTCGATTTCTGAAATGCATTTTTTTTGTATTAAAGTATATTATTATGTGTGTTTATTTTGTGTTTTGAAACACGTGATATAGTTAAAGCTTTCGTTAACAAGCTGAAACATATGCTTTAATATTCAACTGTCATTAATATCCTAAAATACTTAGTATTGTATACGGATTGAGAATGATACTGGTTGGGGTTTTAAGTAAGATTATCACCAATTTTTTCGTGGATAAACAATGGTTATGGATTCTGAATGTTAAAAGAATTGTTTGAACAGCAAATCTTAAAAAAAGTTTTACAATAATTGTATAAAATGTTGTATTATTATTAAGTCCAATATTATTTTCTGGTTTCGAAGCCTTGATACATCTTCATATTCCTTTGTATTAAGTATAATTTTATATAACTTCACAGTTTAAGCTAAATTCCATTGTTATGTAACATTAAATGAATGTTTACATGCTGTGAAAATGAAAAGTTACTTTATTAAAAAGATATATGGCAGAATTTTTTTTCTTAAAAAAACTTCTCAATGATAAGATGCTTATGAATATTTTGAACACACTGAAAGAATCAACCTTGGGAAAAATGTATTAAGATGATTCTTGGTAGAAAATATGTTCACCATGATTTTAGTGCAATTAAAAGTTGAAATATAGATTTATATTTATCATTGAGGCAGACATTCCAAGGATTATTTTTCCAACAGAAAGTTATCAGTGAATATATTCTAAGTAAGCTATTTCAAACGTTCATCTGGTTTTTTCCACAATCAATATTTATGATTTCACATAAACTGCCTTTGCATATTTCTCCGCAGCTGTAAGCTAAGTTTTGTGAAAAGTGGGGGGGGGGGGAGAGAAAACCAAGGTTATTTCCGTGTTCTTTCCCCAAATCTCGATTAAAAACATTCATTGTAAAGAAGTGCCTCATTCTTTGAGCAAATTTGTCAACCAAGCGAATTATATGTAATAAATGACAACCATACATTTCATTTGACACAAAATTGTACTTAAAAGTATTAATATTTTGAGTGTATTTTTTTTACAAGATTGTTTGTTCTTTTTGTTTTTAAATCGGTTTTTGTTGATGTTGACGTCTTAGTTATTCAAACTATTTTGGTTCTTACCTTCGTTGTGTGTAAAAAAATCTGTTTGCTTAAGAAAACGAATCAAATTTTTTCTCTGACCCTCAAAAAAATATTAATAATCAGCTTTAAAATTGTAATACAAAAATTTGTTTTCAAATTTACTGATGGAGAACACCTATAGAATTTGTTTGTTTTTTTAATCGTTATTTTTTCCCTTGACGTTTTTTTTCCAAGCCAAGGTTATGAATGCTGTCTATTTCGGTTAATATAAATTAAAATACTCATGATCCTTGAAATTAAAGTTTTTTCTCCCCGTCTTTCAGGCGTTTTTCGGAGCATATTTCTTATGTGAAGCATAAAGAATGAAATTCTAGCATAGCAGATAAAGCTGCAAAATCATTCAACATTTGAAATTTTCATTTCGTTCATAGATAATTTAAGCTGAATTCCCCCTTCCCAAATGTCACACCTGAAAAAACATTTGGGCATGGCACCACTCTAAGTGCAACAAATCATTAATAATCGAATCGAAAAATCGCCTGCCATTCATGTGAAATTGAGCTGAAAAAGAATCCACCATTATTTTAGCCCATTCGATTAGACCTTCGAAATTCCAATTGTCGAGCAGGAAGTTGGTGGAAAGTGGAATTGTGGTCACAATTACATTACCGTTTCCTAAAAATGAGGTGAAGTAACGCTTGTTTCAAGTGGTGAGGGGATAGGCACTAACACCTATCCCCCTACATCCCCTGTGGAAGTAATAAAATAAAATAAAATAAAATCCCACCCAACACTTCCCCCTTCATGGGGAGATAAATATGTGTGCGTATATATCGTAAAGATGCTGGAAGCTGTTAGCTAATGAGATGTGCATAGCAATCAATGACTCATAATGGGGATATTTGCGTTACGTAGCGTATATTATGAACTGGCTTCGAACCCCTAAGTCTTCCCAGTTTGCATTGATGTACGTTTCAAAATGGAGGGAACTTAAAAATTCTAATGAGACTGTCACAACGTAGCGTTTAAGTAAGATATTTGAAAAGCGAAGAGAACTTGACAGACATTAAGTTTAACAATGGCAGCAACCTCTCTAGTAATTATTTTTTCTTCATCTGTCGGCTGGGAAGTGTGGGTTGAGAGGATATAAAAAAGTAAAGCAATGCTTAAAGTTATAATTAGAAGCGACGACGAATCGTAAGTTTTTCTCTTGGCTCTTTGTCAGAAGTCTTAGAGTACTACGAACATTTTCATGAACGTTTGACGTTCTTTTTCTGTTAATTATTTGGCTTTGAAACAATGAGGAATGTCTTTGAAATAATGAACTTGTTGAAAATGGTAGTTCGAACTGGTTTTGAATTTTTTTCATTACGATTTTCATCCTTTTTTTGTTGTTTTGATTCTCCATATCCTTTTTTTTTTTTGTTGTTACAACTCAAACTTCTTTATTAGTCTTTATTTTCAGAATTTATAAGCACGTTCACCTTGTCTATGCTTTGTTTTGTTTGCTTGCCTTCGCTGTAAAAGAGATACTATTTGTCATTGTTAGGCATAAGTACTATTTCCTACCCTTCACATCGAATAATTCTCTTGTTCAAAATTACCGAATTACTATTTCAAGCAAATATACTCCTGCTGTACCAATGATCTATACAAAAGATTCAGTCATGAATATTGGTATATTTCCATCAACTTGATTGTTTTGTATTGTTTGCATTTTAGATTCTCTTTGATATTTGTCTCAGTTGTATGGTGTACAGAATAATTTTTGCTTAAACCTAGATGAATATGTTCTTAAAAAAATCATCATTTTGATATTCTGTGACGTTAACATATTTACCTAGCCTTTAATAGGAGGAAAACCCTTCTTATTTTCCCGAGAGATCATTAGTCACTCTTATTCTAAATGCAGTTCCTCGGATCTAATCAAACAGTATGCAAAGGAACTTAAACTTTTGCACGCTCACTCACTGTAAATGATGGTCAGCATATTTTTCGCAATATACAACGAACAAGAGATCTGGACACACATGGTACGTGCCACGATGCGAAAATGAGAAGGGTCCTGTTCGTTTGACGACTCTACGGCGCCAGTCCTACGTGCTGTAAACCTTATCGATTTGGCCGGACCAGAGAAATGGCCTTTCTTTTCCCGTTGTTCTCCAAATAACAGTAAATAGAATTCCTGCGTGATAAGAATTGCGTGGTGATACACAGGATGGACTCTGTTGACCCCTCCACGATGGAAAGGAAGGTGTAATCCCTTTTATCTTAGCAGAACTGTACTACAAACATCCCAGAATTTTGATACTTTAAGGGAAATGGAAGCGAAAAGGATATTGCCCGTTGTGTTAAAATTTATCTCGCCTTTTCCCTTTTGAGTTAAACTATGGGGAAAGAGAAAGCGTTGGGAATTTTATTGCTTTTTTTTTTATGTCAATAGGTACCTGATATCCCGATGGAATTGAAGATACTAACCTGGGTAGTAAAATTCTTATTTTACATCGTAGAAAGAAACGAAAGTAAAAGGAATAGATGAGAAATTTTTGATTTGAGATAACTTTAGTCACTCTTTCCCCTCCCCCTCTTGCAAAACATAAAACAATATACTTTTATTGAAAAACGATCAAGGGTATTGTTCAGAATCATGACATTCAGAGGAAAAGCTATCAATAATACTTTATGAGTTAATCTTTTTAATTCTTGGAATGTTTCCTCTGATTTAGAAAATTCTTCTTAATGAGAATGTGTAACTTTGTCCTAGTATGTATTTGAAATCCACTTAAAATACAGATGAGGAGTTAAAAAAAAAATTTTTTTGTATAAAATTGTCTCGTAATAGTCGATTCTGTCGAGGCTATTTTTGAAATGTCGTGCTATTCTTTTTTATAATTATCTGATGAGAGATACTTATAGTTTTTTTTTTCTCTCCTCGCAACATTTAATGATTAAAATGCAAGAATATTAGTTAAAAAATACAAAATTCTTTTAGCAAAGCTCTTATGAATTATGTAGTTCATGTAATCTTTTCTTTTTTAAAAAAATCTCTTGTACATGTAGCCATCTTTAGTTGGTGGCGAATATATTGTACTTTATCTTTAAATATGCAAATAAATTTCAGAATTGTAATACTTCTGATGTGTGGAAGACGTTTTGAAATACATTTTAATACATATAAACCAACATTGAAAGATACTTCTTAATTTTGTTTCAAGGCTGATGTGCTAAACTAAAGCTGATTCTTTTACTTTTTAAAATAATTGTTCTCCAAACATTCTAATTCAACCGAGGAAATTTTGTTAATATTTTTAACAATTCAAATGTTAGAAAAGAAACCTATATTTGTTCTTGTATATTAAAAGCACTTTTAATTTATAAAAATTACGCGTAAAAAATGCCTTGTATGAATAGATTTCGCCAGTTACTCCTGTATAAAAATGTAAAGTATTGGAATATTTGGGAATATAAGATAATAAAATGAACTGTACTTAAATAAATTCAATACATTTTTTTTCGGTTTCAGTGAGATTTTCTGTTGAATATAAGGCATAAAAATGCTTTTAAGACATGGTGATGAATTAAAAGCTATTCTAAAAGTGAATGCCCTTTTGAGTCCTGTTTTTCTGACCTTCAACTAGAAATGGAACTTAAGCACCAACGCAAAGGAAAGAGGATGTGACTTCATTTAGCGTAGTATAGATCTAAAAGTAAAATAGTTGACGGTAGATTCTATTTATTGGTTTCATGCATCCAGAAACAGACTCGTATGCTATTGTTTTTCCCGTACAATTTTTATTTAGGATTTTCACTGGCACTGCGGCAGAATGTAGGTCAATCCGATGAGATGGTTGTTTGCGCCATCTCTTGGAAGCTTTTTGAAACTGTTGAGTAAAACCACAATCGACCGTGAAATGCTAGAGCACAATCAATCGATATATATTCGAAAAGCTATTAGTAAAAAGTGGAAATAATTCTGACAAACTGAAAAGAAAATTTTTATTTAAGTTCTTAAACGAAATTGAAACATCACATCTTATATTTTTGGAGTTAAAAATTTAGTAACATCAATTTCCTTTATGAACTTCTCCCTATCGTATGTCAAAACCATCATCTTTACACTGCTACTTAAATAGTTTATTAGAGTTAGCATAGAGAAGTTACTTTGCAAAAAAAAAAAAAAAATCAAATTCGCTTAGCAGCAGTTAATGAATATTTTTTCGATTATGAGAGTGATTAATTAGTTTTAACATAGTTTTTATTAAAATTTGAAAGAACTTTATTAATATGAGTTACTTTGCAAATGAGAATGAGATTCAGTAATAAATAAAGCAAGAATAAAATTTGAAGAACGGAATGCAATTTTGAAACAATAAATATATATTCTAAACGACGCGTATAAATAAAATAACCCAGCTTTAATTAGCTTGATTTATCATCGGATTAATAAAGGCCAATTGAATTTTTTTTTGTTTGATTCCACTTTTTTTTAAAGAATTTTAATTTACTGAATGCAGTTACTGATGTCATAATTTATAAATGAATGCAAATAGATTTTTGTAAGCGGTATTTTTGTTGCTTTTTAAGTACATTTATCTCGGTAATATATATAAAAAAATATCCTAATTGTCTTTACTTTTAAAATGAATTGGTAAGTTTTCTACATATTTTTAAAGCTTTTTTGAAAACTTTAATATATTTTTCTATATTGTTACACAGAACATCGGATTATTTTGCTTTATTGGTGTATGCATTTAAATTTATATAAAAAAAATAATAACTCTAATCAAACTTTGTAGATTAATATGTTTTTCCGAGGTAATTATTCATATAACAAGTATATAATTAAAAAAAAAATCGGAAATGCGGCAAAATTTGTGATTTTTTTTTTAAACCTAGTTATACGTTCATATTGTATGGATATCGATTATGAGAATGATTAATTAGTTTTAACATAGTTTTTATTAAATATTAAGTCATTTTTATAAAAGCATTTTCATGTTCGATGAAGCATTATTTATTCAAATGTCATGGACATGACTAGTCTGGATCTAAATCCGTCCTTCACAGTTAATGCAGAGTTTTTGATGGTTGAGTTAGAAGCAGTTGCTTCTAGTGCAGCTTTAGTTGAGGGTTTTATTGTTGGAAGTTGTAATCTGAGGATTATTCACCTCACGCACAAGGTACACACTTAAAAAGATTTGAGTAGCTTAATCTTTTTCTTTTTTTAATACTGATCTTTACAGTGTATGATTTCAAACTAGCGTTTCATCTCTCCTATATCTGTACGTGCTATGACATTCTAACTCGTACTTATGACTAAGTAAATATTGGATTCGAGAAAGCGGGTAGAGATTATTGCTAGGTGGAAAAATGCACATTATATATATATGCTTGAAGAAGCTTTAAAGGACATTTTCCAGTAAAATTCTGTATTTATTAAAATCTTGCAACATTCTTGGTAATAATATTTCGAAATATGAAAGCTACTCGTATCTTTGTTATGCTTAACTTTTATGGAAGAGTTACTTATATATATTTCGAAATATGTAGAGTCAGTGTATATTCGATAAAAGCCATTACGCAATTCGAGTTGCTTCGAAATTCTTGGAACTCAGCATTTCTGGATACCTTGAAATTGAATAAGTTTTTTAGAATCGGTAGTTCTGCTATATTTCTTGGGAATAATTTCATACTTACTATATAGAAACTCGAGCGTTCGCTTCGGATGGGAAAATGAGCAATAAAATTATCTGGTTTCAAAAATAGAGTGGATTAGGGTATTTCTAAAAGAAGTATCGCACTTTTAAAGAAGTGTTACTCTTTCGTACTCCTCCCCCTTCCCTTCCCTTACTTTAAGAAATAGCCCCCCCCCCTGGCGGGTGGGGTGTTTTTTTTTTTCAATCTCCACCTGTCCCATCCCAATCAGACGCTCGTTAAATCTTTGTCAGCAGGTGGTAAACTGCGATAAAATAAATATTTAGAAAAATACAATTTTTATATTATTCGTGTTTACTTTTCTATGGAAATTTTAAGTACATGGAGTATTCCTGTATTTATAAGAAAAATAGTAAAAGATTAAGGCTTTGAAATTCAGTAGATGCTCTCAAATTAACTGCCTAAATCATTAAAATGATAAAATAATTTTAATTAAAATATTTAACAATTAAACAAGTCATAAAAACAATTTTAAAACTATACTAACGCTGATAATTTAATCTTGTCTAACAACGATTGATAAATATATTTTCTTTCGGATTTGAAAGGAATGCATGGTAGAATACATTACTTTCCAAATATTCGATCTCTATTCGAATATAGTACCACCTCGAGCGTTTACATAGCTTCCAGTAAAATTCTAAGAAATGAAACTTGAATTTTCCTTCTCTCACACATTGAATTTAACTTCCTCGTGATTAAAGTCCTTTCCTATTTTTGTTTAAGAATGTTACATTTGGTTTCGGTTGTACTTTGTATTTGTTTTATGTCCCCGGAAGTAATATCTTGAGTTTTAAACTAGGCATTGATGTGGAAGTTTGCAGATTAAATTTCCTTATATTTGCTGAGTAAATTCTTTATTTGCTTTGATGTCTTCTTGATGTAGAAACGTTAAATATTTAGCTGAAATGTAAAAGGAGTGTTTTATTTAGATTGCCCAACTGAAATGTATTTTCTAATTCGAATATTTAAAAGATCGATAAATTATTTTATTTTAAGCACTGAATCATTGAATTAATTTTGATCGAAATTATACATAATTATTTTGTATGCTCTTTAAAAAATAAAAATGAATATTTTCCTTAAAAAACTGAATTTTGTGTAGTATTTTTTTTTTTTAAAAAAAAATTAAACAGTGCTTTTATTTTTATTCTAGGTATGGAATTCATGCTTCCAATTATCAAATAATGATTTCTTAAAACGCTTAGAAACAGAAAATATTTCATTTATTTTGACAGCGTTTTCTTGTTATTTCTTCTGTACAGAGCAGTAGCAAATAAAATTAAATTTACTATATTTATGAAATCCTGACAATTTTATAATGCACAGGACACAATGAACTAACGAAAATTTATTTGCAGGAGCTTATATAGGAAACTAAATTGAGTGTAGGAAGCTATTTAACAAATATAAAGGTTCTTCGAATCGAGTAACATAACATATGGTTAGCGATCAAAAAGGTTATGCAACACCACTATTCATAAATCAGCAATTCAGTCCCTCCCCTTTAAGCTTCTTGCTTGGAAAATACTGAATCTTTTTGGGAAGATACGGTCTGTTGACTTTTTATGATCCGTAGAAAGAGGATTTCTCGTATGTGTTTGTGAAAAACCATGTAGATACTTTTTCATAGCTATGGTGGTAATATATTTTTTTTGTATTAGTACATTTGTTTCAAGTTTCATACATTGTTAGTACTTTGATTTCCCCGGTTGGTTACAGGAAAGCAATTTTTTTGTGAACTACTAAAAGTATTGATGAGTTTATTTGATAGTTTAAATTCATAATACGTTGGAAAATCGAGCTTTTCCACAAAGTTTGTAATTAATAAAACTAATTAATAAGGCTTATAATAATAAAAATGAATATAAATTATTATTGAAGTTACTTTAATAAAGGAAGAATAAATTGATCATAATTAATACGGATTGAAATGAAAGATATAACTAGAAAGGGATTTAAAATGAAGCACTATTTCAGGTCTTAAAAATGAATGTCTAAGAAATGCTCCGTTGCAAGAAACTCTTCCGAATAATCAAGTTTAAAAATGGAGCATGAAACATAAATTTTTTTTTGAAAGGTTCATAGTATATTTATTGCATGATAACAATCGTGCTACAATGTGTTACTGCAGTGAGTTTCTGAAATTTCGTTTGTTTTAGTTTAGATTTTAATATAATAATTTATGTTGCATAACGTGTCCTCGTTGAATTCTCAGTGTATACTTACTGCAACATTGTATTAAAAATGTATGAATTGTCAAATTATTCTTAAACAAAAATATATTCCGATTTCTGAAAAAATAACTTAAAAAATGTGTTTACACACACAAACATTACTCTGGGGGTAATATTTATTTCGGCATTAAATCTTGAAAACGATACTTAGACGTGCGATTTTCGCTGTATCATTGGTCATGGTCACGAACTCATGACCGGTGTTATTTCAATCCAATCATGGATTCGATTCTAGTTCTGATGCCACTAAAAGACCCTTACGTGTTCACGTGCCGAATGTGTATGTAGAGAGTTGATGGACGTTTCATCTATTAGGTCTCCCAAGTCCTCACGTTGGGATGGTGTGGAAGTTAGGAAAATGGAGTCCCAGCTCAGATGTAGTCCTCGTCACTTGATCATGGCTCAAAATTTCGAGGTATTTCGTTGATAACCCTCTTCTACTGCTTCTAAATTCAACGTTAATAAACAATTAATCAATCGGCTGCACCATCTCGTGGTTGATTCTACGGTTTGCAATACTGGTAAATTGCAAATTTTATCCTTAAAGGTAGTTCTTCGTTGATTTACGAGTAATTAGGAAAATTATATTCAAAACAGTAAAACAAATTTTCCTACGACATTTGCAATTACGTTATCCATGGAAAAGATTCTTAACTTATTGATCAAAGCTGAAGCATAAATACAGCCTAATAATCCACCATTGGCACGCACACACAAAAACAACATAAATTAAATTGATATAAAGGAACGGGAGTGTTTTTAACTTAAAAATATAAGGTGTAAATATGTTCTAATAGCTATTAAACCACCAAGTGTGTCTGTTGTGTGTTGGATCAGAAATTTTTTTTTTTCTACGGCGGAATTATTTTATACAAAAAATACTTGCTTATTTTTCAAAACATTTTGATAGATAAATAGATCATTATCTGATAATACATAGTATAATTTTCATTGAGAAGAATTATTCGTGCATAACTTATAATTTGTAATAAAATTTCTAAATTTAGTTTGTATAGTATTTATATTCAGAATGTAATTATTTTCATATACTTTAGTCAGTTCACAAATATCAGATAAAATGTCTTTTAGTGAATTTTATTTTATTTTCAAAATTTAAAGAATTCTTTGTAATTTACCGGTATACCGGTTTTACTAGAAAATTTTACCAAATTATATATACCAGTAATTGAAAAAGTCGGTAAATTTGGAATTCTTAGTTGTTGAACTTTAATGCAACTCATTTTAAAAATTATTTACGTGATATTGTGTTGGATTTTCGAGAAAATTAGATGCCAGCGCAGGCGATCAGGGTTCCTGGTAAAGTGATGTATTAGTTGTTCTTTATTGCGCAGTCTAGTTGGTGTGATGTTAATCTATATTTTAAAAAATATAAGTTGATTAATAGTTGTAATGAAAACCTCGGTACTTTCCAACGTGAAATTTTGGTTTTTGTAATTTATCATTCTAAGAGACGTTGAACTCCTAGATATGTATTTTGTATACTTTTTCGTTGTGTGTTACTTTTCTCAAAATTTTTTCTTTCTCTTCATAGATATTCCGGATCCGGCTGGTATGCCTCTAATTATGGGTTTCACCTCTCGCTCAGTGAACTTGTCTTGGGCGCCAAGTGTGGATAATCATAATAGTCCTATTTTACATTACATCATCCACGTTAGGTAAGTTTTTTTTTCCTTATATTTTCACATCTCAAATTCTTTTATCAATGATCTTCGCACTTATGTGTAGGTGGAATTTTATACCGATAGGAATTTTCATTGTGAATGGAAAATGAACTTTAAAAAAATTAATACAAAGTTTTAAAAAAAGTTATATAAATAGTTTGAAAATTTAATTTTTTGATAAATTTTAATTCCCTTTTTTCAATAAATTTAAATTTTCCTCATATGAAACCAAACGTGCTTTCTCAGAATATAATTATAATAAAATTGAAATATTTAATTAAAAAAAAAAATCAAACCTTATGCTTTCTTCCTCAATAGTTAAATTTTTATTAGAACAGATGCAGCAATATTTGTCTATGTTTTTAATGTCAATGTATTTAAAAAAATTTATTATTTAATCCTTAAAATTAAATCGCAAAGATGTAAAACATTATTAAAAATGTCATTAATGTCTATGAATTAAATGCTCCTCTGTTTAAAATAGTATGCAATGTTCTTATAATTAAGATTGGCCAATTGATGCCACTAAAGACCCAACATGTCTGGCTGATGCACGTTAAATCTGTCGGGCCCCAAAGTCTTCAAAATATTTGTTTATCTGTGCACGTAAACAGAAATATCTCTCAGGCTTTTTATTAAAGTGTACTTTGCTGATAAAATTGTTATAACATTTTTTTTTTTTTTTTTTTGAATGTTTCGTAATCCCGCTAAATAAATATAACTAATTTGAATTCTGAATTTAAATTGAAATAAAATAATACCTTCTATACTTGAAATTGAAGAGGAAAAAAAAAAAAAAATGAGGTTCATACCTCATCAAAAATGCAAAGATAGGAAAACTTAAAACTCAATAAATATTACGTCGTATTATTTAAACATTCTTCCGATGTTGTTAGAAATGTTTTTCGAATATGATTACGTTAAGATTTTTTTTTTAAAATATTGTATATTCATACCGTATAAAAAAATTGCTATCTATACGACGCATTTTAAATAAATAGTATTGAATTATATATATTAAGAATACGAAGAAGAGTTTAATTTTTTTAAAATTCAGAGCTGTTTAAGTGCTTTTTTAAACATTTCGCAGTTATTTCAATTTCAATAAGCTTTAAAGTAATCACTGTTGGTAATATTTTATAAATTTAATTATTAAAACTGTAGAAAATATTCATGGCACAAAAAATTCAATTACTGTTAGAAATATTTTATAAAGTTAGTGATTAAAATTGCATAAAATATTCATGAAATAAAAAAAATTCAATTACCGTTGGAAATATTTTATAAATGTAGTGATTTAAAATTGCTTAAAATATTCATGGTATGTTTTTTTTTTTCATATCTTCGACGGCGAAGACTATAAAGTGAATAATTTAACGAGGTACTTAAAATGTATTTTTCATCAATTGAAGAGTTGTTGCTGTGTGTTAGCAATAGTGGTATATAATCATAAATTAAAAAAAATATAAGAAACACCATTCCTCTTCCTGGATTGAATTCCAACTGTTCTGTAAAAATATACTGTAAAAAAAGTTTCTTACGGCTACTTGGTCAAACTTTTAATGTTATGGGGGGCGGGGGCCCACTACAAACTTTTAAATCGAAAATTATTTTGGTAGATATTTTTTTTTTATTTTATTTTCACGTGTATATAATTTAAAGCTTAAACTGCATCTTTGTATATCGATTTATTATTATATCTGAAGTATTTTGATTGGGATACAAGATAGCAGGTAAATTATCATGTAATTTTTCCCTACTTGGAGTTTTTTTGCTCAACTTCTTAGAATTCTACCCTATCTATTTTTTCATACTATTATACCTCAGGTGAATTACCTTTATTTTCTTTCCTTTCTTGACTTCCCTCGAGTTTTATCCTTTACTTCACCCTGTCAGTTGCTATGGTATTACAACACAAACCAGCCTTTAAAAAATGGATTACTACACACCCATTTCATTTTACCAGAAGCGTTTCCTTATATATCCTTTCCTGTTCGTTCATTTATACAACTCTGAATCTAAACCGGGCTCTATTTATTTTCATACCCTCTTTTCCGATCCAATCAACCCAGCACGCTAAGGGCGGCTTTCTAATTGAAGCTAGTCTTCTTTTTTTCTTTCAGAACCGAGAGAGAGAAAAGCCGACCATTGCGTTTGCAGAGCTAAGGGGAAGGGGTGTAAATTTTCCGTTCAGTTTCGTATGGAGGGGAGACTTCATTAGTGGTTATTTAGACGTTGACTCACCCTGAGATGTGGGGTGTTTATATCACCCCTACCTTTGTAGGAAAAGAGGGAGTTTAACGCTGGACTGAAAGTGAATCAAGACGATTATGGTCAACATAAAACTTTCAATGAGGGGTCTTATAACGCTTCAATGGGCTATTGGGTACTTTTAGGATCTGTAGAGCAAGGCTTTTAATTCTGCATTGATGGCGAATGATTGTTGCTTTCTGAATGCTGTTCATGATCTTTTACAATATAAATGATTGCATGAATCAGTCTTAAAAAGCAGAACTGGTTCTGATTACACTTCGAGGAATGACTCACTATTTGTTGAATTTAAGTTGATGAGCTTTTCTTTTCGTATCCGTAATGATCACATCACTCACATAGTTTTCTTTTCGTTTTAATTCGTTTGCATTTTTCCAAGTTAACGAGGTTTAACCGGATTCATCATCAGTACCTATACAGACACAAACAATAGTTAATTTTAAAGTTACTCTATTCTCTCTAAGTCTTAATTTTTTTTTTCCGTGAAAGATTTTTTTTTATTGGATGCAATTTAAAGTTAAAAAATTCTTTATATTCCTCCTTCAAACATTTCTTAAGTCATTATGAAAATTATAAATTTGATTTAAAAGGCATATTTTTTTACAAGAAATTATTAAAGCATATAACATTTTCGACGTAGAACCAAAAATTTATTACTAAATTACTGTCCTGTTTTTCAGTTTTACTTGGATAGTTTTTAATTGCAATACCTTTTTACTTTTTTTCCCATTGGGAACAAAGCAGTGATCTCAACAATACTGGTTTTTGAAATTCATACATAATGTCTTAGCTGAGTTGGTTTGCATATTTTGATTCCGTAATCTGTCTCTTAATTATCGTATCCTCAATTTCTCTATAAAAATGTAATTCTATTATCTACTTTTTGAAGTTTATTTAAATTGACGTGTCTTTCATAAAAGTTTTTCCTATTAGTGAATGAATTTGCGTTAAACCATAAGAAAAAAGACTCTTTCGCTTAGGGTATTTGGCTAAAAGTGTTTGAAATATCGCAATGAATCGTTGCATTGCATGCTTCACAGCTCTTCTCGTCTAACCCCCTACCTTGACAAATCTCTAGGTAAATACCATTTCCTGGAAAACCTTTCATTTATGATGGTCTTTCTTTTCGTCAATGTCACTAAGGGCTCGTCACGCAACAACGTTTTATGACCACCAATGGTCGATCTTTATATTCCTCTTAAAGACTCTTTATTCAGACTTTCTACCTTTAGGGAGTTTTATGTATCAAATGTTAAACCAAGCTCCTGATTTTTTTTTTCCAGTCGGTATTATGTTTTTTTCATTTATTAAAAACACTGATTCAGTTCTTTTATAAAAAAGAATAGATCTTCATCTAGTGAGAAAATTTTACAAAACTAATGAAGAAAATCCTCGCTTTCATAACACCCTCTTCCCCTCCTATTTCGCAGACATTTGAAAAATATCTGTGTATTTGAAGAACATTAATTCATTTTATTTTAGATACTTTTCTATGTAATTTATTTGAAAAATTTCTATGCATTTTGTTTTGAGAGTTTCTTTGTATTTTGAGGTGCAACATAGCTGGATTGGGCTCTAGCGCCATAAATAATCACCCAGTCTGAGTATTTTGGTTATACATAATTTATTTATTTATGTTAGAATTGTGATGGACTAAAGTTCAATAACATATTTTATGAATTTCATATAAAACCATCTAATTAACGAATGAGAGTGCGTTGCTCAGTAAAAGAACTTGTCACGAAAACTTTTTTTTTAAATAGGCATTTAATATTTATCTAACATTGAAAAACCTAAGATACGAGTCATGTATGTAAATGAACATCTTCCGTAATTCATGTTAGCAAATACATGGGTTGAAAATTGGCACCATTTATATGATTTGAGCTGAACAGGTAGCACATGTTATTCATTGCCACATTGAAATGAGGTAGTGATGTGCGTAGTTTACTAAAATCTAATATGTTTAATAAATGTATTTGTGTCAAACTTTTGTTGATTGTCTTGGTTTTTTTATGCAATAGCGTTTCCTGTATAGTCTATGCGTGAAATCTGATATATGAATTTTTTCTACTAATTTTAAAAAAAGAAAAGAAGAAGAAAAAAGAAACATCTTCGATACCTTACTTTAGACGGCTTATATCACACACTAAATATTTTATATGATATTAATTTTTCAAATGTATTGTTAAACTGTTGTGCTGTATTTGAAAATTATTCTCTTTCTTCTTACATGTCTTTTCTCAACATGTGTATTTCATCTGTAATCCTTTCAGAAATAATTCAGAGTATTAATAACATGAAAATGTTTAAGATATCTGTTTAACCATCTTTCTAAATTACTCCCCCCACACGCTCTTTTAGCCAGCGATTTTACATTTATGTCTAAAAGGTCTTTTTGAGCGGAAATATCAGTGCATGAATAACGGACTCTACTTTCTTTTCCTTTATGACACAACCTTACCAATAAAATTATCTTTGTCTTTATTTACTTCTTTCTCCGACGCAAAAAAAGTCCTCAAGGGATCATTTTTCTTCTACACAGAATTTCACGCGGTCAGGCTCACAAAACACCTGCGTGTCACAATGGCAAGGGACATCAAAGAAACGATTTTTCACCTCCTTTAACATCCCTAACTCCGCCTTCGCTCTCATATCTTCCATTATCCTATATCGATAGCTTATTACTATGTATGTTTTCTTCTGTGTGACACCCAAAAAGGGAAAAGTGTGCAAGGTTGGAAGGGAGGAGTGAGATTCCCCCCTCTCCCTGTAAAAGAACACGCACATCCCTGGAAGTAATTGAATGAACAAATAGAAGGGAATCCTCATCTTTCATTCTCAGTATGAGGTGGGGGTGAATGAAGAATTAATGAAAAATGCATTTATAGAAGGGACAAATGAGATTGTGGAATTATCGGAATTCGGGGCTTGAGTAATTTGTCACTTAACGAGGCTTTGAGGTAATTTTCTTGTGAAGCCGTAAATTACGACTACCGCTTTCATCTTTGCCATAAAAATTATCTAAGGCTCACTAGCGTTCTTAATCAATGAAAGTTTTTCAGCTTTCTTTTGTATCAGCTCCCTTCTTATTGTCACCGCCTTGCTGTTTATTATTTTTTTCTTTTTGTTTGAAATTGGAACATTAAGCACATTCTCTACAGATTGCTGTGCATTTTTTTCCCCATTATATCTTAGTTGACGAAGATTGACTAAAATTTCATAAATTAAATTAATATATGCATAGTATGGTCTTATTCACGAAATAAACCCTGCTCATGTATTTTTCTTACATATAAAAATTTACATTGATAATCTAAAGAAAATTTAATTATTCAGTGATCTGATTATGATACAGGATGCTCCTTATTACAATTACATTATTTACATTATTCAAATTACATTTCTTAAGAATTTTTTTGTCGCGCTGTTGTTTTTTGAATAAGATCTCTAAATATTTCAAAGTAATTTCAAGAAATATAATTGTTAATTTATCTACCTAATTTCAAATATTACGGCATTTAAATTTTTTTAAAATAATATTTTCGTATGGGTATCAGTTCGATGTGCATATAATAGCATTCAAGAAATTCTCGGTGAATAACGGTTATTATTGGGAATTCAAATTGAGTAAAAGTAAAGGAGAGAAAGATGAATAAACTCACATACCTTGTCACTTGACCATGGCTGGAAATTACGAAGTCTGTCAACAATATCCTTTATTTAGAACTCCAAATTCTCTACTGCTAGGAAACATGATCATGTTTAATTAAAATGTAAGGTATGCATCTAAAAGAGAGAGAGATAAAAAAGGCAGTAACATTATACTTTAAAGCGAAATGCGTTTCTCTCGGGATAACAAGATTGTTTTCCTGATGCCGATATGAAACCTGACCCCAAGAATATCTCTCCCGGTATTGCTTACACGAGTTCTGGATATTTTCCAGTATTATCCATCTACGAATTTCATGTATTTTGGTGAAGGAATGGATGCAAACAATACTTTTTAATTAAAGTTAACTGATGCGATATGAAGGAAAACACTTCATCAGATTGGTTGCAGTGACTGCAAAAGTTTTCTTGTACCTTATATAGTAAGCTACGAGGAATTGTAATTGAAATTCGAGATCTTGGAGGAATGCTTTTCCGGAAAACACAAGACAAGAGTACATTTCATTGTCTCGGGTAAATATTTGAATTTGAAAATGTGAAATTCTTGTTGATATTAGATGTCATTTTCTTGTTTTGTAATAAGAGAATGGCAGAATATGAATATAGTTATCTATCAATGATTTTACTGCACGCATTTTTTTAAAAAAAATATTTTGGATTACAAATTTCTAAGTTTTGCAACTTTTACATACATTTAACGCTTTTGTGTATGTATATGCTTATATATATGTAAATAAACATTAATGCATTATACACAATATTTTATTAGCGTTTTTCTAGTGTGGACATTGTTTTACGTTTACAATCTAATATTTACTTTAAAAAAATAAGAAGTGAATTTACTGTGCATTTTTAAAAATGATTAATTGTATTATTTATGCATCTTATTAATAAAAGAAAAATCTGTTAGAAAAAAATCTGTTGTCTAAGTTCAAAATTATCGTTTCTTCATATTTTTATTAAAAATAATTTTTCAATGATAAAAACTCCTTTATGTTCGGAAATATCCATCCTATGAATGAAATTTCAAAACCAGTTTATCTTACACTTTAGGAAATATACCTCTGAAACATTTTCTTTAGTATAATTTTACGTTTTGTCCAAAAATTTAGGAAGAGTTTGTAACAACTCTTTATTCAATGAGTTTATAGTACGCAGGTTAAATAAAAACTCACATGTAACTCGTAGCATTGATTTACAATTTGGCCTAAAATGAATATTATAATTGTAAATTAATGTATCCCATCAAACTAAAGTTATAAAAAAATGACGCAATGTCCTTGATTTTCATCGCAGCAGGATTAAAATTATATTAAAGGATCAAAGGGAACTAAATTGTGGCGTTAATGGATTAATTTACTTAATTAGCATAGCTAATTAACTTAATTTTTTTCCCATCTCGGAACCTGAATTTTTTTTCTTTCTTTTTTCAAAATTTGGTAGATAATGGTCTAAATAGTTTACGTTGTAAACTTCATTTAAATCTGATCATTAGTTTGAGATATTACAGAAAAACTATAAGGGAACATAATGCTATATTACTTAGCTCAAACGATGCATACGCCCCCCCCCCCTCTTTTTTTTAACACATCGCAACAAGTGCATCGATAATTAAGATTTATAAACTGGAGTATGACTCCTTAAGACTGTCTTCGGCTAATGTTATTTCAAGTAGAAGAAATGCTCTAATGTTATTAATAAATAACTATAGATATAACATACGTAATCATCACATGTAATTATTTATTAGATAAAGTTCTTAGAATTTTGATATTTTTAAAAACACGAAATTTTTCGCCTTTATACAGAATGGATATTTAATATCCTCTGATAATGTATAGGAGAGGAAATATTTGAACACATTTTTTGTTGAATAAAATTAATTGATTCGAGCAGAAATGAGTAGTTTAGAAGTATACGCTTTCCTCTATAGGACATACTAACCAGAATACAATATTGTGTCGTTATTGTTTAATTTTTTAAAATTTCAAATTAATTTGTGTTGATTTTTGACATATTTCGGGCTGTCTGCACCAGATATCGCCAGGGTATTTTTTTCTTAAAAAACGTACTCTTTGCTTTGAATGTTTATTTTCTGCTAACATTTAGTATCATTTTAGTATATCTCCAAATGAAATTACAGCAACTTGTAAATTGTGACAAATGATGAACTATAGAAAAAGATTTATTATTCACTCAGAGCCTTACTAATGACTAATAAACACTTTCATTAATAAACTCTTTTTTTTTTTTTTTTTACTTTTCATTTTTATTTTAATTACTCTCCTACAATCATGGTAATTATTTAACGAAGAAAAAATACCCATATATATCGATAATATTTGCTTATTCTTTTTTTTTCTTTCGAAAAAGGTACAAATATTAATAATAATAAAACTATATGTTTAAAACAAATCTAAACTAGCTTTCTCTAGAAATGTGGCCTAAGTTAGAACGAATTGTTCTTAGCATTTGGTTAGAAATATTTTTTTTTTATTTCAATAAAAAAAGAAAGAAATGTGAAAAAGATAAAGATGAAACAAAATAAAAGTTTCAAACTTTGAACACACAGTATAAAAGTTTTACTTCGCAACCCAGAATTTTTCCCCCTCTTAAATACACTATAACAATAATATATTTTCCAAACCTAATTACGAAGCTGTGTATTTTAAAAATTTATTTTGAACAACTCTTTTGTGGATAAAGTTTATAAATAAAATTTTCTCAAAAAGATCCACTTTTCTTCCAGATTACTTATACTTTATTTATGCATGATATTTCTGGAATAATGAGGAATTTTTTTTTTTTTTGGGGGGGGGGGATATAGAGCAACAAAGGCTATTATCCCATAATGAGGAGTTATTCGTAAGTTTGCAGATTTATCGGGCATCAGTCCCGATACACGGCCGGTTTTTAGTGACATTCGGACTCGACGGAAACAGCCCCGGCCGCATACCGCGGCCCTTCATGGAACAATTACGATTAATAGAATATGTAGTTCTATCGTAATATGTTCATTCAACAAGGAATATAATTTAAATATGCAGTTGCTTGATTTTAACACGTTAAATTAATATATGCAGACAAATTTCTATTATAAAGTTAATACTTAGTAAATATATTAATGTAATCTGTTAAATAATAATCTTTACATTAACTGCTTTTATAAATTAAATTTGGATCTCTTCGAAAGTAACATATGGCAACACATTTCTGTTGATAGATTCCTGGCAGCACTCCTTACATTTTGTTGTTGTTGTTGAACTTTTTTATTCGCCGTAATTTTTCCTCTTTTATTTGTTTACTAATTATTATTACTATTTTATTATTATCATTAATGTTTTCCTCATAAAAAATAAATGAAATTTACATCTTTAATGTTCAGCACTTTAAATAGGCCTAGCTTTCTTTAAAATTTGTTTTTACTTTGAGAGGAGAAACTGTTTCGATTTTATTAGCATTGACAGAAATGGTTAGATCTCTTCCCTTTTTTCGACACTCCCTCCCGCAAAAAACGCAGTTCCTTATGCAATAAATCTAAAGGCCTTTCCCCCCCCCTTTTTTTAAAAAAATTTTACAACTGTAAAAACCGCACGGTTTTCCTTTGGCTATTCTATTGACAGAAGTGCTACGGAGGTATTTTTATTTCTTATCTTGGAAATCGCTCATTAAAATATTTGGCCAATAATCTTGTAATACTCAGCGCCATGTTTAAGTGTTTGACCAGCTTTTGAAACTCTACCGAAGACGGACTTAAAACTCTGCGATTTCCGATCATACTTTCTAAATTGAATATTCCCTTAACTATTGGCGAAAATTGCGCGTAGTTATGGATTTTCGAGTTTCATGATATATGTAATCCAAACATGTAAAAAAAATGTATGATACGATTCACTTTTAAGTTTTTCACGTCTAGACCGCAGTTAATTCTTGTTTGGCGCAGCATAGCCACATCTGGCTCTTGCTCCAATAACTTTCACATTCACTCACTCATTCACTTTTTTTCGTAATTAAATTTATTAATTCATATTTTTCACGATAGTGTTACCTTAATTTTTTTATGTTAGATTTAGAAATAACTATCTATCGTTTGGTATGAAAGCTTTGAAAAGAGTTGGGTTTAAAAATATTTTATCTTCAAAAGTTGGCGATCGTCAAATGTTTGCCAAATGCTTACATTTTTAGCAATATTAGGAGATCCATTTTTTAAGCAGCATTTTTAAGCATTTTAATTTTTATAAAACCCATATGCATACAGATTTTTTTCGAAATCTGAAATATAGACTTTTTTCATGATAAGAAAACAGATGCGGTAAAAAAAAAATCAATATGGATTCATGGGAATTCTTTTTTAGAAGATAATTAACTGTATTAGTTTATTAATCAACCCATTTACACAATAATTTAACTCCCTTTGGGTCATTAACATTGATACCAATTTTATCCAATTGCGATGAAAGTCGTGAAGAGTGTCCCATTTTTTTTTTTTTTTTTTACGACTGTGCTTTAAATGTGCAAAACTAATCTTCGCATTACTTCTTTTAGCCCTTTGATGAAACGAATTCCGGGAGGAGGGTGGAATATATATATTTTTTTAAATAAGAATATGTGTTATTTTTTAAAAATGTATAATGTTTATTTCATCATGTGCTTCATTGGCTGATAGTAGATTCGTATTAGATCATGATATATAATTTTAAATTTATGCTACCGTCAAAACGTACATTAAATATACAAATAGTATTCACCAAAATAATCATTATTTGTTATGATCTTCCCAGTCTAATTTTGAATTGAAATGAATTTCCAGAAATGCACAGAAAAAGCTTTGAAAATAATATTTTTTATCTTTTAGAATATATATTTTATTTATTTCAATTTTTTTTAAATGTATGATTCAGTTTTTGGATGACTCAAATCTCTCCCCACTGCAAATCGAAATGACAAAAATGTCGGAAGAATAAATCGAATAATCGAAATGTCCCAACTCTAATTCAATATATTTCTCGTTATGAGTGAAATAAACCGTATTTCTATGGACAGTCTGATGGTTCAATCAAATCTTAGAAAAAAATATTCTTTTTTGAGAAAATTATACGACTTAATGTAATGGAATCAATTATATTAAATCCTATCGAGTTGTTTGTAGAAGAATACATTTATAGAAGTAATATTTAATTTTCTTGGAATTTAAAAGAAGCTGAGCAGGTCGAAATTAGAGGAATTAAAATTAATATGTTTAAAGAAATGTATATTCATTACTATTTCTTTTAAACCATATAGTAGTTTTTAAATTTATTTAAAAAAAACTGCATACGGATCCTAAATTTATAAATAAGTTCTTGCCAACTTGTGAGTTTTTTGTTCTCTGTGTAAAATATTTTGAGAAGGACGAAATTTCTAAGTTTTTTTGTAAAACACATACCTATTTTCTCCATGGAAAAATTTCTCAGTGCTCCCTTTCATAGAAAATTTTTCCGTCTTGTTAAAGGTTTACAATGAAGTTATTCTTGAATGTACCATTAGGCTAGAAGTTTTTCAAATTGTGTGAAATTTTCAGCTATTTGTTAAGCTAACTTTATAGTTGTTTACATTTCGTAATTGAATTTTGTACTTAATAAATATTTGGTTTGAATCAATAAGCAGAGAAAAAGTTACTGATTTTCAGAATGTTATCTAATCTTACTAAAATAATTATTTTACATCATTACGGAAATCACATTCTTTGAGGAATAGTTAGTTTACATTTTTGCTGAAAATAGGAACCTCATAGATATATGATAATGCGATTATAAAAACAATCTCGAATTTGGATTAATGTATGTTTATATAACTTATTAAAATTTATTTAATATGGTACACATACATGTTCACTTTTGAATTAAAAAAATATAAAAGAGTAATATTAACATGAACAACGCAAAAATTAATGTGTTTAAAATGCAGTGTAGAAATTTGCTTTTTTCAGTTTATTTATTTTTTTGACTGAAGACTTATTGCGTTAATGAAAAAATTATTGAAATATTTTAGGTTATATTGAAATAATTTTAGGCTATTATTATGCAGTTATTCATTTACATATTATTCAAAAGCTTTATATATATATTTTTAATTTTAATATAACTTTAACTCTTTTTTTTATGCTAATTGCATCTTCTTGTATCTTGTTTTAAATACTTCTTAAATCTATAACATGAAAA
Source organism: Nephila pilipes (assembly GCA_019974015.1). NCBI lineage: Eukaryota > Metazoa > Arthropoda > Arachnida > Araneae > Nephilidae > Nephila > Nephila pilipes. The sequence continues at coordinate 271,468 of BMAW01128598.1, read as the reverse complement.
TCATTACTTCGAGAATGTGATTGATTATAATGAGTGATTTTCTAAGTTAATTTATTTTGTTAGAAGCCTGATTGAAACTACTTAATAACTCACCGAAAAAGTTCTCTTTATTTAGGTTAATTTATCGTCTGTAAGTGCGAAGTGGTTTCTTAGTTCACCTTTTATGTCTTCTAATTTTAAACACTTCAGTGCCTTGCAATGGTAAGATAGGTAACATTATTTCAAATCAGTGTAACCCATTTTATATATGTACATTAAAGTCTCAGTTATTTGAGTTTTAAAATCTGTACCCCTACATTATTTCGAGGAGATTGCTGTATTTATTGATAACCCTCCGGTGAAAGAATCGAATTATCGAGTTGTTTCTCCTCGGGTAAATTCGTGTTGAAAAGGTTAAATAGGAACGCCGCAACCCTTTGTGAAGTAGCAATAACCCGAATCTCAAATAGAATCAGGTCACTGCTACTGTACATCTCAGTAGAATCTCCATCTTCCTTCGATTCTCCTCTACCTCTTCTGAGAAGGATGACCAAGATATTGAAGGTTTGGCGGATTTGGCTAAGATCGCTGCATGGCTGGTTTCGACTGCTGTGGTATTGTTATCTTGAGGGTAGTTGAGATTGGATCGCGGTTGTCGGTCACGATACTAGATTTTTATCTAATTCGAAACACGAATACAGATTTTTTTTTCCTATCATCGCGTTTTTGCTTAGATTTTTTATAGTTGATTACTAGTAGAGTTAGAGAACAGGGGGAGAAATTACTCTCTGATCATTGTTTAAATGGAATGAAATTAGTTGATAAAATATAGATTATGAAGTAGTTGATCTTGGATATATTTTAAAGGATTGTATTTTATCTTTTTGTCTTACAGAAATACAACTAATAATTGATAGAGTATTTGTACTGAAGGAAATTTTTAGGGATAATTTTGTTTTAAAAAAATGTAGGAACAGTTTTGAAGGTGATTGAGTTGTTTGGAAATAGGACTAGTAGTTTATCAATAAAAATAAGTTTAGAACACCATGTTTGCAAATTTTTTTAAACTAAATTCTGTTAATGTAAAGTTATATAAAATCGCATTAAATGTGGTGAATTAATAAATAAAAATATCCAGAACATATAATTTTTATTTGTCAGTGTATTACACTTAATTGCACTTTACTTTTAACGGTTAGTAATTTATTACAAACTTCAAGATTAAAATGATAATCGAGACTAAGTCTTTCAATAAACTAAATGCAAAGAATAGCTCTTAATTGACTTAAACAAAATAATTTTCGGTAAATATCGATATCATATATGTTACAACATTAAATCTGGACTTTGTTAGGAAAAAGACCATTAATGAGTAATGCTATGCTACAAATTTTATATTTACGCATTGGCGTATGACCTTGTAGCATAGCTTTTAATTGCCTGGGCTGCAGCTATATATTCTTTGAATCAATAAATGAGACCCAGGCACAATATAAAGCTCAAAAACTATTTTATGCTGCAATATTTTCATATCTTACTTTACATAATAAAACTCGTTTATTTTCTTGACCTTAAGTTAAAGATTTTATTTTATTTTTTTAATTTTATATAACAAGTCTCGCGCTTTTATTCTCGAAACTATTGTATGTTTATAACTTCTCTAACTCATTCTATGGTTTATTTTTAATTTTTGCTTTAGTTGAATGAACTTTCGAAGAATTTCTTTCAAAACAGGGGGGAAAGAACCCTGTCCCGAATTCATGAAAAGGAAAAAAGAATTAGCAATATTCTGCGTTTTGGTTTTTTTTTTCCTTCAATTTTATGGTTATATACCACATTTTCTTGTAAAGAAATCCAAAATAATTTACATTTTACGAGTCTAGATTGGTATTTCTAAGCAGTAAATTTGTGACTCTGACTGATTTGTGACTGTGACTGAAAAGAGCTTGCATCGAATAGATGTTTAATTCCCCCCCCCCCCATTCTGATTATATGTAACAGCCAAAAACACAAATGATGCATTTTCCAAAACCGTAGCATTTTCCGCTTTATCTATAATTTCTTGCTATATTTATTCTAAAATTATTAGGTTATATAGCGCGGGTTGTATCGTCCTTTCTCCTTCTAACACTTTGGAGACTTTAAATGAATATGGTGGAATTGAATATATCTCCCAATAGATGAAACGCGGCTTATGTAGATTGCATTGGAAATAGTGAAGTGTTAGGGAAATAATTCGATAAATTGCATTTATAAGCAGCAAAAAATTTAATACTGAGTTTGGAAGTTAATTAATGGTAGAGAATTAAGTTGAAGCTATAAAAGAAATCCGTCTTGCTAACCATGAGAAGGTATCGGATCATAACCAGGAGAATTGGGTTAGAGTCAAGGACTCGAACCCAATTGGTTTCGGTAAGGTAAACACTACTTTATTATATTAAACATATTATACGCGCATAGGGACTATTGCTACAGATAGAGTGGCCGCGGTAGCATAGAGGTCATGGTCGTGAACTTGCCGCCGCGTTGTTTCCAACGGGTCGTGTGTTCATGTCCTTTGCCTTTTTGTACAGGAGTTGTTGCGGGGTTGATGTATGTTAAATCTATGCAGGTCCTAAGTCTTCCCATTGGCGTGGTGTGGAAGTTTGGAGAGGGAGGTGCTAGCTCAGGTGTCGTCCTATCATTCGATCTAGGTTCAAAATTACGAGATCCGTCGTCCATAGCCCGCGTGTAGCATCTCAGTGCAAATTTAATATACAATTAGTCACATACAAAGAAAGTCAGAGCTTAATTGTTGATTATTCGTATATCTAAATAAAATAGCTTGGTTATCATCTGTGTGTGATTTTCTATTCATTGGAGGTCTCTCTCTATATATCTTTGTATAAACATTCCTCATTATCTTCCAAGATGCGATTCCACTGATTAAAAAAATATGGTTTTTAAAAAGCATGTTTTTGTGATGCTTAGTTTATGATAAAAAATGGAATAAAATATTTGAGTCATATAACAGGAAAGCGATATTAATTTACATGAATAACTTTCATTTGGAAAATTTTATCTTTTCAAACTATAAAAGAATTTTTAAAATCTAAAGAACAGTATTTAATCAGGAAACAAAATTAACATCTGATTGCCATGCAGAAAGTATTTTCTTTGTTTTTCGGCAAATAAATTATTAGCCCCCCAAGAGGCTATTGTTTTAGTTGGATCAGTTTTGGCGTACTAGATCACTTTTCAAATTTTGTATCGTTTGCTTCTTTAATTACATTTAGCTTAAATATATTCAATTTAATAATTTATCGTTTGGTTTAATTTTAATTACATGTAGCTAATATAATATTCAATTTAATAATTTATCGTTTGGTTCAATTTTAATTACATGTTGCTGATATAATATTCACTTTAATAATTTATCGTTTACTTTAATTTTAATTTCATGTAGCTGATATTATATTCAATTTTATAAGTTATCGTTTCCTATAATTTTAATATCGGAAAAATTTACTATTGTCCATTTCTTGATATTTCATCATTTACTTTAATTCTTATATTTAATTGAGTAATTTAATAATAATTATAGAGAAGCGCTCCTTGGGTGGCTAAATCTGTTATTTGCAAAACTTTGCGTATAACTTTCTCTTGTTTTAAATAGAATATAGAACTTTGCATTGAACTTTTTCGAAATTGAATTCTGGTGGATAATAGAAGAAAGTAATGTAGATGGTAACGTATTGTAATCTAAAAATTGCATTAAAAATAACAACAAAAAAACTTATTACTTGAAAATTCAATGTATTTTCATTTAGAATTATGAATAAATCAGAACATATGTTTAAGTTCATCCAAAAATTCTCGTTCAAAAGTGAAATAAAAGAAATTTTAAAAAAAGAATTGACCTTTAAAAATTGGACTTAAAAAATCTGCTATTTTTTTCGTAAAAAACTTTTTGATATTCTTTGATTATTTATTTAAGACAAAAATAATTAAGTTTTCATCATTTTTTGTCTGAAATTTTTTTACGATTTCAAATTATCATTATCCATTACTGTAGTATTTGTGCGATTGTTAAATATGCTGCGCGCAGTTTCGAAGCGAGAATAACATGTTTTCGATACATCTTTTTATTTCATTTAAGCTCTAACAGCTGTACCATTTTGACAGATTCTGAATCATCGAATAAATTAGGTAAAGAAGTTGTTCTTAAATCTCTGTTCTGCGCTATTGCTATTGTTAAAATTCTTTTGGCGCCTTTATTGGCGTTGGTAAAGAGGCAACCTTCAGCAGACAACTGTGAAAGAAGGTTACTATGGCAACCATGATCGATTACACAAGCTAAATTCTTTTATTAAATGAACGATAGAAAAAAAATAAGTCAAGAAAATTAACTAGATTTTTCCCCCCCTAGATTATATATATTTCTTGTCTAAAAAATTTAATGTTCTAATAATAATTAATAGGAATCACCTAGTTAAAACCTGGCTGTCAGTTTTCTAACTCGTCAACTTTAATCTTGTAATGAAAAGATGGATGATATTATTTTTAATGGAACATATATTTCTATAAAAAATAGCTTTATCTTTCCGTCTTTATCTCCAAAATAGCTTCTTTCTTATCTTATATACAAATCACTAGATTTAACAGTACTTGCTTCTAGTAGTACTACAAGGGAGTTTTCTTGACACAAACTATACATGTTTTTATTGCATTTAAGAAAATCATTTAAAGTTTTAAATAGCAATTTTTCTTGTTGATTATGGTGTTTGAAATATTTCAAAAAAAAAAAGGGGTGGGGGGAACAAGATCTTTAAAAAGCGTCTTAAAGATTGCTCTTTCACTACTATAAACAAATTTAGAAACTTCTAAAATGTTTTCATGCATTTTATTTTATTTTATTTCATATCAAGTTTTTGCAGTTCTTATCTATGACTGCAAATAATGATTCTTACCTCGTTAAGAATTCGTGCGTTGTTGTCCTCAGCTCAAAAGAAATGTGATTATTTTAATGATGTATTCTATCGTTCGCGTTTTTTAAATGCCAAAGGGGATCATTTAAATTTTTCACTTGTTCTTGAAACCATATTTGCGAAGAAACGTAGAATATACAAAGTGTTTTAAATTACAGTATTCACATTTTAAAAAGCGTGCTTAAAATGTTTTCAAAGATATAGGATACTTTTCAGATATTACTAGGAAAAATATCGGAATAAGTATGTGCTTTATTAAGAAGAAAAAATGTAAATTGCTTGGGACTGGGAGGAAAAAAATTGGAATTGATACTGTCGCAATGTTTTTAGAATAATTATTGAAATGTGCAAGTTTGATATTGAAATATGAAAGCTGTAAAAAATTTAGTTCTTAGTTAAATGTTATTAATTGATACTCCTAATAGTAACGCAGTACAGATTTGTTGCATTGAGTGAGATAATGAACACATATTCGAAGTATTGTAAGATTGCACAAACGTGTAAAACTTGTTAAAAGTTAAATTACGTGCATTTTTCTCGTGCATATGTCTTTCATATATTCAACATTTTGTTTTATATTAAGTGTTTTAGTGCTATTTTTAGGCATCCATATCTGTACGAAATATGCTTAGCTATGCGCAGCTTAAATTATTTTTAAAGGTGAGTTTTACTATTAGACCAATCGCAAAGAAAATAAATAAAAAGAACAGTTTTAAATTGGAAATGTGGACATACAGTAGATGACATTATTATAATGCACGTTATTTATTTTGTATCATACTATTAACATCCCTCTCGCATAAAATCATTATATAATTCCATATTAATACTGCTATTAATGTGAAAATGATATATATTTCCTATATATGATATATTTTCCCTTCTTCTTGTTTGTTCTTTAAATTTATGTTTGCATTTTAAAAAAGGGGTTTGTCATGATTTTTTTGAAATATACTAATTCATCATTGGTAAAATTCATTGGCTAATTCATCATTGGTATCCATATAAATAGTGCATCCAATTATAAGAAATTGGTAAAAATGTGCCTTTGTAAATGCTTTTGCTGAAAGGCAGCTTATTCAGAGAGAATAATTTTTCTTAATGTATATATAATTCATGATAAGCGAATGAAAATTAACTATTCAAATATACTTCCAATGTGGTTTCATCATAACATAAAATACCCTAGTTAATTAATCGCACCTATTTTACGATTAAAAGTTTTCACAATTTCCAGAATTCGTTATTTGACAGAAGTTAAGCACTCCTGGACTTCCCTCTAAGTACGAGTTTCATGATCCTGGGGTACCCTAGAGATCTTTTTTCTATCCCCTGAGATTTACTGTCTTTGGTAAACACGGGTAATTAATATGGTAGCTTTGCTTGATGTAATGATAAATTTTTTTAAAATATTTGGCTTGAAATTGCTTGTCATCGTATATATATATATATATATAACACATCAATCAATAACTCCCGAGACTAACCCAGAGATGGCGCTCGTAGTAAACCAGTTACCAGGTCTTTCTAGAGTACTAACCTTTGCTTGAAACGTGTCAAAATTTTAAGTCGATCGGACCAGAAACAGCTGAGTTATCGAGGTTGGAGTAGTCGTTTTGTAGTTTGTTTAAAAAATGGAAAAAACCGAGTTTCGTGTTCTGATAAAACATTGTTTTTTAATGGGTAAAAACCCCGTGCAAGCGAAACAATGGATTGAAAAATGTTACCCGGACTTTTGTCCATCAAAAGCAACGATTTGTCGGTGGTTTGCCGAGTTTAAACGTGGTCGTACCGACACAAATGACGCGGAACGCTCGGGTAGACCTGTGGAAGCCGTTACACCGGAAAATGTGAGTGAAGTGACAAAAATTATAATGAAAGATCGTAAAGTGAAGCTCCGTGAGATTGCTGAGATGACACAGATATCATATGGAAGTGTATTTACTGAAAAAGGTTTTTTCCAAGTGGGTGCCGCGATTGCTTTCGATGGAACAAAAACAGCAACGAGTCGATGATTCAGAAAGCTGTTTATCGTTATTTACTCGCAACAAACAAGATTTCTTGCGAAAAAAAAAAAAGAAAGAAAGAAAAAAAGAAAGGGAAAAAAAAAAAAAAAATTTGGCGCGGGGGAAAATTTGGAAAAAACGTTGGAACGATTATCTACTAAAAAGGTGATTAATAAAAGGTGTTATGTTGATGAATAAAAAAAAATTTCCAAAAAAAATGTTGTTTTCAATGTTAGACTCGGGAGTTATTGATCGATGTGTTATATATATATATATGGATAAAACTCATTCCACCGTATACATGTTACACCTAATATTGAAAAAGGTACAACCTTTTGTTAGAAGATTCATCATGTGCTTAGCTTTCAAATGAAATACTCTCGCAATGACATCGTGTCTATCATAAAATTTTTGTCCTAAATTCGCAATAAAAAAAAAAAATCGAGCAAGTCGGGACGTCCAAAATGTGTTACGTATGTCATAGCGTCTTGAGTTCGTTCATGCAAGTACCGAGGCTCTCCAGTAAACGAAGATTATCTTACATGTGCGCTACTCCATATGAAGTATCCATTTTAGTATTTTTCAAAATCCCGCTAAGTTTTGGGGCTACACTTTCACCAACCGTGGGATTCCAAACTTATTTATTTCTATCGCTAAATATGTACGTTTCCTATTTTCGACATGCACGGAATTTCACTTAAAGAGCCCCTTCGCCAAAATCTTGCCAATCCTCCTGCAGCGCTTCAATATTAAATTATTTGGTATTTCTCCATTTCGCACGCGCAAATCTCACCAAGTAAACTTAATTGGTGATAATACACAGTATACTTTAAGAAATATATATTCCGTTTGGCGTCGGTCATGTCATTTTTGGCGATAAAGTCGCCAAAAATTACATAACCGACGGATAAGAGTAGATTAACGGATGAAAATTACATTTTGGATAAGACTTCCGTAAAATCCGTTCTTAGTGAGCGTCTACTTCGCAAAATAAGTAGCTATACTAAATTTCAAGTCAATCGGTTGAATAGTCTTAGAGATTTCGTGATGAGTCAGTCAGTGGTATTTCGCTTATATATATATTATTAAACAATTTTTCAATTTTGCTAATCATATGTAATTATAATATGATTTTTTAAAAAATTAATGCGATGGGATAAAGTTTGATGCTTTTCGATCATTCGGGGCGTGATGGTAATCAACTGAAAGCCGACAGCCTCATTCACAAAAGCGACATGACATTACGCTTAACATGTGTGGATCACACCTCCCTATGCAATTCTACATTTTATCTATAGATACAGGAAAAATTACATACATATTAAAATGGATTATTATCTAATAATTACAATCATTAAATTTTTTTTAAAAAAAATTAAAGCAGAAAAACTTGTCATCGATCCTCAATAGTCCCTTTTAAAACTTCCGCATACCTCCCAAGGGGTCCACCTGGATCCTGTTGGGAATCCGTAGCCTAGATCATGGTTACCTTGTTTAATGCAGTTAGCCACATCTGGCTCTTGCACCATTTAAATCCATCATTCATTTGATTGAGCTAAATTTTACAGGTTTCCGTTAAACTTTGCCTGAAATATTGCTTTTTTCAAAACTGATCATCCAGTTAACATATTGATTAATTATTGAACGCAGAGTGGTTGAATTTCTTCTAAATCAAATCAAGGAGCGGAACTCTTTTCATAATTAATGTCATTAACTCTTTATTTTCTTAACGTAATATGCATACTTGAACAATACTGTAAGATAAACCCTCTCCCTTTCCTTTTTTTTTTGAAAGAAATATTTTAAGTTCTTTCTTTTTACAGAAAAGCATTAATTATTTCGTTTGAGAAGAAAAACTGACGACTTATTTGATTTGTTATGTCATATTTAAAATAAAATAACTTTTATTAGATCCTAGAACCGTAATAATTTATCAAATAAGGAAAAAGATTATCTCCTTGAAAGAATTGTGCTACTTTTATTCTTTTTTTTAAAATCCAAGCTGTCAACTTCTTTTTGAGTTTGATAAGGAAAAACCTTCCTAATGATAACATTAATTTTTTCAATGATATATACTTTTGAGTACTTAGTTTTTGATTTCTTTATTATTAAAAAAGTGGGTTCGCTTTAAAATCAGATTAAATTGCCTGATAAGTTATGTATAGAGAGAAAGATTTAAGGTTATTTATTTATTTTTTATTTTATAAATTTCAGACACTTTTTCTGTAATTAATGTGCAATATTTTTCTTTAAAACAAGAGTACTTTTAGAAATATTTTTTATTTCCTCTTTCCTCTTGCACTTATTAATGTGAAAAAAAAAGTAAAATGTAAAAAAAGGTTTGCAATAATGAGAAATTCTTCGAAAGAATGTATTTTTCTTTCTTCCCGAATTTTTTAAAGATTTTTTTTTTTTACGTAGGTTTGTAATTTGGTGATATATAGATGAATCTGGTACAATTTTTTTAAAAAAGTAATATAGTCTTTAACGTATTATGCATGTATGGTAAGGCATTTTTTTTAAAAAAAATATTTTTTGAAACTTATTTCAAATTTTTACTTTTATTTTTTTGTATCAACAGGTGTTAATATATATATATATATATATATATATATATATATTTATATAGCTTAAAATGTTCACAATGATAAGAAATTTAAAATTGTGATGATCTGTTTATAAGGTGTGATTATAAATGCTCTCCTTTATTTTTTTTGAAGAAAAGGAAGGGAAAAAATCTCTGTTTAATGCCTCAGATTAATTTCGGCTTCTCCTAATTATGACAAAACACTAAAACCTGTTTTAGTCTTTGAAATCTCCGCGCATTTTTTTCCTCCTCAAAAATCATTAAACTAAACGTATAATCGAGATGTAAATATATTGAATTATTGCACCGGTCTTAAAAGACACTAAATTTACAACATACATTACTGGAACAAATGAAACATTTAAGTCAAAAATAGAGATAAACCAATATTAAAGGCTATCTTAGGCTTGGAATTGAGCATACATGGTTATACTAGTATTATTGATCCAACCCATCCCACTCAACAGAATTACTTCATAACAAAATGGTAAAAAACCAAATGAAAGCAACTGTCCATACTAAAAAATTGATATATATAATAAAAATGTATAATTACTGTATATTTTAGTAATACACACTAATATACCTGATTTATTAGTCTCCTGTTTTATATTTAACTTAATTTCTTTTAATTATGAAGTTACTATGAGTTTAATAAATCATTTGAAGAAAATTATCTATATTGCTGTTACATAAGATCAATTAGGAGAATGAATTTGGGGGAAAACATTTCCATCGCACTGGAACTTTACAATCCTTAGCTGCCCTCTCTGTAATTCGGCAGATCCAATGAGTAGAGACTACCTCATTGCGACTCAGAAAAACGGCTCTATACTAGTGTGCTTGAGACCATTTGAGGTAATGGCACTGGTCCCTTATTTTATCTGTTCTAGTTTTTATATTTGTATTTGCCTTGCCATTAGAATTTTGTTTTGTTTTTTTTAAAAAAAAGGGAAGGGGAGCACTTTAAAAAATATTTCAGATTTGCTTCTGGAATTATTAACTTATCAAAAATTATTTTTTAGAAATCTCTTAAGAAAAGTATCTGATTATTTATAAGGTATTTGTTTCGAAGAAACTTTGTAGAAAAGTCATTCTATGTATATTTTATCTTCGAAAAATTGCTAGCTCTTTTGAGCCTAGCAATATTGAATACACTTACATGCATCTTTCTTGTTTTTTGCGACTCTACTTTGTCTGAAATTGATTATGACAGCTTAAGTGAATTGATTTCTTTTAAGTATGTAGAAAGTCTTGGAAAAAGTCATTTAAGTTCCTTTTTCAGAGCATTTACTTGTATAAGATGAAACCAAAACATGTGGGATGCCCTTAGATTTATGAAATTATCATAAAATATGCTTCTAAGATTTTATTTAAGAGCAGATATAAAAAGAGGGAATTTTCCTTTTTTTATTATTTTGTCACGAGCATCAATGTACACTTTTAAAACAGAATGCTATATAATACCGTGCTTTCAATTAAAATTTCCTTTTCTTTCGCTTATTTTAATTATGAAAGTAATATGGAACATTTTGAAATGTATGCTTAAAAAATAAATTGACCATCAGTACATGAATGAAGAACTGCGTATGAAAAATTCTAATACTCTGGGAATGTAGAGTAAATGTGGTATTTTAAGAGCAATTTTTTTTAAAAAAATATTTTACACATCTATCCTATGCGATATCAGATTTGTCTTCCTGGTATCATTCCACATCCTCCAGAATATTTTATTTCTTAACTACCGTAAATAAATTTAATTTTTTCGTATAATTTTATGTTGAAATTAGTAACTTTATAAGCATTATTATTTTTTTTAAAGATAGACGACTAATTTATGATTTTTATAGCATAAATTTTTTTTATTAATATATTCTTACCGATTTGGTTGAGCTTAAATAATTTTACAGCCAATTCGATACCCTAATATAGATTGGAAATTTCATCATTGAGAAATTATACATAGATTCTACTTTAAAAGGAACCCTGTTAATAAGTGCCACTTTAACTACCGATTCACACCTCACTCGACAAAAAAAAAAAAAAAAAAAAAAATTAAAACAGTTGTGAAGAACTGGTATGAACTGGTTGAATCCCCATTGAATACAATTACTTAAATTTTGAATAAATTCTTTTATTTGCAAAAACATCATTTTCGGTTTTAAAAACTAAAAAGGAGGGTATTATAACTGAAGAACTATTACAAGGCGACCCAAGAATATAGTTAAAATCAAAATAGTTAAAAAAAATTGTGTCTAATACTTTTTAGCGTCTTTTAAGAATCTCTTCTTCAGGGAGTCCTATGTGTCCGCGGTAGCCTAGTGGTCATGGTTTCGGATTCATGGCCGGCGGTTTTCGTACAGTCGTGGGTTCGATCCTTGGCCACTAAAGACCCGCCGTGTAGCCGGGGCTGATGCACGTTAAATCTGTCGGGGCCCAAAGTCCTCCCTTTGGAGTGGTGTGGAAGTTAGGAGAAGGGGGTACTAGCTCAGGTGTCGTCCTTGTCACTTGACCGAAGTTCAAAATTACGAGGTCCGTCGCCAATAGCCCTCATGTTGCTTCTAGTGCTACTTTAATAAAAACTAAACTAAACTTAGGGGAGTCCCTGTAAAAAGCTAGCTTCTATCGAGAACTGACAAAAGGTAACATCTAAACTTGAGAAATAGATACAAAATATTGATTGCCTTGTTCTCAGAAACGTTTCTTTTTTGATTAAACAATATACTACGTAAAATAACTACGTAGCTGGAAATATCACCCACTCGCACGTTTGAGCCGATACTTCTTAAAAATCATCCGTCGACACAATGCGTTAAATATCCAAAATAATTTATCAAAACTGTGAAAGTTTAGCATGCGAAGCCTGAAAATTGGCACCTGTGAACACTGATGCATAATAATGTCCTATAAAATGTGTTGAACATGCCTAGAATTCATAAATTTAGTTGGCTTGCACAGCGTAACTCGGTTATTCCTTCAATTCTTATTCTGAAATAATTCTTATAAGCAGTTGAAGCTATCGATCGAAAGGTTATAAAACTCTGGCAATGGTTTCAGTTGATCATTTGTTATGGAAACCTTTTTCAGAGCTGAAACTTATTCGGTTCCACCTCACACAGAGAAGGGATTAGTGAACCCAATTACTCCAGACCCGTGGCGCCTTGGAGACTCATGAATGATAAAAAGTTTCATTAATAACAAAGCTAGACGGAAAAAGCCCCTGAAAGGAAATCTGTCTCTGAATTCAAGTTATGTGTTGGACATAACCCTTGTTTACTAATATGCCTTTATTAGTTAACTCTTAGCGATGAATAATTCGTTCATTTTTAGACGAGCACCAAACCTCAATACATAATTAAACACTCAAGTCGAGTTAATTCTGCTCTAACTTCAGAATGACTAATGTGTCATTAATCATGGGAAACCATATTTCGTTAACGTCAATGTTTATTTCGAGCAATGATTGATAATTACCCAGGAACTTATCACTTGTCGCTAACGGATTGAATGGAAGTCATTATGAAGTCTCAATAAGTCATTCAGCTATATGTAAGATATCTAAATCACACAAATTTAAACTTTGAGTAACTAGTGGGTTAATTTTGTATTCATTAATGTTGTCTTTCAGTACAAAGCTGTGCAATTCTGAAATCATTTTTATTGTTCGGGGGGTTTGAATAGAAATTATTTTTAAAATAATCTTAATATGGTTAAAATATAATTCTAAAAATATTTTTAGGATAATAATTTAATTTCAAATGTTGACAGTAATACTATGGTATTTAAGATATAGATGGGGGGGGGATATAACTAACAATAAGAAATTTATATTTTGTATATATATGGGTATTAAAATAGCAGTACGTTTTAATACAATATGTAAATACGTTTTAAATTACATACTTGAGATAACACAGTTATTTATAAAATGATTTAATGCACTTTTGTCAGAAAAGACGATGAACATTTGGTGATTTGAACAAAGCTTTCATTAAAAAACTGTTCGTGAAAAAATTTGTGTAAATGTACATTTTTTCCCTTGTAAATTTTTTAATTCATCTTGAAATATCTAAAAATATTTTTCGGAGTATTTTGTGTGTAAAAATCAGAGAAAGTTTTTAATTTAAGCTGGTTATTCATTTCGAAAAAATTACTGATCTTTATATGACTTGTAAAATCTCATAAACTTGAGAAATTATATCCTCGATTTTAAATTATAATTTTAAGAATGATATATAATTTTATAAATATAAACACATTTCAATTCAGAAAGGAAAATGCACAGCTGAAATGCAGTTTACTCAGGTTTCCCTATTTCTGTTTTAAATTATAACATTTATTAGATTTAAAGCAATTTATAGTTGTTGCTCTTATTTTTGTTTATAATGCATATCTAAGAAAATGGATAATCTATTTAAATTTTGTTGAAAAGAGCATTCAGAGATAGTAATACATTTTTTCCTGAAATAGAAAATTCAAAATTAAAATATTCATTTACATTCCTATTGAGTGTTACATTTATATTCAACATCAATTGATAAGACTTCTGTTTTTTTTTTTATACATTTTTTAAATCAAAATTCTATTTCATTTCTTTACATATTTATTGCGTATCAAGCTTCCCTTATGAATAAAATATTTTATGAATACAAAGTTGTCTTTTGAATTCAGAATTACGAAAATTTTTTGATGATTGTAAGCTTCTGTTGATCCGATGAAAAGAGTGGAATGTATATAAAAAATAGTAATAAGTGTTTTACTTTCCTTTTAAATTCAGATTTACTTTCTTGAAACTTTTTTTTGACTTGTACCACTTTATTTATAACAATTCCATCAAATTCCTGTTTGCTTTCTAAAAAAAGTTAACAAAATTGTCAAATTCAAGAAGAAAATAAACTTATCATACAAAAAGTAAACTTGGTCGAAAGAAGATTATAGATGTGATTGTAGGAAATACAATTTATACTCGTCGAAAACTCTAGACAGCGTTTCTTATCCTGTGATCAATATTCAATTACGTTTGAAGATTGAATCAAATGCATCCCGATTTTCCATCTTTCCTCGCATGGGAAATTTTTTTTTCCTTTGAAATATTAGTCTTGTTTCTTTTCTGAGTTTTCATTTCAGAGACATTTATTTGAAATTAAATAATGCCGCACGGAACTCAGCATTTTATCCAGAAAATTGTTTAGCGATGCTTTCCTGCTGCGACGAAACTGTAAACAGAATTTGAATGATCTTCATTTCATTATTACGATTAAAATTAAAAAAATATATATATTCCGACAATTTTGTGAGGTGTCTTGCGTTGTAACGAGATGCAAATAATTGACAATTTCATTTTTATTTTTAAAGTCTTACAAATCGAAAAGCGGTATGTATTTGCAAGACAAAAGTGTAAGATCTTTCCCACCGCTTTTGTCAGATTCAAAAGAAATTGCATTCCATGTTTTATTAAGCTTTTACTTAAATGCTTTCATTTCTAAGATAGTATCCACACGTGTATTTTACAAAAAACAGGAAAGTGGAGGAATAAAAAAAAATTAATGGAACATGGTAATTTCAATAACAACGATAAAAAAGCCAGTTATATTTTCTCGAAGAACCGAGATTAGTGGCATCTTCAAAGTAACCTGTTGTGAATACGTCGCAGTTCATTTTTATTTAACTGTTTTTTGCTCTTGTTATTTCCCACACGTGTGTTAAATTCAATGTTACAATTCTGATTCGGTCTCATGAGAAAATTTTTTAAGTAACGCGGAAGAAAAGCTGGCAAGAGAGAGCTTGATTTCAGGTAACATTGTTGCTGCTGTTAGAACTAAAATTGCTGTGGCGTTTCTTAATGGATGAAGAGGAAATGTTCGTTTAACCTTATTCTGATTTTTTAAAATAGAAGTTTTATCTACGTGCTTTTATGTACATGGAACAAGCAAAAAAAAAAAAAAAAAAAAGCTTTTCTATAAACTGGACCTTGACATGTTCTTATTTTTGTAAGCGGCCTTAAAACGAGCTTTGTTCCGATTCTGCCACCATGAAATTAGTTTTTCTGATTTTCAAGCTTTGAGTTCAAAGCTTTTGCTTAAAAACTAACTAGTTGATTAATAGGTAATGAGTATATTATATTATGCAAGAAAAAACATAGAGAATATGTCCTTTTTTTTATTTCTGAAATGTTTAATGCGGAAAAATTATTTTATACTTTAACTCATTTTATTAAAAAAAAAAAAAAAAAAAAAAAAAAAAATGGCATATTAAAATTTTCTGTTCAAATTGCCTAATGAGAATAAATGAACTACTTTTCTATAAAATTGTTACATTTTATAGAATTTAATTTTAAGAAGTTAAATGTGTTAATCCATATACCGATGTATATCTTCCTATGTATTTAAATCATACAGTTATGTTGTAAACTTGGAACAAAACTGTATGCATTGCTTCTATAAACATCTTTAATTTTACTTCAGTGAGATAAAGATGTAATATAATTCAAGTGTCTGAATGTAATACGTCATACACGCACAATTATGTTTTAACAAATACTTCAATTTTTATCCTTGAGAAAACGATGCACACTTTTTATGTTTTATTTTAAAATCAATTTTAAGTTTGAAATAAGGTCTTTATAAACTTTCGATGTTCGAGATAGGTAGTATTATTCACTTGGTTCTCATTCTCTATTGAGACTTAAGAAGATAAGATTGTATGTTCCCTGCCAAATGTTATCCGATTTTACTGAGGAAAGTAAAAATAGCTCATACTGCATTAAAAGAAACATACATCTAATTATTATAGACATATAATTAAATTTTTATTCGTTAATCTGGTGTTTTTCAAACAGTTAACTTTGAGAATTTTTGCTGGCCAATACTTTTAAAAAAAATCAAATAATAATTTTGATAAAAACTATGAATACAATAGATGCATAGATTAAAATTACCCCCTCTCTTTAAATACCCGTCATGTAGCGGTGCTGATTCTCGTTAAATCTGTCGAGACCTGAAGTCCTCGCGTTGTGATGGTGTGAAGTTTGGAGAGGGACGTGCCAGCTTAGGTATCGTCCTCATCACTTGACCGTGGTTAAAAATTATGAGGACCGTCACCAATAGCCTTCATGTTGCTTCTAAGTGCAACATTAGATAATAATCAATTATTCCCTTTTAAATCAATTATAAGAATATATTTAAATAAATGATCATATAGTTTAAGCAAAAATATATGCATAACATTACCTTAATTATTATCTTTAAATTAGTCATAAGTTAAATTATTTACCTAAATATTATATATTAATTAAATTATTTTTTTATTACAAATAATGAGGATTTTTTTCGAATAAAAAAAATTCAAAAAGAGGATTCATCCGTTTACTCTCGTCAAAGTTTCTCACACTCTTTTTCTTTTTTTTTCTTTTCTTTTCTTTTTCTTTTTTTTTTTTTTTTTTTTTTTTTGTATGCATAATTAAAGTGTTTCCTAGGCTCGTAGGGAGAGATTCATTTTGGATGGAGTTGAAGTTCTCGATAGTCAGAGTTAGGCTTGATTAAGTAACGTTCAGCTGTTTTGGCCTCATGCATTGGTTTGGAGTGGTGAGAATGGATAATAATGATAAATTAAGTCTGTCATGGGAATTCAATTATAGTTCCTAGAATCACTTGATATAATATATATATCCTCTTTATATTATCATTATAGGAAAATCTAAAACACTTTGCCTGACTTCTTGCAAAGTACATATATGAATATTTAATTATAAAGATAAAGAAAAATATTGTTATATGTTTAACATTTTTTAAAAAGTTTTGAATTAATTTTTATTACCATTCGTGCAAATTTGCAGTATTAGAAGCATTAATGCTTTAACAAACTAATTATTTAAAGTATCGTATAGATTAACTTCGAATTTATATTGACCTATAGATGTGTTGTTTAAAAACATTTTGAACTCTTAATACTTATTATTCAGGAGGAAGTCAATATTTCTGGGAAAACCTGCTTATATAACGCAAATCAAACATATATTTTAATCTAGACTCAAATATTTTGATCCTACTGAATATTCTTAAGCATTTTTAAATTTTAATGAATAACAGGTTCGAAATATTTGTTTTTCTGTGTTAAAAATAAATTTAAACCGTTCAGAATTTCATTTTTAACCATTTACTTTCAGAGAAGTAATTTAAAATTTTAGGAATATTTTCATTTCAGAAATTTAACATCTTTAAAAGGAATCGGATTATCGATTTCAAAATATTCTCATTCAATTCAAAAACACGAATAAAATGTAAGCTTGGGTAAAAAGAAATCAAGTCCTCTTTCTCTAGTGATGCATTTACTTTAAAATTCAATCTCTTTTCTTTTTTCTTAGTTTCGAATTCTCTTTTTCCACAGCTTTAAAATTTCCTTGAAATCAAAAACTGTGCTTTACATGCTGACTTTTGGTGCAACCGATGCTTCTCGTATTTCTTCCATTTTTCACATTTACAAAACTTGAACATGCATGGAAATACATTCTCATGGTTGTTATTCGAAGAATTCAAAAGCTGTTTCAATACGATTTTTTAGTTGTCGCTGATAAAAATGGTAATCTTTTGAAATATTTTTCGTGGAAGTAGAGAGCGCAAGGATGATATATATATATATTTATTTTTGTTAAATTTTTTCGATACTTTATGTTTTTCGTTCTTATGATATTTTCAGAAACGATTTCTATAAACCTGAAAAGTAAAAAATAATAATGACATTTTCTATAGAGTAATGGAATAAAATTTTCTCTTCTGTATTTGATGCTCCGCGCACTTATTTTATAATAACTGAGTATAGCACTCGATATTTTCTTTAGTATTATTATTCTTTGTATTTGAAGAAAGCGGTGTAGATATCAAGTTATTGTTTCAGAGTGTTTCTCATATAAAAGCATCAAAAACTTTTTTCAAGTTTTGTTTTCTCAGTTATCTTTTGCCAAAGAATTCTTGGAAGAACTTAAAATAGAATTTTCGTGGAATTGAATTTATTTGTAATTGATTTTAGGTATGTCTGAAAACTCGACCCGCTTTAGAATATGTCTTTTTCAAAAATTTAGATTTAAAGAAACTGCTCTCTAAAACATTACTTGCTACCTATTTTAGTTATAAAGTTCAAAGAAAGTCATAGGAGATATATAATATATTCTAGTCTCGTATATATAATATGTAATTTCCACCAATGTATCATCTTTTTCATTTCACCTATAGACCTGAAGACACAAATCAAAACTATTGATTACTCTTTGCTACAGCAATTTGATGTTACCTTCGTAATAAAAATTAGAAAATTATTAAATTTGAATATATTTATCATTATTTCTATCTGGATGTCTTCGCAATGTTTCTAAATAGGTTTTTGAGTTGTTTAACCCGTCAGTGGAAACATGAAAAATCCTGACATAACGGGTATATGTGGACTCAAATTGATCCACTAGTTATTTAGGACAATTTAAAGTACTTTCTTTTGTGACAAATTATTGTTAAATAAAATATGTTCTTATATCCCTTATTGAATATAAATCACCTAATATACCTCCAGGGAATTATATTTTAATGAAAATTGTCTAACACTCATGAATGGATAAAACAAATCAATGTGTGTGAAAACGAGCATTATATTAATCACCACAATACTGACAGAGTAATTCTGCATGGCTTATGCATGCATTTCTTGCAATAATACTTCAACTTTTATTGACCTTGTAGTCAATGAAGCCGCCATTTCTTTTTTTGGAGGTGGATCATTTTTTGGAGGCTTGTAATCCCTATTTTTTGAGCTAATAACAGTTATTTCCTTAACTAAATACCTGGTTATCATTAAATTTTCTTAGGTAAACATTTAACATTAACAAAACGAAGTTTCTAGTCTAGTTTCTTGAAGCTCCAGCTCCTCTTCGTCAATTTCTTGTTCAGAATCTGTATTATGTATACTTTGTAATGGATCTCCAACATCATCATCTCGTGAAAAACATTCATTATTTTCTGAAAACTCGTGCATTAATTCGGTATATCTCTCCAATCAGATAATTTTTTTTCAGATGAGTCGACCATGTTGCAAAAATGTCACGTAAATGTAAACATTGAGTCAGATTTACCCATCCACCACTTTGAAGAGAACGCGTCACTTTTCAATGAAAAACTCAAAACGAATGCATATGGTCTCTTCGGTTCGATTTGAAGGCAGAGTAGTGCATAAATAAAGAACTTATGTCGTTTAGTTATTGTCGAGTACATCTTCTCAACATTTTATTCCTTATTGTGATTAATTCACCGAAAGAGACAACACTACCAGCGTTGCTGTGATTCGTTTTTTTTTTTTTTTTTTTTTTTAAAAAATTTTAAAAATACACAATGTTTTTTTTTTTTTTTTTTTTTTTTTTTTTTTTTTTTGAAATAATGATTACACGACACATTAATGGACGATTCATCAATTGTTTTTTAACGACTATATAGAGATTCTTAGGACGTCTTCGCGACAAGATCCGATACATCTGTATTCCCCGAATACATCTCCTTAAAATCTTTCCTTTTCATTTATTACATGCCAAGAAATATAACAAAACATAGCTCGTCATGACCGCCGCTTTGGTGTGTTTATTGCTTTGTTGGCTCTGTACGCAACCGTCATAGCTCTACTAGCGTTGGGTGGGACTGATCCAATTTTCCCATTGCTGAGTTAAAAGAAAATTAATGTAAAAATGCGTTTTTGTGTTATCTTGAATTTGTTTTTAAGAATACGGAATATTCTTTTTAAACGGATAGTTTTTATTTAAGTTTATTAGAATATTAATATTTATGATTTTAAACCTTATACTGTGCATATATAAAAAGAACAATAATTCAACTTGATCTCATGCCTTTACAAATTTTAGAACTGTTAACCAATTCTTTCATTAGGCTAATCCTACTTTCTCTTTCGTTATTTCATTTCCTTTTGACCATTTAAGTAACATGACTTCTACAAAAAGCAAACCCGTGTGGTGACCGGGGATGACAGAATAGCCTCACTGTAGCTCATGCATGTCGTAAAAGGTGACTAAAATGGGGTACCAGTGTCTGGGGTATAGCCGGGCACCCTGCCCCTGGAGATTAAATCAGGGGACCTCAGGGACTTGCCTTCGTTAGGTAAGTACAGGCATCATGACCCCGAGGCACCCTAGTGACCTTTTTCTTTCCCATGGGATTTACTGCCTTTGGTAAACACGGGTGACGCACCCCCGGGTTACCCTAGCGATCCTTCTCTATTTTCGACTCTCCTTGTTGTCAACCAATTTGTCTTTTCATCAATTTCTTATCGTCTAGACCACAGTTAAATCTTGTTTGGCGCAGCATTGCCATATCTAGCTCTTGCTTACTTTCTCACTACAAAAAGCATTTCCATAAGAGATTAAGTTATTTCAATTACTTCAAAATAATCTATGACCTGTGATGCAATATTGTTCCATTCTCATTTGATGCAGCGCACAAAAGAAATTGGTAATTGTATTTTAAGATAGGAGCAAGAGCACTACCTTTTGTGTAACGCTATTATTTATCTGTCAAATTATTTCACGCACACCCACCTCCCTACCAGTCAAAACATCAAATCCAAGGGCAACTTAAGCTTATCTTCCTCACGCTATACAACTTCCGATTTCATTCCGAAACCAGACATCCCCCCTATTCGGATGTGACACATTGTAAAGACAGCACGGAAAGCAGAACAATCAACATTTAGGATTATTCTTGTTGCAATTATGCAATGGTCTTATAAAAAGAGTTAGAAGGAGCGGCACTTGCCCCTCCCTAAACAGAGTGCTTAACTTGGATTTGCACTTACCACTTGCCAAAATTTCAGTATCGCCATACATACCTGGAAATGCTGAGAAAGGGAGTTCAAATGTGGCTTGTTACAAAAATATCATTGAATTCTCAAATAGTTTTCAT
>BMAW01128598.1:236529-247377 GCA_019974015.1 Nephila pilipes | reverse complement strand
CCCCCCCCCCCCCCCCCACCCTTTCAAAATTTAAATTTATACAGCTTTTTCTTTATTTAACTTTTTATTATTTTCATTTAAAAATAATGAATCCAATTTCTATGCCTCACAGATACTTTCATCTGATTTTCATAAGCTTTCCCGACTCAAGATCACGTCAAACACTTGTAATAATATCGGAGCAAGAGATGCTTTTTTAGGGGAAGGGATAGAGATAATCTCTCTTTTTGACCCTACGGATATTTTTACCCCTTGCTTTTGGGGCGTAAAGTACTCCTATATGCATGGGATCAATACTGTATGATTATCCGTGGCTTAGTTTCTGGATTTTCTTGCCGGAGGCGTTGTCATGGCTACAAGTTAGGCGTCCGAATGATCCGGTTTTCTCCGGATCCAATCCCATCGTCGCGAACTGACGCGCCAGTCAAGTGGAAGTGTCGAAATTTAATTTCTAGTTCAGCTTGCTCGTCATCTTCAGAAAAGCTGGAAGATATAAAGTATGTCGGGGGGGAGGGGAAATATATTTGGTTTATGCTATCCTGTTTATGGATTCTGTCATTGCAGCCTGTGATTCTTGTTTTAGGCGATGGAAGGGAAAGGGGAAAAAAAAAGAGAGAGAGAGAAAGTTTTTTTTTTTTTTTTTTTTTTTTTTTTAAATATGCTTAAAATCTGTCATTTCTTTTCTCTGATAAATATGATAGATTATAAAAATATAAGTACTTGCATATTTGGAATTCAAAGTGGTTGTACCGATATTTCTTGTGTTACAAATGGGAAAAAAAAAAGATTTATTTCCCTTATAATATGTATATTTCATTAGAATTTTAACATCCATGTTTTGATTTATATCATATTCAGAAATCTTTTCAAAGTTTTTTTTTTTTTCCTTTTTTTTTCGCGTACAAATTGATCATTAACAATAAATAATACAATTGATTTATATTCACCTTTTTCACTAGAAATGAAAAGCTAAGAAATTCGTTATAATAATTGTGTTGACATAACGCACACCTTTTAATTTTTGAAAATATCTTAAGATAATAAATGGTTTAATAGATAAAATATGTATGATTAGATATTTCGATGAAATTCTTGCTTCCGGCGTGAGAATTGAATCGAATCGAATAAAAACCTGAAATAATATTTTTGATTTAAGTTAATGGACTTTTTTTTCTTCTATAATATATAGATTCACAATTATAAAACTGTATTTGATTTATAAACAAATTTCACTGAAAATAAAATTTTCTCTACTGTTAAATGTTTTTACATGTTAAGTTTTATCATACTCTAATATAAATATTCGCTTTAGCAAATAAGATTAAAAACCATTTGAAATTTAAATTTTGATTTTTCTAGATAGCAAGCATGTCTTATATTTACTTTTATCATTATATTTACTATAGCATGTAATGCTAGAGGAAACATTTTAATTATGCTATACTACTTTCCTTCATCAGAATGATTGAGTAAGATATTCTTTGTAAAGTGCAGATTATTTATAACCCGATTATCAGAAGAAAAAAGAAAAGTTTAGTTATAACAATTGTGTTAATTAGCCAACTACGGAATTGAAGGTTTTTATATCAGTCTTAATTCGAAATGAAATATTTTTTTGTAGTGTTGTATTTCAAGTAAGAGTAGATCTGTACATTAAATGATCTGATAAATATTTAAAATCAACTCTTTTTTTTCCATGAATTCCTAGCTATAACTGAAAAAGTGCTCCGAGAAACATGTAAAATTGTTAAATATCAACAAAATTGCTGATAAAATTTCAGAATAACTTTATAATTCGCAAGTTTTAATAACTCTCCCCGTGAAAAAAGTTTATTTCACGTTTCAAACGTTTATTAAATCTTTCTTCCCCCCCCCCCCATTTTAAGATGTTTAAAACATTACTCCCGTTGACTTACAGTCAGAAATTTAAGATGCAGAAATCATCGTGTTAAAAATTTCCTTTTTGTAATACTAAGCATTTTCGGAATTAAAAGAATATTTTTGAAATGATTGGATTTACGGCAATTCCTCTAGCTGTTGTGTTTCATTTGGGTGCTGAAATGGCAAATTCATTGCTACTCAGAATGTTTTCCAAGAAGAGTTGGATTTGTAAATGTGTATATTCAGCATTTTTTTTTCTTTCAATTTTTCATTTTTGTTTTAATTGTATATATATTTTTGTAACTATATCTGAAGTTATGACTTTTGAAACACGAAGAATGCGGATATTAAATTTTAATTGATTTAAAAATTGTTTAAAATATAAATTTCTCAGTATTTCTTCACAATTTTTACAGTAGTACTTTTATTGATCAACGTTCATTGGAAAAACGCATTGAACGACATAAGTATATACATTTAAATTTTAGTGGCCTTAAACAAGCTTTGTGGATTCTCTGACCTAAGTAAGCAACAGTGTCTGCCTATCTTTATGGTCTACTTCCGTATTTCTTACCCTTCGGCGACTATTCAGTAAACTCGCAATTTTCCAAAAACCGAGGGAAATCCGCCGCAACGGTTAAGAACTGTTGTTTGTTGGAATCCACTTTGTTTTTGTTTGACGGTCACATCGTAAATAAGGACTGGAATCTTCTTCATTGAAGCAAATGATCTTACGCTGTCATACCGGAAGTGACGGGCGGACCACTGTTTACGAAAGCGGAAGAGTGAACACCCGGACTTCCTTTGCATTATGACCATATCAGGGAAGACATCAATAAACTCCGTAGGGTGCTTACTCAACCGTCCCGTAGAGTGATTACAGATCACGACTATCTTTTGAAAATGTTAACCGTTTGTCGAAGAGACGTCTATCGTCTTTTATTTAGAGTTGGATAAATTATGGGTTTCATAGACTTAGAATGAGGAATCTGCCTTCAGTTGTATAGACAATAACAAATAATTTTCGGTTGATGTAGATAGAAGCATTAAAATCAATAATATAAGTATTTTGAGAACATATTTGCATGGAAATTGCCAAACAAATTGATAGAGAAGGTCAATGTGTGATCATTCGTTCCGTTAATAGTACAGATGAATCAGTGTTCTCGTTTGTTATGTAAATTGATTTACTTTCTTTTTTTTTTTTTTTTTTTTTTGTGTGTGTTTTGTGAATACAACGTACAAGGGCAATATTTTGTGCATGGCGTACTTTGTTTAGAGTTGAGTGATGAATCTTCACCATGAAACAACAGTGCTCGAAAATTAGTCGGGTTTTTAAGAAGTTCCTCTATACCTAAATTTAAACAACGGAAACAACGCTTTTCTAAATGAATATAAAAATGCATCCCCCATCCGAACATGCAGATGCTTAATATGAATAGGTTTCCTATTTGTAGACAAATGCGTTTTTCTCGCATGAAATGTGATACTGATACTAATTATGCGTTATACGGACTTAACATTAAGTTAAAAGAATTTCGAAGGAAATCATCGAAACGCGATCTTCGCTAAATTTTGAGTAAGAACCAATTTTAAGAAACGCGAAAACCATGGCGAAAATTTTCTTCTTACGGTTAAATGGTTCGTTACGCTCAAAATTAATTACCATGACAATGTTCTTGTGAGTGTCAAATGTTAACAGGTAATCAGAACGGGAATTTTAATGCCTTTATAAATACTTACAAAGGCATTAAAAATGTTTCCGAATTTTCGTGAAAAAATAGCACATTTCTGAAAAAAGTTGCACACTTCATAATTCAAAACATATTTTGAAATCGTGCATAATAACGTCGTAATTTAATTTTAACTCCTACCTTTATTTAGTTTCTTATTTCAAAACAAGAGTATATACAAGATTTTAACTGTGATTGGATAGGATGTTTAATGTAAGTGTGATCTCCCCTTACCATTGTTTATCTTAATAAGATTTTATTTATAGTATAATTAAGGTTTTATATTCCAATATCTGATGACCTGGCTTTGTTACGGGTTATTTCTTAAGAATAAATTAAAATTGTGGATAACGACTCGAGGCTAGATTTGTTGCAAGCATAATTATTTATTTTTTACACAACTCGCACTGGCGTATCGAATTTTTAACTCATCTCGCATGCATTGTTTTTAAATTAAGGCTTGAATTTTAATGAGTTGTTAATTAAATAGCTGGTTTAATAATCTTGATGTAGCAACGTAACCTAAAACTGAAAGACAAAGTAAATATCTTTTGAATAATTTGCAGAATATTAATGATGGTTGCTACTTATGTTTTATTCAAATTATGTCAGAAATGTGTAATTAAATTGTTTCTTTTAACTAATTTTCTGTTTAATATGATGCTTAAAATAGCATAGTCTTGTACGAAAATCTCGGTCTTTAAAAAAAGGAAAAAAAGAAAAAACACACACACACATATATATATATATATATATATATATATATATATATATATATATATATATATATATATATATATATATATATATATATTGAGAATAAAATAAGATTTGTACTACGAGAAGTTTCAGTTAGATATCTGTGTGTTTAAGCGATATAGTGTTGAATTTTCACTATCAGCAGAATAAAATAGAAGTAAATTGATTGTTTCACCTTCGATTAAGTCATTGATATATTCTTGGCATGACACCTGAAATCGAAACATTTCAAAATATCATGTTTTCGTTTCTCATCTGGGCTGAACATGAATTTATATTATTGTTGAATAAAATATTTAGATAATCTTTTTTTTTTTTTTTCAAATGTATAAACACGTTTATGTTTCAATTGCGTCTTTACAATTGTATAAAGAATATAAATTGCTCAGCAAAATTTTTGTAGTAGAGTAATAAAATATCTTTTTTTTTTTCTAACTTTCTAATATATATCTACTATTGTTGATATATCTAAAATACTTTTTTTTATTAGTCGAAAAGGTTTGCTAAACTAATAAATTTAACTGTATGCTGCGCCATAAATAATGTTTAGTATTTTGTTTACTAAATAAAAAAAAAGTAACATTATATTCTCCTAGTACAAAAATAACACAGCTGGAAATGAAATATCGATAATTGGGATCAAGATTTAACGTCCTTTTAATTTATTATTTTAAATAATTATATAATAATAATGATAATAATAATAAATAAAAATTACCTTAAATCTGGATCATACTTATTTGATATTTAACTTAAAGATAAACTTATTTTCGTGTTACGAATATTGTAGGATTACATTTTTTGATGGTTTTCAATTTTTAATATGGTAATTTTCCTTTTCTAACTCATTATTTCATTTAATTTCTTTCAAGTAGTGATAGGAACTAAACACAAAATTAAAAAAAAATTAAATAAGGAGATGTTTTTTTATATAGAAATTGGTTTAAAGTATGTACATCAATGAAAATTAGGGTACATCAAGCTTTGTATTATTTCTCAGATACCTTTTTTCGAAGGATTACTGTAATTTGGAAAAAAAATCCGAAAGGTTAATTAAGAATACGGAATTACTAACTGACAAATAATGAAAAAAACAAAACATTAATCTGCGTCCCTGTCATTAAAAGTCGTGTTTCCCCCTCGGTCGATGAAACTTAAGCATCTTTACTGATTTCTTCTGATGTAATATCCAATCCATTTCAAATCCTCTTTTCAAATAATCTCCTGTGTGATAAAATATGAATTGTTCTTTTAGTAATTTACTTTTCCACTAAACTGTGTGTGAAAAGATAATCATTACTTTTTTATCTGATTTTTTGATTCAATATCCAAGCCATTAAAATTTTTTCAGCATTATTTTTTTTTATTTGGAATCTGTGTTATATGATATATTTATTGTCGAATCACACACATAAAAGCACTTTCATTATTATTTTTTTGTTGTCGTTGATTAAATGGTGACTTTTGAAAAAATTCGAATGTACATAATTAAACTGTGAGGTTCATGTTCTTTTATTTTATTCATCAAAACTTGCATGAATAAAATAAAAGTTAAGGATTTATTCATTGAAAATTTGTGATGCAATTTTTTTTTCCTTCTATTGTTTTCTTCATCTTTTTGTTCATTAAGGGGTCTCAGGACCCTTAAACCTTAAAATTTTTGATTTTTCGAAAAAAATATATGTTAAAGCCTTATCTGTTCTGAATATTTTGGTACCAAAGTTATAACGATACTTCGAAAACTCCCAGAGTTATCAAGAAAAAACTAAACTTTGATTTGAATTCTTTTATTGTTATTTTTCAACTTAAATTTCATTTTTCTCAGAACAAAAATTTTTAACTTGCGCTCAGGATTTGTCAGAAACTATTTAAGATATCAGAGTGAATTTTTAGGTACATGTTCAAAAAAGGTTTCTTTATGACTTATACATCAAATTTTATACAAATTATTAACATAAAATCTTTTATTTAAATTTTAATTGGATTTTTTTCTTAAAATTTCAAATTTTTTTGATAATTGTATTAAAAAAAATTTTTCCCTCTAAATTTCTCAAAAAGGGAGTATGACTTTAAAATTGAACTTTTTTTTTACTAGGTAACATCACTTTTGTAAATTTTAATCAATAATATACTTCAGAATCCTGCGCACAGCAAAATATAGATTTTCTTAATTTTGAAAAAATGTCCAATTTATTTTTCATTATAAATTTTTAAAATTTTTTTTAAATCTTATGAAAATATGAGAAAAAAATGTAAAAAATATGAATATTATTTGGTAAAAGTTTCAATTGTCTGCTTTGTTTCATTGATAAATTATATTGTTTTGAAAAATGATATTTTTTTCGGTACACGGACAAGCGTTAAGAGTCATGTGACTTCTTAAGTGAATAAATAATAAACTGAAAATGAAGGTTCTATGGAACTGAGGGGGTATATATTTTTCAGCTCCATTATACATGTGAAGTAAAGCTTTTGTAAGGCCCAAATACAATCCACGAAACTATCACAAATTATTCTGTATTTTTTTAGCCTTGCTAATAAACGTTTATCGATAATGCATATTTATAGAACACGATAAACCAAGAAATTATCAAGACCACTCCTCTTATTGTTGTTTAATATAAAAAGACTTGATATAGATTTATCATTAACCGATTAAAATTTCAGTTGTCAATAATTATCCATATTCAACTTGCTTGTTTCATCCAAAATTTCTCCCTTGTTTTACCCTGCTACTATGTCTGGAAGAGAAATTATTGAAGTATGGAGGAAATTCATTGTGAGTTAACAAAATGGAAAAACGATTTCCTGTCTAATATGAATGATGAATTGCACGTTTCTTCTTAATCGATGAAAAAGTATGATACAGAATTATGAGAAATGAAGATAGAGAATGCTATTGATCTCTTAGGCAAGGATTTTCTATTGCTGGAACATTATCAAAGAAGTGATCAAATTGCAGTTTTTGTTTTTTGTTGCCGTACTTTTTTCTCTTTTCTGTTATTAGATTCTTCGCGTCTATTAGCGTTTGAATAATCGATGTAATTTTTGATAAGTTGTTTTACTTAATGCATATTGCTTAAACATTTCTTTCATTTTTTTGATCAATCTAAAATTTCAACCGGTAATTTTCTTACACTATATTTCTATTATAATTTAAAGAAAGATGTTTAAAAAAAGCGCGCCAACGATCACAGAGCTTCATATACTAGCTTCAAGTAATTAAAAGGTTTCCCTGCTGGACTTTCCTTCCCCCCCCCCCGCCACAATGCTTTTTTTCGAAAAATTAAGTTATTCTAACTCATAATTAATGATTAATTTTTAATGTGTTTTTATACGATTTTCCTTTGAATTGATATGCAAGTAAGTCATTCGAGTTAATTATGAGCTTATATCAAATTCATCTACTACATTTATTCACTCCTAAATATGGCACACGTTGTCCAACTAGAGAGGGGGGAGGGAAATCGATAGCTGAATGGTACAAAAATAGCATGTTAAATGCAAAAAACGATTGTTGAAAATATACGTATACGCTGATTATATGCAATATCACTTTTGAACCATCCATATGATCAGAAATCCTAAATTTCATCCTTTGTCCCGCAGCAGTTGTGAAAATTTTTCTGCCGACACTAATTTCTCTGATCAAAATCAGAGAAATCGGGGATAAAAATATAATATCTAATCAAAATATAGTATCAGTATACAATGGACTTTAGAGAAATGTAATATAAATATTATTCTCTTGCAGTATTTATCGTAACTTTTGATTTTAAATTTGTATATTTACTTTCAGAGTTGGCGAAATGGGCGAATGGGAGTCCGCAATGGGCATCATGACACCGGATAACAAGACCTCCTATCATGTTATTGGTTTACAACCGTATACTGTATATTCCTTTCGAGTTATGGCTGTAAATGCAATAGGAGCCAGTGAGCCAAGTAAAGAATCTTACTACATGGTGACTTTAAGAGAAGGTAAATTTCGAAATTTTTGTCTTATTTATTATGTTCTTAAGTGATTGATTTTTCTCTAGAAATTCACTGAAATATTTGTTTAGTGTATCAAAATATATTTCATGAGAATTTCTTAAATTAAATTGAATAAAACACAATTTCTGGATAAAATATTTTATCTAGATAAAAGTTTCTCAAAAGATATTGTATATATAAACTTTTTTTTACATTTTTATACATACATTTTTTCGATTGTGGTCGCGGAAGCCTAATATTTAAGTCTCCTGGGAAGGGAAAAGAAGTCTCTTACTGTCCCTCAACGCGGGGCCGCGGTAGCCTAGTGGTCATGGTTTTGGATTCGTGGCCGGCGATTTTCGTTCAGTCGCGGGTTTGAGCCTTGGCCGTAAAAGACCCGCCGTGTAGCCGGGGCTGATGTACGTTAAATCTGTCGGGGCCCAAAGTCCTCCAGTTAGCGTGGTGGGGATGTTAGGAGAGGGGGTGCCAGCTCAGGTGTCGTCCTCGTCACTTGACCAAGGTTCAAAATTACGAGGTCCGTCGCCATTAGCCCTTGTGTTGCTTCTAGTGAGACATTAATAAGAACTAAACTAAAAACCAAATGGTCCTTAATTACCATTAGTCAGCTATCGATGTAAAGTTACACTTTGTGTCACTACCGACTACTCACTTCTAACTCTACTATTCAATTATTAGTCGTTTACATATATCTCCTCAAATCTATTCTCTACACGTTTGAAATTCAATATAATCTGCATTTATCACGTTTCATTTGATTGGAAAGGAAGGTTAAATAATATCAGAATTTTAATTCGGATGTTAGTTGAAGGGATAATCGCAAATAAGGCAATGTTACAACTTAATTGAAAATTAAGCATTTAATTTCGGGGATAAACTGCATAGATAGCACTAAGATAAATAGCTTATTTGTGAACATAAAACTGCACCGTAATGCGCGTTATTTTCTATAAAATGCTATGTACGGAATTTGTATATTATCGCTAAAAAACTTAATCATTTAGTTTTGAATAAATTAATTTCACATGTTGTAAAATGTGTTTTACGGGTAGAGTGATATCAAAATATTTTATCAGTAGAAACATTTTTTTTTTTAATCAGGGAACAAACTGATACGGGTTTTATCACTCATTACTAAAGTTTCTATATATTTCTAGAACAAGCATATCAGGTTTTTTTTAAAAAAAATTATTGTACTTTTGATCTGGACAAAACCTTTTCGTATGGCTCACTAGAAAATTTGGCTTTATCAACTTTGACGTATTTTTAAAAAACTTGAAAGAATTTTTTTTTTTAAATAATAATTTATTAAATTTCATTTTTTTTTTTTTTTTTTTTTTGTGTGTATGCTTCTGTTTTAGATTTTATTATTTCCTGAATATTTTATTGTATTAATTTATATTTAGAAAATTTGTACAGTTTTCTCGTGTGACTTGTTTATGCTTTTTGTAATTGAATACCTTTTATCTATTATAGAAACTTTAAATACGAAAATAAATAAAATAAAAAGAATAAATTAAATAAAAAGAATAAATAAAATAAAAAGAATAAATAAAATAAAAGGAATAAATAAAATAAAAAGAATAAATAAAATAAAAAGAATAAATAAAATAAAAAAAATAAATAAAATACTAAATATCGTATGAATACGAACTAAATTCAAATTAGTAAAACTGACTTGGGTACCTTCGATGTATTTCGTTACGCAGTCTATATTTTTGAACATAAAGAATTTGCAGCTCAGGGATTATTCATCGTGGAATATAACAGCCTTTATACAAAAAAAAAAAAAAAAAAATTCGAAATGTAATGGAAATTTTTTTTAAGAAATACATCTACTCTAGGTACTCAAAGTGAAATTTAATATATCACCTCGTTACTTCAAAAACTGATTTATCCTAAATGCACGTGTCCTTTGGTAATTGTAGTTGATATAAATTCGAATAATGTTTTAAAAAGAAATTTTGCGAAGAACGCAAGGAGCCCATAAATTAAACAATTCGTCGTAATATTTTTCCAGACTTAAATGGACATATTGTTATGTAGTTAAAATGAAGGTTTTCATGTATCACTAATTTGACTTCTGTTTACGCTTCATTAATAAATATGATACGTTACTGCGAGAGAAAATAATTGAAATCTTTTGTAAATTCATAGTCGATGGACGGGAGAGACTAATTCATTTTGTTTATGATTAATACTCATTAAATTGCTTCAGAGAAAGTCAAAGAAGCTAGAAAAGAAGAAAATATATTGCTGGCATTGTTTAAAATTCCATAAGTGACGAAAATATTTACCGGAATTAAAGCAGCACCTTTGTTTTTAACGAAGCAATTAAGAAAGTGTGCATTACTAGAAAAACAATTCAAATTGACGCATCGTCGTTAAAAAAAAAAAAAAAGACACCTTTAATTCCCCCCCCCCCGGTTTATCGCAACTGGATGAAGTTAGTATCAGGTGTTAATGGTTCAAAGGGGTAAAC
>BMAW01128598.1:147873-221529 GCA_019974015.1 Nephila pilipes | reverse complement strand
ATATATATATATATATATATATATATATATATATATATGCATGTAAAATTAAAAGTATATGTATATATGCAATATATATATATAGTTTTCTGTTTTTCCCTTTTACTTCAAAATGTATATTTTTTCATAGAAAGTGCTTTTTTCTGTTTTACATCCTTAAGCCTTTGTATTATAATATTTTTAATTATAAATAATGTATTTTTTGCAAGTTTTTCATTCTATGATAATAAATAGCTAGATAATCTGATTTGGAGGAAGAAATCTTTCTAGTGAACCAACTAATACAAGAAATAATTTGATTTGAAACATTTACATGCTGATTGTGCTGGAAAGTTTTATTCATTTCTTCAGCAATGATATTAAAACTTTTTTGCAACAGAGTATGAATTAAATAATTTAATGCATTTTAAAGTAAAAATATAAATTTTGGGAAAAGTTTTGCATTATTACTTGCTGTTTTATGATGAAAATTCGAAATAGTACAATTAAATTATTTGCCACTTATCTTTTTGCGTAAGTAACATCCTTTGTCAAATTATTTTTTTTTGGCAACACTTGTGAATTTGAACTTTTTTCACTGAATCTTATTTAGTTAATTTTTTTACATGCAAAATATAATAATTATACATGAATTTGCATATTTTATCTGGAAATAATTAAATAATTCTTCAGTGGAAAACTTTTTATATAATTCTAGGATATTGTGCTTAAATTTCATACTTTATACATCTCGCTTCATCGTTATTGATTTCATCTTCCCCTATTTGTAACTGATACTTTTATGTAATTATTAATGTTTAATGAGGGAACTAGCTAAATTTCAGGAAATTTTTTGCATAAGAAATGAAAAATCAGAAGAATATGTGAACTCTTAGGGAAATAAAAGAGCAAAATGAGAAAATCAAATATTATTTTGAATATCTTGTATAAATAATAGTTGTTTACTTATATCATTATATGACCAGATTTTGTAAAAAGTGTATGAATTCTTGTGTAAAATTCACTCATTAATTCATCATGGGATTTTTTTTCTTCAAAATGTACTATTGACAAAATTTTCATAGAACTTTTATTTTAGATATTTTTATATTTTATTATTATTGCCTGATAAGCATATATAAATCTCTTAAATTTCAATTCAGTATTCATAAATATTATAATCATATTTCCTGGCATTATAGGAATATACCATCAGAAACTTGGAAATCTTTACACAGTATTTGATATCAGTTCAAGTTTTCAATCCTGCTGGTCATGGTCCAGCTGCTACTGTTGCTGTAATGACTGATGAAGGAAGTATGTAATAAAATTAATATATGCTCTAATCTGTGTTTATGTCCTAATTAGCAATCCTTTTGCAATGAATGAATAGTGATATCACAATAGTGAACAACAGCCTGGTGGCTTTTGGATTGTAGGTTTAAATTTTAGTTTTGCTAAAGCCAATAATACAATATAATTGGGGGGCGGGGGAGTCTGCTGCTTGTGTTAATTTTAACTCTTTCTGTGAGATATGTTGTGGATAAATCAAGGAGAATTATATACCAGCCAATGTATCATCTTTGCCACTTGGCTGTTGCTTAAAATTATGGGATCTGTAAGTAATAGCCTAATGGGTAGCTCAAGAATGATAGTTATCGAAATCGAACCTGTAATGTGATTGACAACCTTAAATATTATGCTTGGATGAGAAAATGCTATTAATCAGTAACAAAAATATTTTCTGAAATTTAAGTAGTCTTATTTATTTAAATGTCATCTAAAATAATTAATTTTATTTTACAGTAGGTTTAATAAATTAATATGTATTTTAAAATGCATGAGTATTACATTTGTTTCTGTAAAAGGTTTTGAGTCGATTCTTCTAAGCCCTAACTAGATATTTTAATGATCATGGCTATAGTTCTTAGTCACTTGAGATAGAATTAATTCAGTTTAATAATTAAATTTTTTTAAAGAGTACTAAATTTGTGAGTTTTTAGCAATTGATTTATCAAATTCTACAAAATTTTAAGTACTGGTCTTACCAAACTAGCTGAATTCCACCATTGATAGTAGCATTAACTTTTCATCACATCCTGGGTCTATTCTTACTTAATTTTTAATTGAAGTGGAAGAATTAATTCATTAAATAATATTGCTTTTAAATCAATTATCAATTTGTATCTTTTCCTTTTCTCAAACTTAAAAAAATATGTAATAATCAATTAAAACTTTTTAAAAGGACTTTAAGGGATATTATCAGCTCTGTAAATATGATTAATTTTGTAATACGAGTTTTAAGAAAGGGGGGTAAAGTTATGTTATATTTAATCTATTTTATTTTTCACCTCTCAAATGTTGCATCCTTATTTAGTTTTATTTTAAAATACAATTTTATCATTAATAATAATATAATTAAATTATTATATTAAGCAATTATTTATTATATCTGCTGGAAAATTATTTATTTAATAGAAAGGCAGCTTTAATGTTTTAGTTGATAGGAGAAAAGTTTGTTTTAGTTGTTACAAAACTAAATAAATTATTCTTATTGAGTGACACAAAATTCATTATTCAGAGAAGACAGACATAACCTATCAGACTTGTGAACTTTATTATTAATGGGACATAAGTTTTAGTCTTGATTTCACCTAAGATCATTTTGCGAAATAATGAGAACTGTTGCACATCATGTGCAACTGAGCTTCAAAATTCTCATGGTGTAAGATGGAGAAATTTGTCTTTTACCTGTATCGGGTGTTTCTGAGTTATGTAATTATTTAATTATGATATCTGATTTAAGTGACTTTTGTATGATTCTACAGTGACGTTGGTTGAAGAATATCAAACCAATTATCTTTCTTGTCAAAGGATGCGAGCCACATTTAAATAATGCTGTTTGTTCATTATAGGCTTATCGATGAATGATAGATTTCCAGTGTCATAGAATAAGAGTATAATTATCTCCCCCCCCCCCCCATTTTTTTTTGTCTGTTATTTTTGATTATGGAAGAAAGTTCATTATTGAAAATATTAACATAAAGTAACAAACTAATCATGTCTCCTTTTTTGTATCAAAACTTTTTGGCTGAGTCCAATATAAATCCAAAGACTAAAAAGTTTGTTAGGTGGATTAGAATTTTTTATTAAAGCTTCAGATTACATTTGTAGTTTTGAATGG
The DNA here is from genome assembly GCA_019974015.1 of Nephila pilipes. Taxonomy (NCBI): domain Eukaryota; kingdom Metazoa; phylum Arthropoda; class Arachnida; order Araneae; family Nephilidae; genus Nephila; species Nephila pilipes. The sequence goes on along the minus strand of BMAW01128598.1, from coordinate 218,366 downwards.
GCTTTCTCATTTTGTCCTGGCTTCTCTGTCAAGTAATTTTTCTTGTCATTCATGTCAATGGGAAAATTTTAAATGCTGCAATTCAAATATCTTAATCTTTGGTCATAATTCAAATAACCTCTTAACCTTTGTAGTTAAATTATAAACTACCTAGGTTTTTTTTCACTTAGAGAAGTTGACATGTTTATATATTCACTAAAACTCTTATTAATAAAATATATAAGAAGAAATTACATGATTCTAAAAATATTGTCCAAGTTGTTTGAACTTCAAGCAACTGGATTCAAACAGAAATAGTAAATCAGCTCTATTTCAACAAAATAGATAGAAAAAGCTATTTCACAAAATCTACAATTTTTTGGATTTTTTAAATTTCTTCAAAAAAAAAAAAAAAAATTGTACTTTTTTAATTTAAAAATTGGTTTATATATATGTGTTTTTTTTTTTTTTTTCTAAAAGCATTTCACTAATTTAGAATTTTTTTAAAAATAAATATTAATAACAATTATAAAACTTGTTAAGAAATGTTAAAACTTATTTATGTGGTGAAATTAATTATTTAAGAAAAATGATCTACATATTATAAAAATATCTATTAAAAACATATGAAGCTAAATAACTTCATATGTTTTTAATAGATATTTTTATACACATTTTATTAGTTCAATAATTTTAGAAATTGTATTTTTTTAATAAAGCATTAATTCTGAATAATTTACTCTTCAATTAAGCATTGTTTTGTATTGTAATAAATAAAATATTTAATATAATAGTTTTTGTCATTGTGTATTCATAAATTTGGTTAAATGCTCTTATGGGATTGCTAAATTTTCTATTTTCATTATTTATAATTGAGTTTCATTATACTTAATTTATTACTGTTTTTTCTCTTCCATACAGCCCCTTCTAAGCCTTTAAATTTAACTATTGGAAAAGTTGGCGATAGCTCTGTTCGACTCCGTTGGCAAGAACCAGAATTTCCCAATGGCATCATTCTTGGATATAGAGTGTACTTTCAGCATACTGCCCTTAATATTACTGAAATGCGTAAAGCATATAATCCCCAACCTGTTATGGATTATGTTCTTCAAAATTTAAGTAAGTTGCAAATATTTGCATTTATTCTAATGTATTTTCATAGAACAAAACATGAGAATATTTTATTCTTATCAGAAGAAAATAGTTTATTTAATCAGCCTTAAATATTTATTCTAAAGTGAGAATATTTTTTTTTTTATCTGTTTAGCTACTTGTTAACAAAATTTACACCAGTAAAAAATGTCTTCCTTTGCATAATAAATAGGTTAATATGTGCTTGGGGGATGGTTTTCAGCTTTAAACTTGTAAGCACTCTTAAAGGTTAGAGTATTATTAAATAATTTCATTAAGTTCATTTTTGAAGTTATATGAAGTGGCCCATCCTACTTGCCTTTTTAATAAAAAAATTATCTATCCATCATCCTTTGCATTTATTTTTGCATAAATTATTCATCAATAAGAGGTTAACTTTGTAAATTTTTGTATTTTGCTCTTTTATTTTTGAAATTACTATGCAGTTTTAGTCCAGTGCTTATGGTAATGAGCTGCATTACTGTGGCAATTAAGGCAAGTATGTTTTTGAATCCTAGTTCACCAAACTTTATTGTGGGGAATAATGGGGTGAGGGGGGGAGATACTTCAATGAGAAAGTCAAAAAAGGGTTGTACCAAATCAGATATCATCATCATCAAATTGAAGTACTAAATTATGAAATTCATTGGCAAATAACCCAATGTGTTATTGTCCATTGTGTAGATGTTATAATTCAAATCAATCAATTACTGTGAACTTTTTCCTTGACATATATCTTTTTAAATTATATAATCTAAGCAGAAAGTATCAATTTTATTTTTTTAATAGCTCTAATTGATCAAGGATGTTTGGGGGCATGGGAATGTTATAAAAACCGAATAATTAAAACCCTAAATTTTCTTGATGCAAATTTTCAGTTTAACTTGAGGGTTACTGATATAAATCTTGATTTTATGAGACAGTTGTACTGAATAAAAGGGCTGCTGTATATAAAATTTTACTTACTTTTAATTCTTAATGCAGCATGAAAGTTTGGTGAATGAAGTGTCTATTCAAACATTGTCCTTGTCGTTAATCTGTTATTTTTTAAATATGCAATCTGCTTTCACTTGTCTGTTGTGCAGTTCAAGTTTTAGATTACTTGTATAATATTTATAAACTCTTTTTTGAGCTCAGTTCATGAATACATGCTGTAAGTTCTTAAAATTATTTTTTAAGAGGATACTTTATAATTTAATTGCTCATGAAATCGACTCAATATGCATTTATCTATTTGAGGTAAATAATATTAAAATTTGATAAAATGTGTATGGAGAGAACTTTTAAGTAAAATGATAATCCTCTTCTACTTATGGATGTTATCTGCAATATTTATATAATTTTTTATATTGATGTAAGTAAGTTAATTACCTTGAGAAACTGGTAATTTTTTTTCTGATTTGAAACATTTTATTTTCAGAACCTTTTAGCCATTATAAAGTATGGGTGAATGCATTTACTTGGAAACATGAAGGTGAAACAAGTAAAATATTAGAATTTCACACTGATGTCCAAGGTAATTAAAATTTTTTTTTTTAAGTACTATTTAGAACATTAAATGGAATCGTTATGATGCGAAATAAGAAATTTGGATACAATTGATTAAAGAATTGAGAAATATTTGTAATATTAGGGGGAAAATTATCTTAAAGTAAATCTAGAAATGAGTGGAACAATAGATTCCTATTGATTAATTTTCTTTGCTTGAATTGATAATTAAAATAATGAAGATATTTAAATTGCATGAGATATTGCTTCATCACACAAGAACAAAAATTTTAATTTTCTTTTAAATAATTGATTAAGGTTTTTAAAATTACTTTATATTACCTTTACTTTTATAAAAAGTGATGCTGAATTTTAAAATTAAGAAGGAATAAAAAAAATATTTTTAAATATAATTCAAGAAACACTTAATGAAGCAGAAATGAAAATGTGAAAAAAAGGGATTTTGAATATTGTATCAGGGTGAAGTTATACTCTAAATATATGAATAACATAAATAAATGCATTATATGAATTATGTTTTTATTTCAGGTCCAAGTGCCCCATATATTGTAAATTTGACTTGTCAGTCTCTAGACAGCTTGTATGTTCAGTGGGAAAGACCTCAAGTATTTTTCAATAGGATTGATTACTACTTTGTTCATTATCGCTCAGAAAACAATTGGGATTTTGAAGAAATTGCTATGGCATCTCCTCATGAAAGAGCCATTGATCACGGAGTATGTTTTTTCTTGTCTCTAGAATTTTGCGGTACAGTTTAATTTTCCAAAAAATACATAAATAATTACTTTCTCTTATAAACTTCATGAAATTGAAACAGATTATGAAAACAATGGGAATGTTCCCCACTGCACGCATCACTAATCTATTCCTTGAAATTGTTTTTCAGTACTTCAAGTTACTTCACTGGTTCGTCAAGAAATTTTCATTGTTTTAACAGATCGCATTAAAAGTATTCAAGTTTTGGGATTTGGAAAAAAAATTCTGTTTTAACCCAAATATAATCCATTTTAGACTATTGTTTGAGTACTAAGACAATTTTTCCCCCACTCTTAAAATAAACTAGATTAACCTGTTCCCACAAACTTGAATTTTCAAAAGGTATTTGTATTTGGGATCAAATTAACTGTTAGATATAAGATCACTACCTGGACATCAATTGGAGTGAATGTACTCTCTAAAATGGCCTTGCTTTGCATTTTTTGGATTGTATGTTCCTATAAAAGGGTGTAATCATTATAATACTCCTATCCCTTATGGCAATGAGCATTTGAAGTATAAAAAATATTTTTATTTTTTGGATAATTTTGTGCCTTGTTCTTAAATTTCACCAAATTAATTTCCTTTTGAAATAGAAAAAATCGAAATTTGACAGAAAAGCTGCAGAACATTAAGAGAGTTTCAGGGGTATTCGATTTATTTCGGCTGCTGAAAATACACACAATTTTTGACTTATTATAATGAATTGATATAAAAATTAATTACTTTGATGTTTTTCATATGTTTTTTTAAAGGAATGAATTTTCTAAAACATGTAAAATAATTAAAATACATTCGTAATTTTTTTATATTATAAGCCCACAAATATAAAGGAAATTTGTGTAGGTTTCACTGTATGCAAGATATTTTGTACACAAATGGTTCTAATTACTTGCCGTAAGTTGATTTATAAACTCAAATATACCTTCTTTAATATGTACCTATAAAAAATAAAATAATTTTTAAAAATATTTTTAAGAAAATGAAACTGTTCTAAATTTCAAGAATTTCGAAAAAATTAAATATTTCCTTCCTTTTTTAAAATAATCGATAAATATGGCACTAAATTTAGGTATAGTTTAAAGAGTGTATTATACTTCCTATACCTACAAAATTTTAAGTGTCTACGTATAATAGTTTTTGAAGTATCCTGCTTGCAAGTAAAAAAACTGTAATTGAGAAAAAAGCTGTTATTGTTTGAATTTGAAATTTACCATCTCGTACCTGTGATAAGCCTACATTTCAAAATATTTTTATGCCAGATTTCTCAAAAATAATAGTAATTTAAGATTATTCCTGTTTCTACTCCTAAACTATGATGAATATCCTTTTTTTTTTTTTTTTTTTTTTTTGTGACCCGATGTCATCATCACTAGTAATTAAAATACACACAGGTGATAAGAAAGTTTCTGCACAGATTATCCCTTGTTGTAACTTTCTTCTGCCCCTTATTCATAACAAGCACAAATTTCTTATTCATTGCATTATATAAATTTTATTCTATAAGATTATGAAGACTCATATGACAAGACATATAACAAAAACTTTGCCAATACATCTTGTAGGGAAAGTAAAGTGTATTTCTGGAACGTTCTTATGGCCAGAAATGCCACAGCTAGAAATAAAAACTGACAGTCCCACTTTTATGATTATTTCAAAATAAGAAAGCAAACCATGATTGATTTCTCAATTATCAATCCACCATTGCACTATAAATATGTCATTGGCACAATAAACTGAAGCAAATTTGAAATAAACTGGGATATCACTTTACTCAGTTATTTTTGCATACTCGGTGTTTAATTTCAGCAACAAATTCACTTAAAATCAATCAACTAACTAACATCAATCTTTTATGAAATATATACATTTTCAATGTAGAATGAATCATTTTAAATTCCATAAATTCTATTTCCAGCTTAGCAGATGCTTTTTTTAGTTCAGAAGTATACTTTTTCAAAATTCAAAACAAATTGATAGCAGCATTCTAAACAACGTATTCAAAATATAAGTGAAAATAGTAAATGATTGAAAAGTTAACAAAAACAAAATGGTGAGTAGCAAGCTTCCTGCTAATTTATCCTAATGTTTTAAAAAAAAATTAATATGGCTTATTCACCAAAAGGAACTGAAACACATTGAAAAGGATAATATGTGGGTGTGGCACGTCCATTTAAAAGAATCGATTTTATGAAAATGTACTGTACAATTGTTGGAATAACTTTTGAAGTTTTTTGAGTATTGTTAAAAGGTTGATATCAAAAGGTTCAGCATAAAATGGCAAATAACATTTTTTCCCTTCAAAACATTAAAAAATTTGAAGTTTAACACCTTTGAGAAAGGAAAAAAAAAAAGATCCTTTAATCATTAAAAGAGCAAGAAGATTAATTATTATTTTTTGAGTTTTTTTTTTTTTTTTTTTTAATACTTTTTAACAGTTAACTTTTGTCCTTATTTTAAGTAGTTAAATGCTTACGTTGTGTATAGACATATTTTTTAATATTCTTTTTAGATGTTCATACCAAACCTTACAGCAAACACTATGTATGAAGTGAAAGTTAGAGGAGCAACACGAAGTGTGATTGAACATTCTAAACTCTTTAAAGGACAGTTCTCCGAGCCAAGAAAAGTACTTCTACAAAATAAGTGCCCCAGTATGGAGTTCTTAATTTTTTAAAATTTATTACTTAAGACTAAAATTTATTACGTATGATAAAATATTATTTAAGAGTGATTATGATTAACATTTCTTGCCTTTTTTTTTTTTTTTTTTCCTTTTTAGTGTTCAATGGCGTTCCTTACTCAGATTCTTCTCTGAGTGCTGGTATGATAGCAGGTGTGATGTGTGCATCATTTGCTTTGCTTTTGGCTATTGTGTCATTCATTTTGTGGAGGTAAATATTTAAAAAATATGTTTACAAATTTATAATTTAAATACTTTTCATTTATTAATGAGGAACATGTTTTCTTTTTTAAATGATATTTATATATATTCATTTAAGATTCTTGAATAGAATTTTTTTTGCTTAAAGTATATTGGTAGGGACTTTTATTTGAAAATAAAGAAGTAAATATGTAAACAAATTAGGAATATTTTGTGGTTATAATTGTTGTAATGTCTTAAAAGCTATGGAAAGTGACAAATTTTAATTAGTTTTTAGTGCATGCATTGTAGCATTCAGACAGCTAAATCAGATCGGAAGATATTAGGTGTATGAGAAGAAAGAGAGTTAGAGAGAGAAACATGCGACAGAGAAAAATAATTGGGAAAAAAATGAAATTGAGTGTTCTATGTATTTTTTATGTGTAGTGGACCGACAAATGGACCAAGCTGCGAGTTTGTATACAATAAAATTAAATTTTATGAAAATCTTTATATGGAGGGCTGAATCCAAACTTCTGGGAGACAATTGCATGTTACGGTATTGCATTGGCGGTATTTTTCTTCACTGTCTGAACAAATGAAATGTTAGGATTAGGTAATTTAATGTAATGTATAGTATATCGTTCAGTATTTATTATAATTATTTAATTATTTTTTTGTTAAATATTTATAATGAATACTGAACTACATTATTATATAATTATTTGTTAATATTTTGATTTTTACAATGTTCCTTTTAGCTACGAAAGAATTAAAAAAATTTGGCCTGAAGACACAGTCTTATTAACAAAGTCTTAACTCCCTGAAATGAGAATAATACTTCTTAAAAATCTGATTGTAAACAGTGAAAGCTTTAAAATTGATTGATAATTCGTGAAGAATTTGGCTAATTCCCAAATTGCTGATCGAAAAACTCACGAGGAAAAGTCGTTCCAAATTGAATTAGGAAGTATTCACTGGTGTCTAAAAGGAAAGCATAATTGGTAAATATGTGAATAAAGGGGGGGCGCGCGGTCTAAGCCTTGGAACGGTGGGAAATGTGATATGCGAGTGTAAAACGATTATATATAATAAGAAAACGATGCGAAAGAACTATAATAATAACTTTTATTATCCGTAGAAACAGTGAAAGAAAATTGGGCATAAGAGACAAATGAAATAAAAGGGTGATGCTGCAGTTTAATTAGGTGTGTGATTCCTTCTGACAGCCAGGCATGCTGCACAACGCTTTCCCATATTTGCTATGACATTATGGATGAGTTGTGGGGTCAAAGAGTTCCAAACGAAAGCTCTTTTCAGTTCTGGAACGGAGATTGGTGGGTGCGGGAGGGCTGTGAGTAGTCTCACGAACATATCCCTCTCATGCATGATAGTATTCAGATCAGGTGAGAGAGCAGACTTTGGCATGCGTTGTATATTTTCTGTTTCAAGGAAATTGGCAATCAGGCTCGCTCAGTGACAAAACGCGTAATCATCCATAAATATGACCGGCAGCATCTCGAAACAGGTAAGCATCAGACTCAAGAGCTTCGTCATTGTATTTTTTAACAGTCACATACTCCGACTCACTGATTTGGTAGTCTGTTCGGACGTCCAGCATGATGCCGGGCCGCGGTAGCCTAGTGGTCAAGGTCGTGGACTCGCGGCCGGCGGTTTTCGTTCAGTCTGGGGTTCGATCCTTGGCGGCCAAAGACCCGCCGTGTAGCCGGGGCTGATGCACGTTAAATCTGTCGGAACCCAAAGTCCTCCCGTTGGTGTGGAAGTTAAGAGAGAGGAGTGCCAGCTCCAGTGTTATCCTCGTCACTTGACCGTGATTCAAAACTACGAGGTCCGTCGCCAATAGCCTTCGTGTTGCTTTTAATGCAACGTTAATATAAAAACTAAAAAAAAAAAAAAAAAACTTGATGCCTTCCCATACCATGACTCCCCTTGACAGAAACGATGTCTTTCCCTGATGTTTCCCGATTGAAAACGAGCTCCATGTCATAGCTATATCGTTAGCTGACGAGAATCAGTGTTAAGACTAAAGTGGGATTCATTATTGAACGTCACACTGGTCCACTGCTCCAAACTTCAGTACTGATGTTTCAAACTCTCGTTTAAACGAGCGTGTTTATGCGTATATGTGAGAAGAATCGAAACATCTGGTAGTCTGGCATACAGACTAACATGATTGAGTCCTGTAAACAGTTTGTCTAGAAATACGTATTCCTGTGGCGTTTATGAGCGCTGAACCCAGTTCATTGTCGCCGACTCTGAACTCATGGCCGACCTAGTGCCGATTGTCGGTTAATATTTCCCTCACTTTAAATCTTCTACCACAGTCTTGACATCATACACGAAGACACATTCAGAATTCCGAGACATTACGATTTGTGATCGTTCCGATTCGAACCTTCTTATGATTCTTCCTTTCGCAAACATGCCCAGTTGTCTTGTTTTACCATCATTGGTTCTGTTTAATCGTTAACGACGTTCCTTCTCTCATGAATAGTACGAAAGCTATCTGAACTGCTTTTGCCGTGTGAACCGCAAAAGCAGTTCAGATTGCCGTGATTTATCCGCGTTCCAACGTGAGTAGGTGTTTTGCACACGAAGACGTCGATTGAAATGTTTTGCATTAAAGACAAAACTTCACTTTCAACAGATGACTCCACAGTTATTTCGAGAAAATATTAGTATTTACGCATATTTTTTCGTATTTTACGAATTATGCCTAACTCTTGGATATCAGCATATATCTTTAAAAAACAAAAAATAAACATGGAAATTGAGCATGAACGTATAAATTTTGAAAAGGCAAGACTAGAAAATTCGAGGTTAGGTGTTAGTGACATCAGGAACACGAATCTTGAAATAGTTAATGTAATTTGCTATTTAATTATGAATAACAGTGTTCGTACTTTGATCATCCCAGTTCCAAATAGACTTGAAGTTTGGAATTTGTTCTTCACTTCACTAGAACGATTATTCCCAATGAAAATCGTTCCAATAGATGAAGTGTATATTTGCTTTGAAGAAACCTATATAATTTAGAAGATAAAGCTGTTAAGATTTTGGTTTATATTAAGGGTGACGAGATTAAAGACTACGATATTATACAAAAAAGTATTATTTTAAGAATCAACCCTGATAGTTTACTGGATTTTCGTAAAACAAGACACATGCAAAATGAAACTTGTGTGTGACCGGGTTCTCCACTAATTTAGAACATTATTAGCGATTAAGGAACGATAAAGATTTTGATTCATTAAAAGATTTGTCAGTGATAAATTATATGATATCTTAGTTAAAGAATCAGCTCAGCGTATAAATGTTAAGCCAGAAGTATATTGGTTTAAATTAATGCCAATGGGTCAGGGATGTGACAGTTTTTTTGTTTCATAAGGGAAATCTTTGGCTGAAATATATGTTGAATATATATGCTGAATCATAAAAATGTTCCCGAACAAAATATTTCGGGTACGGATTATACATATATTCTCTCTCGCTTAAGATGTGAATAATTAAATTTAATCAAACGAATAAAAAGGCAGAATGTTATATCTGCGGCCAGGATTATTTCGCCTGGCATTATATTAAAAAATATCCTGAAACGAAACTAGGAAACGGATATTGCAAAAATTGACTTCGCTTGTTGATTTGCTTCCCTTAAAATGTGCAACTATAGACTGATAGCGTGGTAAACAGATAGATTGCGTTATCGACTTTAGTTCTCAAACATTCATGTATGATATTCGATTAATTACTTTCTTACGTGGAGAAGGTTGGGTTTGAAAAAGTTGTTCCGATTTTTGCGGAAGTGTTGAAGCAAAATTAATAAAAACAAAGGTCACACATGCAAAAGGAAACTTTAGGTGTATGATTCGCGTCCGGGTTCTCTTCTAATTTAGAACATTATTAGCGATGAAGGAACGATAAAGATTTTGATTTATTAAAATATTTGTCAGAGGTAAATTATATGAAACCTTAGTTAAAGAATCAGCTCAGCGTATAAATGTCAAGCCAGAAGTATATTGGTTTAAATTACATTATAGAGATAAGATTCTTTTCACACATTAGATAAAATTTTTTAAATAATCTGATGAAGTGTGTATTTGCTTTTATAGATAAATTAAGTACGTAGGCATTAATTTCACCGGTTTTTTTTAAAAAAATTCTAATCAATGTTTTCGTTAATGGACGGAGTAAACGGTAAAAATAGAACTGAGGAAAATTTAAAATTTTTGAAAACTTGGAGGGAAATTTCGATTAACTTGGGGTAAACGAAACTGAACGTGGCGTTTTCGTGCATAAAAGAAAACATGTATGTTGCAATGAGTGAAAGGGAAACTCTTAACATAAATAATAAAATATTAGAAATCGACTCAAAATGTCTAGAAAATAGTTCCGATCGCGTTAAATTGAAACAGGAATAAAATAGTTGTGAAATAGTCCTTTAAAAAATTCGCGAAGAGTTAAAACTAAATAACGATAATTTATTTAAAGTGACGGATTGTGATTTGTCATAAAGATGAAATTCTTAATGAACCAATTGCACAATTGATTCTTTCCGTATTGTAGGCGCAATAAAGTTCTGAAATTAGCTCACGAATTGGTTTTTGGAGGTCACTTGGGTTTTAAGAAAACCAGAGTGACAATTTAATATTGTTTTTATTGGCTACACTTGAGTAAAAATGTTATGAAATTTGTCTAGACTTGTAAGGGTTGTAACCTTATGGAGAAAAAGCACAAAATTGGAAATAGACCTCCAATCACTCCAGTGACACGCCCTGAAATCCCATTTGAAGTGATAAACATATAGGTGTAATTAGACCAATTAAATCTTCTATTAGGGGGACATAAATGCGTACTTAGCATAATGGATCAGCATGCTCGATGACCAGGAAGTGTTCCACTCGGATCTCTTTCTGCTAAAGCCACTGGTAAAGCTTCAATGCAAGTATTCTCAAGGGCTGATTCTTCAAATATTATTGCCAGTGATTATGGAAAGAACTTAATATCGTCACTAACTCAAAAATTTCTTAGAAGAATGGGGCCAAGCCCAAGATTTTTTTTTTTTTTTTTTTTTGTAACGTGAGTGGTTATTTATTAACGTCCCGAGAAGCAACACAAGGGCAATTGATGACACACTTCGTCATTTTGAGCCTCGGTCAAGTGTTAGGGAAAACATTTAGCCTCAACAGATTTAACGTGCATCAGCCCCGGCTACTCGGACGGTCTTTAGTGGCATCAGGGCTCGAACCCAGGACTCGACGGAAACCGCGAGACCGTGACCATGACCACTAGGCCTTTTCTTGTCTTGACTATTTAGCCAGTAATGGGTTAGCAGAAAGATGGAAACGAGTACTAAAAGATATGCTCCATCATGTTACTCTAGAACATCTGAGCCGTTGAGATTGGCTGAGTTATCTTTTTTATTCGCACGTCGTGAAGTCTTTAATATTAATGTCGGGGTCGCCTTTCAAGTTACTGTACGGTAGAGAATCTCATGGTCCTTGTTTATTCTAAAGTCTTCATGGGCTGTTGGGAATAGTCGAATATTTCTCAGTCAGTTGTTGACTATCGCCAGAAAATGAAATTTAAGCTAGCGAAAGCTGCTAAAAAAAATCAGGTGCGGCAGCAATCAAACTTAACCAATGAATAAGTGTCAAATTTGTTTTAGTGCCTTTTAACAGATGGTAGCACACAGTGGTAACTCCACCTTGCCTTAGCAACACCATCTGTCGTCAAAAATTGGTGTACGTTTTGAACCATCCACACGCACGCACCCCCATATATATATATATATATATATATATATATATATATATATATATATATATATGTATATAATATGAGGTATCCGTCTTGACAAGGCACCTCCTGGTACTTCGGTGTCTGGAGGGGTGTCGGGGTCGGCGTTTACCAGTTCAATGATGAGGTTTCAAATTGTTTTACTTATTTTATCAGAAGGAGGGATGAAGGAAAAATACCTACAAAAGCTGCTATGTACAAGTTTACATATTTTAAATAACTAGTTCCCTCGAGAGAGGTAGATGGGTACCCAACTTTATCGCTTATCGTCGACGGGCATTGGAAGGCCCGCTGGCGTTCGGGGTACAGCTACATCGGGAGAAGGCGGAGAATAGAGGCGAGTACTAAGTTTCTCAATTTTGTTCAGAATAGGGGGCTCTACATGAGCTATCACATGATGCTGATTCGTTGTGCCATCTATCGAATAACCGAGGAACTGGTTTTACAGTATGTTTGAATATACCGTTAATACTTTGATAATTAGCTGTAAAATCTTACATTATAGATATATAAACAAAAAAAACCGACGCATCAAGAAGGAGTTGTCCGATGGAGACAAAAATTGATGGATTGGAAAATTATGTACAGAACAGAAAAATATTAAAATTTCAGAAAAATTGAATGATTTATTTCAAAGTTATATAGTTATAAAGTAACGAGATGAAAGAGGTGTTGACCCACTTCTAGCCAGATGCAAACTGCCACACGACGTGGCATAGAGTGATTAAGCTCCCTGATGGTCTCGTGCGGTATTTCTTGCCAAATTTGCTCCAATTGTCGGGGCCGCGGTAGCCTAGTGGTCAAGGTCATGGACTAGCGGCCGGCGGTTTTAGCTCAGTCGCGGGTTCGATCCTTGGCCGCCAAAGACCTGCCGTGTAGCCGGGGCTGATGCACGTTAAATCTGTTCGGGGCTCAAAGTCCTCCTGTTGGCGTGGAGTGGATGTTAGGAGAGGGGGGTGCCAGCTCAGGTGTCGTCCTCGTCACTTGACCGTGGTTCAAAATTACGAGGTCCGTCGCCAATAGCCCTCGTGTTGCTTCTAGTGCGACGTTAATAAAAACTAAAACTAAAAACTTGCTCCAATTGTCGGGCTGGGTCATCAACATTCCCTGGTGAATGCAGTCGCCTTCCCATCATATTCCAGACATGCTCGATTGGAGAGAGATTTGGCTGGCCAAAGAAGTGTTTGACAAGCTGTAAGACAATTCATAGCAACACGTGCCGTATGTTGTCTGGCTTTATCTTGCTGAAAAATAAGGCCTGGAGAAAGGTAAAAGGAATGGTAGCGAAACAGATCTCAGAATATCGTCGACGTACCGCTGTGCTGTAAGTGTGCCTCTAATGTGAACAAAGGGGTTCGGCTATTAAGGGAAATGGCACTCCAGATCATAACTCCTGGTTGAGGGCCTGTGTGGCGTGCAATACTGAAAGCAGGATTGGCACGCTGCCCTAGGTGTCTCCAGACACGTCTTCGATGATCGTCAGGACACAGTTGGAAGCGGGATTCTACACTAAACACTATACGCTCCCAGTCAGCATCATTCCAACCTGATCGAGCCAAGCACCACTGTAATATAGCTCGACAGTGTGCAGGCGTGAGTGGCAGGTGGCGTAGCGGTCGGTACGAGTGTAGATTTCACTTTATCAGCCGTCTGTGAAAGGTCATGGTGGACACTCGTGTACTTGTCGCACGTCTGGTGGTTGATAACGATGAATCAGGCATTGTAACAGTTGATCTGACAATCACTCTGTCCTCCCGATCTGCTGTGGCCCTAGATCGACCGCTACCCTCATGACGCTGAAATCTGCCCTTGTCCACCCATTCTTGCCAACATATTCTAATCGCCGCATCGCTTCGACCCATATGACGAGTGATTCTCCGTTTTGCCCAACCTGCGTCTTTCAATCAAATGATACGGCCTCTTTTAAACTCTAACAGTTGCTCGTAGTGAGCTTGAATCCTGCGGCGAGGCATTTTTTCAGTTGTTGAAAGGTATCCTAAATCGCAGTGAAACAGAAAATTTGACCATCCGATTGAGAATCGCTTCTTATATACACCTGTTGAGTGCGCAGTTCCGATGCGCTGTAACTCCCACTATTCTTTCATTGGACACCAAATTTTGATGTTCGGTCCAAATGTGTCTGCATACGAAATTTGATTACAATCGGGCTACTCCTTCTTGCTGCGTCGTTTTTTTTTTTTTGTTTTGTTATAGAGTATATATATATGTATATTATTTTTTCAACTTTAGACTTTAATAACGGAGTTTTCTTCTGTGGCATCTACATTTTTCATCCAATCTGCATTACCTGGATAACAAAAAATTAAGAATTATCTTGTCATGTGTTGAAAACTGTTTATTTACTGGTATAATTTTGAAGTTATTAAGGTCCAAAGTTGTAAAAATATCTAAAGTAGTAAAGATAATTTATGGATACATATTTTATATATATATATATATATATATATATATATATATTAATAAGCTCGAAACTTATAAATTAAAATTTACTAGTTGTGAAGTACTTGCAAATAATATTGAAGGTGAAAAGAATGATAATAAAACTTTGGAATAATTAATGTTTTTGCTAATGTTTTTTTTATTTAGTTGTAATGTCAAATGGACTATTTACTTTTTTTTCTGTTTTACTTTTCTGATAATTTCTAAAGCAGTTTTAGTGATATTTTTACAGATTCACCAATTGATAATTTCCTTTAGTTCAGAAACTCATTTTGTCATTAATTTTGTATAATTTTTTTTCTCTTTGTAGGAAATACTTTCAGGCTGCATACTATTATCTGGATGATCCATTGGGAAATAGAGCATCTCCTCAGCTGTCTGAGACTTTTGGTATCTATTTAAACTTTATTTATATTCATTAGAGTCAATTTCTTTGTGTCAGAATTCTGTTAAATATTTTGCTCTCAGGGCTCGCATTCTTTAGGTAAATACAGGCATAATGACCTCGAGATAACCAAGGGATCTTTTTGTTTCTCACATGGGGTTTACTATATTTACTAAACGTGGGTGACGTATCTACCATAGGATACTCTAGCGATTCTTCTCAATTTTCGACCCTTCTTGTCAACCAATAATCTCCCCCCCCCCCAATTTTTCCAAATGTCTAGAATACAGATACACATTGCTTGGTGCAGCATAGCTCGATTTGGCTTTTGTGCCCTAAACCTCTTCATTGACTCACTTATTCACTGAGAAATATTTAATGCAATCGATCTACTTGAAGGAGAGATAAAGAGAAAAAGAAAGTCAGCTTAATATCTTCTTTTTTTTAATTGAGATTTTGCAGCTGTTATTCTTAAAAAATATGTGGAATGAATTACAACAGCATTATTGTATCTATGATAAAGTATACTACACTCAAGTTTAATGCTTTATTCACATTGATTCTTATTAGTTTTAGCATTATATATCTTAAGCAAAAAAGTTTTGCTTGAAATTTCTTAGGTATATATATAACATATGTATATACTTGAATATTTTAGTTTATATATTGTTATTAATGTATTATTGTTTAAATATATTTAATGTGAGACAAAAAAGCACTTATGTTTCTGTATCATGTTTATCTATGTGTATAGTCGACTTAAAAAGGAATAGGTTTGTGAGCATGGGAGCTATCATGGTAAAATAGGTATATGGAGATCATATTAGGTTCCATGGAACATAAAATGTCTTGAGAATATCTGATATGACCGGGTTTTCTCAATTTATAATTTCATACACTTTTTGTTGTCCCAATACATATTTTTTTTAAGATTCTGACTTTTGATTAATATTTAAGCAAACATAACTGAATTAAAAAAATTATCTGATAAATTATATTGTATTATTTAATATTGTTTGAACATGATTGTATGGTTAAATTTTTCTTTCTTTTTTTTTATTTTTAAAGCTGATGATTCTGAATATTCTGCTATTCCTGTAAATCTTTGGTCAAAACATGTTTCAGAGTTACACGCCGATGGAGATATAGGATTTTCTAGGGAATATGAGGTGGGATTGGTTTTTAATACAATTTTAAGAGTTATTTCATGAATTTAAGTTTTTTTTTATTCTAAATTGTATATTTTATTAAGTTATTTTAAAAACGGATTTATTTTTAGTGGTTATTGTATTTCAAAAATGTTTATACAGAAGTACATAATAAATATTTTGTAATGTTTTTATGTAGGTTCTTAACTGTTAAAATTCTTGTTTTAAATATTTTATGCTCTTAAAAAATGCCAAATTTAGTTAATCATTCAGACTGAAAAATACTTTCAATTCTTTTGAAAGCCATTTTATAGAATTAAAATTTAATTTTCTGCCTATTTGTTTCAATTATTGAATTGATCTTTAACCGTTTACTGATTAAACATTTTTGGAATGGTTGTGAAGCTTGGAATAAAGGTGTTTTTTTTCTGAGGGGAATGGAATACATTTAAAAATATTTAATTAAGAAGATAAATTTCTATGGATTTAATGTTTCTTATTCTTGGTTTTATTGCATTCATATCTGAATACCTTCATTTTAAGTAAACTATGCCATTATTTAAAACTTTTTTTAATTGTTTTTATCATGGTTTAATTTTTTGGGGGTACAAATTTTCAGGCTATTCAACAGGCAACTGATCTAGATCTCTCTTCTGAACATTCACAAATGACTGAGAACAAGAACAAGAATCGATATGTCAATATAGTTGCTTGTAAGTAATTGTTTTTTTAAATATTTTATAAATTTAAGTAATATATTTTATAAATTTTTGTTCTAGTGGTAAAATATTTAAATGCATGAGATTTTCTAATTTCAAGTCACATCTGTTAAAAACGGAAAACTTTAAATTTCTTTAAGCTAAATTTAAAAAAAAAAATGTACTTCATTAGCATATAAAAAATTAATTTTTTACTGTCCGTTTGGTTGTAAATAGTTCTTTTTTTTCCTTGAAAATTTATATTTATTCACTACTTTTAAGTAAAATGTTGCATTTGTGTGTGTGGGGAGAGGATTGGACGTTTAAATTGAGTTCAGTATTTTCACACATAAAATAATAGTTTTTGTTGAATTTTTGCTCATGCCTCTGTAAAGGAATACTTTTTAGATGACTATATTTCATTCAAACTGTTTTACAGATCATTTTCAGCATACATTTTAATTCAAAATTGGGAATTATTAGATTCTCTCTACCTTATGTGTAGTGTATAAGTTGGTATTTAATGGAACTTATGTATAATATATTTTTTGAAACTATGATGCAAGATTTAAGTTAAATTTTTGAGTATAACTTTTTAGAAGAAATTTTAAAGTATTCATATCATCATTTCATTGAGCTAGTGAAACAGAAGTACTTATACCTCAAATATCTAGATTGGATTTAGGATTCATTGTACATGTGGATAGAGCATAGTTGATACAAATATTCATTCTATTAAAGACTTCATTCAGAATAATAATTATGTAGGAATTCTTATATTATAGGTATGCAACAATCTTGTTGTTGTACCATAACCTAACTTTGCAATTTGTAAGTTTGAATCTGTCTTTTACTTAAGATAATTGTATGAAATAATGGGGGCTACTGCATCTTGAATTCTGCCTGCTCTCAAAACCTTATCATTGTATTATGTGAATTTTGGAAGATTGTGTTACCGATTCAAGAATTGTCCCCATCAGTTGATTGTGGTTCACAATTAATTGTCAATAGTTCCTCTATGTTGCTGAAGTGAGATAATTTAAACAAAATCAAATCAGATTGAAGTTAATCCTTTGGTTATCACAAGAAAAATATAGTTTACCCTTTTTGCAAACCATCTTCTGAAGTGATGGTAACTACACCTGTAACACTATCTCTTTTGTTTATTTAATGATTTGAATGTTAGAATAGAAGCAAATTCAGTTCTACCATTTGTTTTAGGCTAGATTAAAGTGTATGAATAAGATTGTCAATTATTTACTTGACCATAAATTTTCAAGTTGTGTTATTTATACTTACTGAAGTGTTTTAAGAAAATCTGATAATTCTATTAAATATATAATTGATTGTATGAAGTATACAATGAAATGTTCTTCACAGATAATTGTTTCATGGTATTTCAATTCTGTTTTTATGGTATTTTACTGCATATTTTCTAGATGACCATACAAGGGTAATTTTGAAGCCTTCAGCAGGCCAAAAGAAAATGCATGATTACATAAATGCCAATTACATTGATGTAAGTATACTTTTTAATGTTCCAAATTTTTTGACTAACCACTCTACTAATTTGTTGAATAATGATTTTTTACTTGCCTTTTTTACATTTCCTTTTTTATATAGGGTTATAATAAACCTGCAGCTTATGTTGGTACTCAAGGACCATTGCCATCCACATTTGATGATTATTGGAGGATGATCTGGGAGCAAAGAGTATATATTATTGTTA
The DNA here is from genome assembly GCA_019974015.1 of Nephila pilipes. Taxonomy (NCBI): domain Eukaryota; kingdom Metazoa; phylum Arthropoda; class Arachnida; order Araneae; family Nephilidae; genus Nephila; species Nephila pilipes. Next base: position 199,891 of record BMAW01128598.1, on the reverse strand, counting down.
TGATAACAAATTTGGTGGAACGTGGCAGGGTGAGTTTTGTTCATGTGGTTTTGAATTTATGAGATATTTTTGTTTCTTATCTAAATATCTTTAACAGATTATTCTTAAAATATATGTTAGACTATCTCTTCGAATTCTAAGTTTATAATTAATAGAAGCTAACCTGTAATAGTGACCATTATTCATGTAGCATTGTTTTAGATGTTTGAATTTATGGAATTCTCAGTTTATGTATGTTTTCCTTGTGTCAGTTATAAATAAAGTAGTTTTAAATAATCATTTTTTTTGTATTTTGGCAGATTGGTTTGATTAAAAATTTAATTGATTTGATTATTTGTTTTACTGCCCTCCTGCCAAATGAGCGGCACAAGTTAAGTGAAATGACCCTTTAAGTCCCAAGTCATCATCTTATTAACATATTTTAGCATTTTTTTTCTTGCATGGTTTTCTATTCTTTGGCATGGTTTAGATATCCTGCCATAGCTCATAAGTTGAAAAAAAGTAAAAGATTTTAATAACCCTAAATGCTTATCAATTTTAGAAGAAAAGTAAATATTTACATACAGCAATAAAAGTTGCATTGTTGATAAATATTTTGTGTGTGTATACAATTGATTTAAATTGATGTTTTGATGTATGTGCACAAGTGTGTATGTGTGTGTGCATATGTTATGGATATCTTTATATAAATTATAACTAAAAATTTTAAATGTGATCAAGACCTTGCTGCAAACCATTCTCAATTCTTATTTTTTCATAATTTTGTTTTTTCCTTCCCTTTTTGATTTTGCTGTCTTTTTGTTTTATTTAAATTTTTTTCCGGCTTCTGGTTACATCTTCTGAACAGTGTGTTGCCTCCTGCAATCTTTTTTCTACATAAACAACAAAATCAAGCTTCTTCTGCTTTGTAACATTTGACGTTAATCTTTTTAATCGTGTACTTTATTTTGAGTTTTGATGAACTGAATGTTATTAACCAATATTGTTTTATGCTTATGAGAGCTAACATTTGTTAATAATTTTCAATTTGTAAATGTTACTAAATTTTGCTTTACTGTCTCATATGATAGATGAATTTCTCGCTCAAAACATTATACATATATACTTCTCTTATGCTTTATTATTTTAAATATTTGATGTGATGCAACATTATAAGAAATTGCAGCTAACAATGTGTTTGCTTTCATAATATTTTCCTATTGTCTTTATTAATATTGAACTATATTCCAAAATATATTTTGAAATTTCTCATGTTGATATATGTTTAGCTGTAAGCAACTGGAATGCATATAAGTGACAGGATTCTGTCTAATCTATATTTTAAAAAAGTTAATTAGAGAATTTGACTCTTTAAAATATTTTCAAGGCTATTATTTTCTACAAAGGCTATAGAATAGAGCTCGTTTTCATCTTTGAGTTGTATCTTTTCATTAAGAACTTTAAAATTCTATTCTTTGAAAAAAAGCATAAATAAAAATAAACAGCTGGCAACACACAAATATCTGGGACTTAAAGTGCTTTGTAAACCTCACTTTGGCAAGAGAGCAAAAAATGTGATTTGATAGCGTTCACTTATCATAGCACATGCTCTCTTTGCATGCCAGCACGAACCTAGCACTTCAGATTGGGATGACACAGTAAGTACTTTGTCTTTTCCTCTTCACCCTTTTAGTTTCATTTTCTGTTTTTCTATTTTCTGCTGATTTAATCTCTTATATTAATTCAAGTATAATGTTTATGATTATAAATTTTTTTTTTCAGTTAGGGTTTGCAGGTGGTTTTCTTAATCTTAAAGAGTTGATATACTAAGAAAATATTATACAGTAATATCTTTTCACTTTGGGGCTTAAAGAGTTGTCTTCCATTTGTGCACTCATTGCACATTTTTATAAAATTTGCTTCTATTTAATTGTTATATTAATTTGATTATTATTTTACGATTTTAAATATTTTGGTGTAACTTATAATATCTCTGGTGTAATTCATAATTTGCTTTTTTAAAATTTTGTCTGCAAATTTAATTTTTCGTGTATAGTTCATTGCTTGAAGTTTTAAAGTAGCTTTATTTTTCATTATTGAACTTAAATTTGAATGTTATTTGAAAAAATTGTTTTGCAAATTTCAACCAAATTTAATGATATTTCTGTAAAATATGCATTCTTATTTGTAGAATTGAGAAAACTTTTGTCACTTCGTGAAATTTAGTCATATCTTATCAATTATTATGCTGCATTTACTTACATTACTGATACTTTTTAAACTAATCATGCAGAAATATTAGGGCGTAGCTACTTACAATTTTATACTCTGTAAATTATTTGAAAATCCTTAGCATGTATTTCATTCAGAATAATATATTTTAAAGTTAAATTATTAAATATTAAATTTTACTGTGATCAAAGAATAGTTACAAGCCGGTTAATCTGAAAGTCTGATTTCTCCCTTGCTTCATAAGCATATGTAAAAATAGAATCGGGAAATTTTTAAATAGCTGAATGTTTGACATTTGGTGCAGTACAATCTAGATATAACTCCTCCCCTGTTTTACGTCCCTCACATCTTCAACCATCACTTCAAAATAATGGTATTTTACTCTCACAAGGCCAAATAATTTTGTTTCCATTGGTGATCTATTCAGGCAATATATCCTTTCATTCACCAAATTCTTATTTTAAGTTGCTTTGTATTAAAAAATAGAATCCCAGCACTCATAAATTAAAAATTTGATAACCTTCTTATTGTTTTGAAACTTGCTTTAACATCAACTGCACTCAAGTTAATCCTGATGAGCTTAGAAGATATTCTGTTTGTAAAGCATATCATTATTTTATTCTTCTGTCATAAACTGCTTTAGCTCCTTTTTTCCCTTTAATTTGTTTTCTTATCGATTTTGCTTCTTTTTACGTATTCTAGAAGTAGACACGTTTCCACCTACTTGCCTAGCAATATCAGTTTATGAAACACAATTTGTGCACAGTACAGTGATCTTAGTTCTCTATGGGTGTTCAATCCTTTCATTTGCTGATTTTCATTGTTCAGTTATTTTTAAACTAAATGCAATTGTAATTTGTTATAATTTAAAAGCAAATAATCTTCAAAAATTGCCCAAACCAGTAATACTTTGTATTGCACCTTTTTTTGCACAACAAATTGAATAAAGTATGAAATTACATTTTCGGAGAGTAAATTTCAATTTGTACATTAAGTCTGCATACATTTGCAAGCTGAATATATTGCTAGCTGCTCGTTGAAATTATTTTTGTAACAAACTGCCAGCAGTCCATGGGAACCATGAATTACCTAGTCACAAAATAAATTAGAGGATGGAGCGAGGTGGTTTTCAAGCCGAAAGAGAACTAACAATTCCATCTTAATCTGAACTCCCTTTGTGTTTGTTTAAAAACAGTTGAGATGGTTCACCACTAGTGTTTCGTTTGGCATGTGTACATCTGTGGGCGAATCGTTAATGTGTTACTTTAAAGTATCAAAGATATTTGAATTCCTTTTTTTTCTGTTTCAGTTCAAAACTAAAATTGCTTTTAAATTATATATAAATATTTGCATTACATGTGCTAGGTCATTTTCTATAAACATGCCCATTTGAAAACATGTAAAACTTTTGAAAAAGGTCTTTAATTTTGATTACTATAATAAATCAATTATCCTTACAGTTAAATATTTATGAGTAGATATTGATTATTCTGTGATTTCATGTTTCTTACTTCTACCTGTTTGCATTATAGCTTTCAATATATATTAAAATTTGGTTGATTGGCATTGCAGAATATTTTTTTCCTGATTAAGTATTACAGAGCTTGCTGAAAAATAATGGAATTGTTGAAGATTGTCTTCTAAAATTAAAAGAAAAATATATTCCAGTTAGAAAATCTAAGCTGAAAATTACTTATGCTTTTAAACTGGGAATGTGTAATGTGGCTGAAAACATGATAAAATGAATTGCTTAATAAAACTAGATGCAATATTTCTAAGTAAAATCCCTATCTATATTTTATTATAAAATGTGTAACCTAAATATAGTCTATTATTGATTATTGTTAGAATAAGCTCAGTCCGTAATTAGTTTAAATTATAACTAATAATTGGAAAAGTTATTTGTGTAATTTAAAACTAGGAACTTTAGTACATAATAAAAGACCTTATTTATTTACTAAATGATGAAGTTAATTTACATTTTTTAACGTGTGAGAAAATTTGTCACCTGTTGTTTCAAGCTGTGAGGAGAGGAAATTTTATATCATGCAGTTTTGAACACCTAACTACCCTTAAACTGAATTGTTTCAGAGGAAGTGTGATATGTACTGGCCTAAGGAGGGTACAGAAACTTATGGCATTATTCAAGTGCGATTAGTTGAAGAATTGGTAATGGCTACTTACACTGTACGTACATTTGCTATACGTAATACTAAAATGAAGAAGGTGAGTAGTGATCAGCATTTTCTGAACTTCCTATTTTTTTTTTTTATCTAGTTTTGTAGTCGTATCAGTTTTTACATGACTAGTGTCAATATTTGTTGTTTTTTAAAATTAAATATAATTAATCCATGCAGAACCTTTTTAAAAATGTGAGGTGCTCTATTTTTCATGAAAATTTTAAAAGAAAATAAATATGCTTTTTTAAAGAATGTAAGGCAAATCTTTAATTAAGTAAGCAGGCTCTATTTAGCTGTAAAATGTGCTATTCTAATTAATTGAAACAAATTTAATACATTATTAAAGAATATGTCAAATTTATTGAATGCGTTTTGTTGTTCTAGGTTTGAGATTAGTTTTATAAACAATATATGTTATATATTAATGAGAATTTTACATGTTTGAAAGAATGAAAATTCTTTTTACAGACGAATTGGATTCGTTTTTTCAAAAGTTGCTATCTATTAGTAGTCAGCAGCTAAATTATTATTTAAATTACAATTTTCACAAATTTGTACCGAAAATCGATTACTATTAACTTTCATTGCGGTTTAAGATTTATTTATACTAATTAAAGCAATGAATTGCTTCAAAAATGTTCAGTATCTTTTTGAGAGAATAAAGAATTATTGTGTGATCAAATTATTTTTTTTAATTCAAAATGTTCTATTCCCATCATTTCAGAAACTGATGTGTGAAAGAAATGTTTATCAGTATCATTATACAAATTGGCCTGATCATGGTGTTCCAGATCATGCATTGCCAGTTTTGAATTTTGTTAGAAAGTCATCAAATGCAAACCCTCCCAATGCTGGTCCTATAATAGTTCATTGCAGGTATGTTCATGTTTTTGCATTAAAATTTTCAATACTATTATGAGTAATTTGGTTTTTAATTTTTACAAATTACTTAGAGAAACGAATGAAATATTTGAATATCACTTAAAAGCTAGACTTTCTAAGAATTGAATGTAATAAATGAGATTCTTCATTTGTAGCAAATTTTGTTCCTTAGAATCCTGATTTCTAAAATTCTGCTGAATGTGTTTGTATCTTGATTGAGTATGTAGAGTTTTCCCACAAAATTAAAGAAATTATTGAGGGAAAAAAAATTATTTATTTATTTGAGAAAATGAAACAAAAATGTATTCTAAATTTATGGTTATGAATTTCGTTTATTATCTATGGAATCAGCTTTTAATTTTCTTCATTATATGATAAAATATTCTAATTGTCATATGAATTAACTTAAAATTGTGCAATAATAAGAACAATTACAAATTAAGCTCTATGAAATAAATAACATGCAATGAGAATTAAGAATAATTGCTGTAATATTTTTGAAAACAAAAAGTGTAATTGAATTCTTTCAAATTCAGGTATGCTAAAATAATTTAAGAAAGGCTTCTAAAATGCCATCTGAAAAACATGGAACATAATTCAAATACACATCTTATATTAATATTGTTTATTTTTTCTTGCAACATTCATTAGCGAGTCAATGTTTTGATTCTGTAGATATGTCTAAGTGATAAATATTTATCTTGTTGGATGTTTTGAACTTGGGAGGTTTCTTAGGGCTTAATCTTGTTTTGAATCATAATAATCATAATAAGGAAAAAATTTCCCTTAGTTGGAAAAGCAACCCTCTTTGTTTTGGAAAACTATTCTATTAAACAAATCATTAATTTTAGATGGCCAAAGTTTGTTATTCCTCTTTGAGTTGTCTCCATTACTTGTTTCAAATATTGCTGAATTGTTGACATTCTTCTTTTATGTAATAAATGAAATAATTAAATCAGTGGAAGCTTTTCTCATTGATATTTTAATTTTCCAATAATATAAAACTTCTAGGTTTTTTAAAACTTTTTCTTTCATTTTATGGTTTAAATATGGTTATTTAAGGCTAATTATTTAAATCATTAAGTTTAATGGAGAGTAATAACAACTTGCAAATTCATACTAATTATTTTCATTTTTGATTAATGTTATTTTGATGATAAGTGAGATAAAATTGGAAAATTTAAGAGAAATTTATTAGGAAAAACTCTTTAAATCAAGTGTAATTTTTTTTTTTTTTTATATCAAACTGAGAAAGGGATGAGTTTAAAAAATTCCATCCAATATTTAAATGATATCTACAACTTTCTCATCCCCCTTTAGACTTATAATTTTTTTAGTGATTATTGGATTTTACATCTCCAGGTACTAGAGTGATTTTTCCTTTCTATCATGGAGTTTGCTGTTTTTAGCAAACTGGGACGCACTTCTAGGGACACTTTTAGGAACTTTTTCTATTTTTGACCATTTCTTTATCATTCCATACTTCTCTTTTTTTTGTCCCCCCCTCTTATTTTTGCATTTACTGGTTTTTGTCTAGATTAGGTATACATTTTTAATAATAATTTAATTAATGTTTTGTAGAGCTTACGAAATATAGTCCTTGCATCTGGTAAACCAACCAACTTACTCCACCTTTCCACAAATTTTTACTAACTCTGATTGCTACCAATTTTTCTTCTAAAATGACAGTATTTTTTAAATTTTATTTATTGTTGGTTCCATTAAATTAATGTCAGTTCGTTTCATCCATTATTTAGGAAGTGAATCAAACTTTATTGGTTACTGGTTTGATTACCTATTGGTTACTAGTGTGATTCCATGTCTTGTTATGAAAACTGTTTTTGCATTGTATAAATTTTTATATGAATAAATTCAACAATATTATTTTAACAATTTTTTCGTATTAAAGCAGGGAGATCAATACAATAGCTTCATAAATAAATTTATTTTATTGCAAGAAATTTTCATTGTGTAGCTTTTTTTCATCAAAAATTAATTAATAAAGACCTCTTTGTCAAAACATCTCCCAAAATTCGGATTTCTTGCTGAGTGTTCATTTTAATACCCTAGCCACATTCATATTTCTTAACTTTTAATTATTCATTTAAACTGTGATTTGTCTGTGAATGTTTTGTCTTTGGAGCTCAGAAATATCTAAATTATTTATGGGTTATTTTGGATATATGAGTGTGTGCGTGTGTGATAAAAGAACTGATGATTATAATTTTGTTTAATGTTTAGATTTTTAAAATATATTAGGAAAAATAAATAAACAAGTTAAATGTAAAGTATTTATAATTTTCTCAAGTTTAAACTATTGATGGAATATCTTTGCACTCACGAAGATCAACTTACTTTGATGGCTGTTGAGATCCACGTAAATTGCTGTTACAGCATTTTTTTAAAAAAATTAAAATATATATTTACATTTATCTCCGAGTTTATATTTTGTAAATAAATAATTGATTCTGTTTGACATGAAAATACTCTTCTGAAAAAATAATTGCAATTTCTATCAAGTTAATTTTGTGTGTGTGTGGGGGAGGGGGTGCCTTAAATTATTTATTTTCTTGGCGAGTGAAGTAGAATATTAATAATTTTAAAAACTAAAATGGAGAGAAATTATTTTAATGTATTTAAAAATAATACATCTGTGAAGTCATTTGTTTGTTCTTTTTTATAAAATTAATATTTATCATTATATAGCAATTATTGGAAAAATAAAGTATTTCTATTAACCTATTAGCAAATAGTAAAGGGGGGATGTTTTCTTTTTATCCAGTCAAATATTTAAGTTCATTTTGGAAGAAAGTCGCCTTAATGGCTAATTAGTTAAATAATGTTATTTTAATTTCATTAGTGCTGGAGTTGGAAGAACCGGAACTTATATTGTATTAGATGCTATGTTACGCCAAATACAACACAAGCAAAGTGTGAATGTGTGTGGATTCCTAAAACACATCAGACAGCAACGAAACTACCTAGTTCAAACAGAGGTATGGTATTTTTGTTTTCTTTTGACTTATTTGTGGTACTGAAATACAAAATTATGTAATTACATAGAAATCTTTGTGGTATGTGATAGAAATCTATATATGTGTATATATATATCTTTTTTTCAGGAACAATATATATTTATTCATGACGCACTCTTAGAAGCTATTGAGAGTGGTGAAACTGAAGTTCCAATCCACCAGTTCAGTGCATATTTAGCGAACTTAAACAATCCTATAAATGACTCTGGAGAGAAAACTCAAACCCCTGTAGAAAAACAGTTTAAGGTATATATTTATTTATAGTTGAAATGTTTAAAATTATTTTTGAAAAAAAAAATGTTAAAAACTTTTAACATGAAGAGATATTTTGTCTGCAGTTGCTTTGGTTTAACAGATAAATATCTAAAATATATTGGTGGAAACGAGAAATTTTTTTAAACAGTCATTTGACTTACTTTTAAGAAATCCCAGATAAAAGAACTTATTAGCTATTAATATTTTAACAACAAAAAGTAAAATACTTTTTAAAATGTTTGAATAATTTTTGAATGTTTAGATCACTGAAATAATAAGATATGAAGTTGCTCTGCATACTTTAATAAAACAGTTTTCTTAAAAATATTAATTTTAGGCCACTTTAATCTCAGAGTAGTGCAATATATAAGTAAAAGTTTATATTTGAGCCTTTGAAAAATTTAATCATCTTTGTAATGTGAAGATGCAAATAAGGTAAAAATTTAAAAAGGAATTAAAAAACACTATAAATGATTTGATTTTTTTAATCATTCAGCTTTTTCCTTTAAGTAGAAAAGTTAAAAATATAATTATGGTCTGCTTATTCATTGGAGGCTACAATAAAATATATGCCTGCCATCATGGTTATCTAATAGAACCTGCTCTTAAAACAATATTAAAATAATTTTTATTTCTTTCTCACCAAAATAGCTCCAGTTTAAGCCTGTGTATTATGCTACCAAAACTCTTAGAATTTAAAAAAAAATGTAATTAAATAGTACATTTTTTTATATTTATTTCTAATCATCCTTGCAAGATGGTGCCAAGATTAAAAAGATGGATAATTAAAGTTTACTTCTGTGCATGTGTATTCATTTAATAACATAATTCAAGAAAATAATAAATGTAGTAAAACTATGAGTAATTAATTAATTTCTGATTCTTACTGATATCTTTTTAATTAATCAAAATCTTCTGGTTTTAACATACTTGGTATAATATTAGATTATAGAGTAGCCTATGAACAGCAAGTTACACATTTCAAAAAGAAATTCTAAGCTAACATGTGTCAAATTTATCTACTAAATGCTCAGGATTAAAAAATGACTAGAGAAAATTAGATGATTAATTTTTAACTTATCCCTGCCTAGTCTGGAGATTTACAGTGAAAATCCGCATAAATAAACTTGAAAGATAATCAAACCACATTATTAAGTAATTTTCAAATGCTAGATGGTTCATGAGAAATGTTGGATCTCTGTAGTGCAATAAATTTTCCATTTGTTAAATCAATAATGCTGAAAACTGCAACCAAAATCTTTGAAAATATCAGGCTAACAATAATTAATCTCTTTTAAATATTTCAAATTATAACCCTGACCCAAGCATTAAGATACCACAAAATAACTTCTTAAATTCTTAAAATTCTAAAAAATTTCAAATTTTTACTTAAAATTCAATAGTGATTGCAGCAAGAAATCTTATAAACGTAAACCCACCCGCAACATTGTAAAATTATGAGATTTCTATTTTACCTCTCACCATAAAAATAAATTTAAAGTTGTATAATTAAAAATATTTTCAGAATTAGTTAAAAATTGATCTAAATTAAGAGGTCATGATGAAAGCACCTGAGTATCAGTAGAGTGGGGACACTAAAATGCTTAGATATAATTTAGATAACTAAAACTGCAGCCGAATTGCAATGGGATACTCTGAGGGATTGGATAAGCTGCATCCATTGGTGAGAAGAAAAAAAAACCCTGTCAATATTTCAAAACGATATATTTTGAACACTGTTAACGGACACTTAACTGCCTACTGCATTTTCCTGACAAATCTCGCAATATTCAACTTATTGCTTACAAACTGATTTCATTCGAATTTCTAATAAGTGTTTTAATTCTGATTTTCTTCCATTTGGAAAAATTCAATTTTTCAAAATAATTATTTTTCAATGCTTTTTAACGAAGGATCCAAACAAGCCAGCGTCCATTAAAGCTTGAAAAAGGAAGTAATGGAGCCTTTGGAACTGAACTCCAGCAAAGCTGTTTTATTCTATAAGACATGTAGATTAAAAGTTGAAGAGTTTTTGTGCTCCCACAAATCTGTCAACTTATATTGTTGTGATGCTAGATTTAATGTATAATTTTTATTAGCTTTCATCTTTTATGAGATAGAAAAGTTTAAAGTAGAATTACCATTTTTAATTGACCTTTTGTTATCTATATTCATTTTGAGTGTTAATTTTAAAAACGTCTTTTTTCGCAATTGACCTTAATAACCCTTGAAAGCATGGCTTATTAACCCTTTCTCCTCTTCGAAATTTTTTAAAAAAGTACTGAATAAGCCTAAATTTAACCCCTTTAGTTGTCTTTTTTGTTTAATAATTTGTTCGTCCAGTTTCACATGAATGATTACTAAGGCATAATTTTCTATTGAAATACAGATAAGAAGAACAGTTGAAATATATTTTATGAGTAGATGTATAAGGAAAGTTTTTTTTTTTTTTTATCATCTCTCAATTTCTTCTTTATTTATGTTTTTTAATTTTCATGGTAAAATTGCTGCATTTTTAGTATTACTCCTGTTTTGATTATTTTGTTTCAAATTTCAAAGACATTCAAATTATTGTTTTTCTCATTTCAGTTAGTAACTTCATTTAAAGCTCGTGATTTCAATGTGGTATCAGCTCTAAAGCCTTGTAATAAAGGAAAGAATCGCTCGCTTAACCTCATTCCTCTTGAATCGTATAGAGTCCATATCACTCCAAAGCCTGGCACTGATGGATCAGATTATATTAATGCAACATTTCTCCCGGTAAAGTCTGATTTTTGACCATACTATTATTAGAAAATTTTTCTATTTCCATAGAACTAGTCATGCTTCATGTTTTTTTTTTTTTTTTTTTTCCTTTGTAGAAATAATAATGTTTACATTTTATCATATTTACAATTCCTGAAAGATTTCTTCTTCATTAAAGTGTGATTATATGTCCTGTTATGTATGTACTACTTGAAACTAATTGTATAACAAGAAGCATTTTGGAACTGAACAAATGCGTAAAAACTTTTAAAATGCATTGGTTGCTTTTTTTTGGGGGGGGGAGGAAACTATATTTTTTTTGTTTGAATTTTATCATTTACTTTCCTGCTTCTAAAACTTTTTTTTCTTCTAGGGCTTCCACAAACTTAGAGAATTTATTATAACCCAACATCCTTTGCCTGGAACAATCCCCGACTTTTGGCAAATGGTATTTGATCATAATTCTCAAACTGTCGTCGTTCTATCGTCTGTTGATGATAAGGTAATTTTGTTTTTGTTTGTTAAAAAATGATGCTGAATTGCCAAAGAATCAACATTGTGATAAATGTGATTTATTAATTCATGAACTTAAATCTCTCTCAAATCTTATTTGTTATCAATTTGGGATTCCCCCCCCCCCTTATCAGAACGAGGTAATAAAACCTTCATTTTGTGTAGAATTTTTTTGAAAACTAATATAATGCATGTATATATAATGTTTAGATTTAATGATTAGATTTTTGACGAAATCTTTTAATAATTTTGTTTTCATGTTAAATCATGTGTGTTAAAAATTCTGAGGGAAAAAAAAATCTCCAATCCCACCAAAGTCTTAATATTTATGTACTTACACATTTTCATGAATTTCACTTCTACTTTTGCAAACTTTTACTTTGCTGTTTAGCATTTTATTTTATATAACCCTCCTTTAGTCATCAACCTAAATTTTTTTGAAGGAATATCCATGCTTTTGGCCTAAGAAAGGTGAAGAAGTTGATCATGGAGGATTCAAAATCAAAATGGTTGATGAGTCTAGTCAAGAAAATTACATGACTAGAGATTTCATTATGCAAGCTACACAAGATGAATATGAAATGACTTGTCACATAATTCAGTTTCCAGGCTGGCCTGAAACTTGCTCTCCCCAAAGCAGTGTTTTTGACTTAGTACATGTAGTTCAAAATTGGCATGTAGAGTATCAGTATGGTCCAATTATTGTAGTTGATAAGTAAGTATTTTTATTTTTATCTCTTTTTAAGAAATAGGAATTATATTAAATGAAAGACATATAGTGATGAGAAATTATGGTACTGTTACAAATAGTGTGTCAATGAAACATATATGAAATTTATTATGACTTGCATGTATTTTTGGATGTGTTGAGATCAGTTTTAGTATTTTTTAAAAACAGATGCATGTGAAGTGAAATGATATAATATTTTTTCACTTACTTCTCTATTGATCTGCATTTATTTGTGATTTTTTTAAAAAAAGAAATGAAGTTGAGAAAATGTATGGTTTCTTTCAAGATTGAACTGATATTTGCAGTTTTTGACGTTATGTTAATGTATTCGCATTTAAAAAAAGACATGGAACATAAAGTGTAATTTCAACCATTTGGGCCTGATTCATCATCATTCTCATATTAATATAAACGCTGTAAAATACTAACCACTTACTTGATTTGGTCCAGGATATGGCAGAAAACACTATTTTAGGAATAAAAAGAGAAATTAAAGTTTTTGTTAAGTATGTAGCTTTTTGGTTGACAGTGAATAAGTGTGTGATGCAGGAAAATTATTAAAAGCATTTAATAAAAATTTAAGATTTTATCTTGACACATATGCCAGTTACAGTAACAGTAGTTAAAAAAAAATACTATACTTGTTTTGAAATATCATGCTATATTTTTAACAAAATATTTTGTACCATAGGTATTACTTATTTATCCTGAACAGAGACCCGTGTGGTGACCGGGTATGACAGAATAGTCCCACTGTAGCTCATGCATGTCGTAAGAGGCGACTAAAATGGGTACCCAGCGTCTGGGGGTATAGCCAGGCACCCTGCCCCTGGGGATTATATCAGGGGACCTCAGGGACTTGCCTCTTTTTCGTAAGTATGGGCATCATGACCCCGAGGCACCCTTGTGATATTTTTCTTTCCTATGGGGTTTACTGTCTTTGGTAAACACGGGTGACACACCCCTGAATTACCCTAGCGATCCTTCTCTGTTTTCGACCCTCTATCTTGTCAACCAATTTTTGTCTTTTTTTTTATCAATTTTTTTCATGTCTGGACCACAGTTAAACGTTGCTTGGTGCAGCATAGCCACACCTGACTCTTGCACCAATAACCTTTACATTCACTCAATCACTTATCCTAAACAGAAAATTTAAATAAGAAAACTCGCCCCCCCCCCCGGGAAAAAAAAAACTCGCAAACAATATGACTAAAAAAATTTGATATGACATGGAAAGCATGTTATGCATGATTCACCTCAAATTTTACAATTGTCTTGGGCAAAATTAAAAAGGAAAAGGGACATCTGTTGACTTTTAAATAAATTGTGATGTTTGAGGAAACCAATGGATTTTTTTGGAAGCATTAAATCTTATCTTTTTGTCAACAAAAGCTCAAACTGATATGTAATGTTACTATGTTCGTACTTTTTCTTTTTCTACATTCAGGGTAATATTTCATTTCCTCCTCAATTAAGATATTTATAAAAATTCATTTTTCTTAAACTTAGCAATATAGGTTGTAAAATTTGCGGCTGATTAAAAATTAGTTTTTTAAATGTAAAACTGTATTTGTATCAATACAAAAGTATCAATGTTTTTAAAAAATGTACTGAAAAATGTTCTTAAATATTTATTAAGTTTTTTTACTTTTATATTTAATCATATACTCAATCATTAATCACACATACATATAAATGGTTTTAATTTAATTCATTTTCTAAACTCTCATTAAAGATGTTAAATTTGTTTGTGTATTAGGCATGGTGGAACAGAAGCAGCAGCCTTTTGCTGTCTTACGACGTTGAAGAAGCAACTGGAATATGAAAAATGTGTCGACGTTTACTTGGATGCTAAGTTGTATCACATGAGGCGTCCTGGAATGTGGAAAAATCAGGTATGAATTGTATTTAAAACTAGATTGGAATTATAAAGAAATATTTTGCAATTGCTTTTATAAATTTTTTCTGTTTCTCTTGTAATCACTTTTTACAGAAGTCATAACTATAAGAACATTCAAATACATGTGTTTTTTCATTAGTATTTGGCTGCAGTTTTTATTCATAATACAGTGGAATTCCAATTTACAATTAACCGTTTTATATCTTTTCTCACTTTTTGTGTCATTTTTCCCTGGAAGAAGAAAAATCCTCATTTTTAAGGAATAAAAAAAACCGCTATCCTATTTTTTCTAATTTCGAGATTTTCCATTTTGCTTCCTATTTTATAGGAAGTTTATTATGTTATTTATATTTCTGAAATTATCTTGGCACCATTAATAAAGGCTATAGGTTTTGTTCTAAAGTTCATCATATATTGAAACAGATTTGACTTGTATCATTTCATAGTCCCATTCATACATGTAGGAAGAAGGTTATCATTATAACAGGTTTTAAGAGTTTTCTTCATTTGATTTGACTGTGATATGTTTTGAATTATTACGTCTTGTCACATGCAAAAAAGAAATACATTATTATGATGTATTCAGTATTACAAACAGCATTGAAAAAAAACTCCTTTTTTTAAGCACTTTATATCTGTTTTGTTTGGTTCCATTTTGCAACAGTTGGGGATAATGAAAATAATTTAAAACTGAACAAAAAATACTCTTATTTGTAAAAGCATTTAGAAATTTGAAATTTAAAATGTTATTTATTTCCTGATGAAAACCAGAAGTATCAGTATACTGATATATATGTATGAAATAGTTGTAAAAAAAAACTAGTTTAAATAACATTTTATAGTTACATTAAAAGCTTTGAATGAATTTAATTTAAATGTTCTTGAAATTTTGATTTACTAGATCTTGGAATTTATATATTTTGCTTCGTTGTTCCCTCTCCTCTGGCAAGTCTGAAAAACATAAAATATTACTGTTATTGCATGTTCTTCATTAAAACATTTTATAATCATTTTAAGATTTTACGTATATACAGTACACTTTTCTGATAATTCAAAAAATAATTCATAGTTAATGATTTTTTAATGTAGTTGATCATTTCAAAGGCTGTTTTTTAAAAAGTTGATATTCTTAATATACATTATCTGGAAATATTGTATAATTCTGGTGATTCAAATGTTTTAAAATGTATGTTGAGAAATATACATATTAATATCATTTGTGAAGGCTTCGTTTATGGTAGAAACTGCTTTATTTATAATGATTTTTCGAATTCATTAACTGGTCTTGATTTACATTATTAGTAATTTTGTCCATATTGTTAAAAACTAATTTTTTAAAAATCTGTAATCTTATTTTATAAATTTTTTTGTTATCTATTGTATTCTTGTACTTGAAATGTTTACATCCAGATTTGAAAATGCTTTGACATTGAATTTTTTTCCCTCTAATATTATAGGATGATCTCATGTTCCTTTACCGAGCAGTTGAAAATATTATTCCTTCTGGCTCTTCTGAAACAGAATCTGCTCTAGGTAATGCAACTAATGGTCATGTAAATGTGAACAGTAATGGACATGCGGTAAAATTAGCTTCTGCAAGCAGTAAGGAATCAGCTGCTGCATGATGATCAAATAAACATTAATTTCAATAATGGATTTAACCTTATTCCTTCAAAAATAATGAACTTCATAATTGGTGATATTAAAAATTCGAAAGATACTTATCGCCCAATGAAAGCGCTCTTTTTGGAAGTCGATTTTTCTGCAAAGTGTTGTGCTAATAAGATGATCTCATTGTTGAATATATAATCAATACTGATGTCATCAATTAATTGATTTCAAACTATCAAAAACTTTGACAGATAAAATCATCTGTATGAAAGTACTGAGGTTTATATTTGTTCCCCCTTCCCATAAATAAGAGACTATTAGAACAATTTACGGAATACTGGTGTTGCAAGTGTTCCAAGAAGTTCCAGCTCCTGCACTGCCTGTGTACAGTTGTGGTAGCTATGAGAATGTTGATGCCGGGTTTTGTATCCTGTTACAGTTAACTCTGTCTGAATTACTGTCCCTGCGTTAGTGAAATCAGACTGAAAACAGAAAGAGATGAGCTAGTCAAGAGCTAAATATTGAAAGCTTTGTGCTTGCTCAAGTAATTTTTTTTCCCTGTTGTCTGAGCTCTGATTTCTATTAGCCAAACTGGGATTTATCTTGCCTTTTTCATGTTTGACAAAATAACTCCAGGCATCTAGGCAAGTGCACTCAGGGCAAGTTTTCACTGTGCTAAATTTATTTTTAATGCATGAAATTTTCCTTTACACACCTCCCCATCTATAGAATCTTTGACTATCCCAATTACAAAAAGTGTTTTTGACTATGTGCTTGTTATTTATTTTCTACATCAAAAATGAAATTAAAATTATAAAGATGCAATTTACGATTTTAACCAAAAGGACAATTTGATTTATGGAAAAAAAAAAGTTAATATTTTTACCATTTCAAAGTTTGAGTTTGATAAAGTTATTGACTCCTGAATGCCAATAACTTGTAATTTATAAGATTATCGCACAATTATTGGAATTAAATATAAGTTTTTCATTCATGTTGTTATTAATAAAAATTGTATAAGAGTATTGTGTAAATATGTTTATCTTTTTGTGATATTTATAATTCTCATTTTTGGAAATGCTAGATGAATGCCATAAATTTGCATGCATTTAATACTTGATTCATAATTTGTCACGCTCCATTGTGATTGTGCCTGTAGTTAATTGGATTGTGTATTTTGAGACTTCCCTATAAAATGTTTTGTACATTTTATGCTTGTATATTGTGTAGGTATTTAAATCGCATTAGTATTAGTTTAAGCTGTATTCTTGGCCAAAATGATGTTATTGGCATTGTAAATTTCACATAAATTCCAAATGAATGAAAAGATATAAGGTATAATATGAAATTGAGCTACAGAGCAGAAGCACTTATTTTGTCTGGAAGTTTACTTAGTTCCTGAAAGTAGTTGTAAATATATAATCTTTCTAATGTACATGTGTTCTGTTTTTTACATTATATATGTAAGTGGGCATTGTATGTGCACACTTTATTCATTTGTGAATGTGAATGTGATTGTGTATGTTTGATGTATATGCATACACTTACACAAACACATATGCTATGCTTGAATTTGTGTTAGAATGAAAGGGAGTCAAGTTTCATAATTAATTAAAAATAATTTGTATTTATAACCTAGGGATATATATATATAAATATATATAATTTCTTAAAAAACTGAATATGTTCTAAAAACTTACATAATACATTATGAATGTATTATATTTGTGTGCATTTTAATGTTTAGGAAGCCCAGTGATGTCAAGAAAATATTTGCTAAATTAGAAGTTACGCTCATATGATTTTTTGACTGACAATATAATTTTTATTTCTGTTAATCATATTAAAAAGTTATTATAATCTTCGGAATAGAGCATAACTCATTACTTTCTTTCATATTAGTTTTTGGATTTGAGAACCTTTTTGAATGAATTTTATGAACTATTTTTCATACAATACTCCCTTAATTCTTGCTCATCTAATTAAGCTCTCTCTATATAAATATATCTATACTCCTTTGTTGAACTCTATGATATCGATGTGTATGTGCTTCTGCAATTTTGTAGGAAATGTTTTTGTGGTGTGCTAATAAGCTGTTGTTTCAGAGCGGCAGTTTAGGATGTAAAATATTTAACATAAAAATGTAAAACTCTATCTGATGTTATATGATGGGGAGATTTTATTTTCTTTAGAAGAGAGATTCAGTACATTGGAATATATAAGAACACATACTTCTCTTAGCTGGGTAGCCAAAGAAAGTTTTAAGTGTAGCAGTTAGTATGACACAATATTACTTAATTTCATGTTTGAAATAGTTAAAGTTCGCATATTTATTCTTTTTGAAAGAAATATGATGCATACAATATGTTAAATCAGTAATTATTTGTCTGAGAGTTAACATAAATTTACCAACAAAAGTATTCATAATTTTATGATAATTCTCGTTCCTAATTTCTATCTTTTTTCAAAATTTAGTGAACAAAATTTGAAAGTATAGTTTTTTTGTCTGATTTATTCTGCAAGTATTATTTTCTTCAATAATATGGATATTTATATGTTTATAGAAAGAAGAAGAAAAAAATTGAAGCATTTAATATATAAGTCCCAATTCGTTCAGTTTGTTCATAACGATGGACTTTAACAAGAGCTCAAGAAAGATTTAAATCGTCACCTCACATGCATGTTTCAAAAATTAAATTTGTATGGAATAAGTTCCCAGAAATTACTAGCAAGAAACTTTTTGGAAAAAAAAAGCATTTGATTAATGTTGAAGACAAACAGTTTTCCTAAATATATATTTGTAAATAATGAAAGATACTCTTCATCTATGTAGGTGCTGGCTATATGCCTCATTCATCGTAATTTTTTTACAGAATCTTAGGATATATTCCTTGTCATATTCAGTTATATTTATAGAAAGTGTATTATTTTATGTGAATATTTTAAACATTTTATAGGCGAAAAAAAATATATAGATGTATCAAATGTTTTGACACTTTTTTTGAGTTGATGAATGTCATAATATTTGCTGAATTGATTGAGATGTTGTGTTCAGAATGTGGATCTTTCCTTATTAATTTTAGTAATTAAAAATAAATGTAATTCGAAATGAAATGAATCATCCCTTTGTTTTTGAAAATTATTACCAAGATGATTATTTATTGGAGTTACCATAATTAATACTTTCTGGAACTTAAGTATGTGCAATCTTATTTAAAAATACTGCTTAATTTTTTTTTTTAAAATTAAATGCTCATGAAAAGATTTTAGAATTTTAAACAACTTAACAATTTTAGTGTCTTTAAACCTTTTTATATTCTTTTTTAAAATCATTTTAAATTTATTTTTATTATTTGCAATAGGAACTAATTATATTTATTGTGCCTATGGCAAACTGAATTTTTCAGTCATTCCTATTTTATATATGCTGCATAGGATATACAACATTAATATAGTATTTTGTTTGTGATACTTTTTTTTTTTCCTTTTCAGTCATATTTTAGTTATTGCACTTTGTCAGGTTTTCTTCACTTTGTTTGAGGGACCATAAATCGTTGTGATATAAAATTTCAAATATTAAATGCCATTTTCCTGAAGTTACATTGTACATTTTCATTTTAATGTGTTTGCTTGTAATTAATTTATACTCTATACATTGTGCTATGTATTACTGTTCATTTATATAAATGCTGTTTTATTTTTTTTCTACCAATCACTCTGTTTTTTTAATCATAATTATATTTTCATTCCATCTTTATTTTTCGTGTATTTTACATATAATTATTCTTTACATAAATATGAAATTTCTTCGAATATAACTGATTGGCTTTCATAATAAAACTTTATATTACCTGAAATATGTGGTTTTAGTAAATTTTTAAACAGGGGAAATATTAATTACTGCATTATTTCTTTAATGAAAGTACTTTTTAGATCCCTTTTATGAAAACATTTATACTATAGTTTATGAAGTTGTATTATCATTGTGAAGTTTTAACTATTTCTTCAGGTTGATAAATCTTAATTTAATTTCAATTTTTGATATGAGCTTCATTAGGCTGTCATGTCTGTGTTTGTATTTCATGAAGTTAAAGTTAGTAAGTTCCCATCATAGACATCTTTTGATAGTTTTGATCTTCATGTAATGTACTCGTTTAAAGTATTTGATGGGATGCCACATAGCTTGACTTAATGTGCACAAATGTTCCATTCCCTTGGTAAGGATGTTAGGTTAAATGAAACTGTCAAGATTTGCTAATGAAGTAGGTTTTATTCCTTTTGGAAATAATTGTAAAGCATGGCAGAAAGTGTCAAGATCTGCAGTAACATATTTCCTTTTTTAACTTGAATTTTTAATTATCTTGAAATCTATACATTTAAAATATTTCTTAGAGTTTTTTTCATTTTATTCTCATAATTTTAGTCAAAATTACTTCATTTTCTGTTCATTATTTCCTGTTTTTAACAAATGATAAACATTATTCTACCTATTTGTATGTTTTGTATTTGTTTTATGTTGTAAATATTAATTCATTTTGTAAAATTTGGTCTTAACATTGCTTTCTGTTATGTATATTAATGGACTATTTACTTTTTCATTTTACATAAAAAATTATAAACAAATGAATTTGTACATTAGATTTTTTTGATCGAATTTTTTAGCACACGAAATTGTATTGCCTGAAATGAATGTGAAATGACAGTATTGCTTTCCTTAATGGTATGATTTTATGAATGATTTGACAGTATTGTTGACCAACTATGGTGGATATCAACTCTAAGATAAAACATTGGAGCAGTATTATAATTGCAATTGTTGCTCAAGCAGTGAATATGTTTATCTGAAATGAATAAATTTATCCCAATGATAATCTATTGTGTTTTTCTTTAGAAAACAAATTGTATCCTGGTGTTTTAAACTGTTAGCAAAATCCATTTTGAACTTCTTAAAATTTAAGAAAAAAAATAAAATTGCTTACATGAATTTTAGTGAGTTATGAGTTTCGATTGTTATAAATTTTTTTTAAATTTTTTTTTTTTTTTTTTTTTTTTTTTGATAAATACATTAGCATTCACTTCAGGGGGGAAATATTTAAAACAAATTATTGATTTTAACTAAGTTACTGATATCATATAAAACGTGAATATATAAGAATAAATTGTTTAAAGAAATAGTATATTTTTAAAAAATAAAAGGAAGAAGGGAGGGATTCTGATGTGAGAATGTACATGATATCCATATTTATTTTATACAATGGGATTCTATGTTACGCGAAACTTTAAGAGGCACCTGGATATACTCATATATTTCACATTTTCAAAATTTATATTGCTATTTGTATTAGTATTTTATGTTAATAATAAAAAAAAATTGAGTAAATTATATCAGTACTTTATTTTTAAGCACAATTTTCTGCTTCTAGTCTTAATGGAACAAATTAATGTATGAGACGATTTTTATTTTTAAAAAAATGGTTCCATATTTTTTTGTAAAATTCCAATGAATAATGCAAAAGTTACGTCAGCTAAATATTTTATGAAAAGTAAGAACATTTGCATTTCAAAATCATTTGTAAGTTGCTATATCATGTTTGACATCTATGTGACAATTTTTGAATGGTAAACTTTTAAGCATTGTTAAGGAAAGTAAATCAGACATAAAATCTTTAAAGAAAATTTCCTGTTCTGATTTTTTCAAACGAGAAAATGTCCAGCTCAGATTTTTCAATATTGGTTATCAAGACAAAAATGACAGAATTCGTCATCATCACCATACCATATATGGAAATGGAATATCGCATTATTTTAGAAAGAACATTTTATTTTAAATGAATTGAAATAAAAAAAAATAATAACCCCATTGTATATATTATACAAGTTCATTAAAGTAAGTAAATTCTTTTGAAATATGATGTAGGCTTTTCGTGAGACTTAGCATGATTACAAAGAAATTTTCTAAATGTTTCTTGATTAAAAAAGAAAGCCTTTAGGGAACAGCTAATAATATTTTATTTAAATGTCTAATATATATTTAATTAAATAATAATTTATATTTAAATGTCTAATTTACCCTCACTTTCATGTTTAATTTTAAGAACTCTTTTATTTCCTAATCTGATGTGTGGAAGTTGGAGAGTGAAATACAATATGCTCAAGTGTCACCATTACTTAACTTATATTCAACAGTTTCGAGTAACAGTTACAAATTATTTCTAAGTCCTAATTTATTTTTTCATCAAGGAATTCATAACTTTGTGAATCTAAAATTTCTGCGATAAAATGAAGTTATTTTTAAATACCAGGTAACCGAGAAACTGAAAGTGTAGTCTTATCTTTGAAATCATCACCATTCTTACTTTTATTTTTTTTAATCAAGCATGAGGTTTCAATTTGAAATATTAGTATTTAAGCTTATTGTTAATGAATGTTTCTTACCCCTTTATAATGAAATAATTCGTAATTTTAATGTAAAATCCCAACAGATATGAAAGTTTTAGAAAATGACGAAAATTGGAGACATACAAAAAAAGCCTTGTTAAACTCCTACATTTTATTTTTCATTAAAGGGAGTAAGAACCTCATATACTGATAATGTTAAATTGACCATTTTCGATGTACCTTTTCTCAAAATCTATTATAGATATAAGTTTGAAATTTTTACTCAAATGCATCTTTCTCACTATACTGAAATGAACTTTTGTCTAATTTTGAATTTGTTATTTATTTACAAAATATATCATAGTGAACTTTGAGACTCTTTTTTTTTTCGTACAAATAAATTTGTAAAAAATACATTTTCTTAATTTTTTTAAAAAGCTCATTTTGGTATATAGTAACAAGTATTATACATATGTCCTACAAAGATTACACACGTATGAATAGTAAATTCTTAGAAAAGGTACATCACGCATGACAAATTCACTTTTTGAGAAAAACGAGTTTTAATGTAAAAATACTTAACTGTCAGAACATTCTTGTCTCATACTCTAAATTATCCTCATTTCTTATATCATCACCATCTGCTCTTTTCCTTTTAAGTCTTTTTTTTTTTTTCTCTCATAACATCCTTTATTTTGTGTAAATTAATTTTAACCTCTTGTTTGGGCGTTTTATTGCATGTATCGTATAATCACTAGGCTCAATGCTCAATTTTCTCAAAAATTTTCACTTCAAAATACTGCCTATATTAATGGAATAACAGGTCATTTGAAAAGTCCCCGGCCCGATACATAGATGGCGCTACTAGAATTAAATCCATATGTTTTTTAGTTAGTCCTAACCCTCAAAAGATGCGTGTATAAATTTGACAGCTGTCGGATGATTAGTTTGTAAATTATAGCATTCTGAGTGAAGCAACTTTTGTTATTGTGAAAAAAAAGGATAAAAAGGAATTTCGCGTGTTGATAAAATATTGCTTTTCGAAGGGAAAAAATACAGTTGAAGCAAAAACTTGGCTTGATGCCGAGTTTCCGGACACTCCCCCAGGAAAATCAACCATCAACGATTGGTGTGCTATGTTTAGACGTGGTGAAATGAGCACCGAAGACGGTGAACGCCCAAAAGAGGTTGTTACCGAAGAAAACATTAAAAAAATCCAGAAAATGATTTTGAATGACCGTAAATTGAAATTGAATGAAATATCAGACACTCTAAAGATATCAACTGAACGTGTACATCATATCATTCACGAATATTTGGGTATGAGAAAGCTCTGTACAAAGTGGGTGCCGCGCGAGCTCACTTTTGTCCCAAAACAACGACGAGTTGATGATTCGGAGCAGTGTTTGAAGATGATCAAGCGTAATAAACCCGAGTTTTTGCGTCGATATGTGACAATGGATGAAACATGGCTCCATCATTTCACTCCGAAGTCCAATCGACAGTCATCCGAGTGGACTGCACACGATGAACCCGCTCCAAAGCGTGGGAAAACGCAACAGTCGGCTGGCAAGGTTATGGCGTCTGTATTTTGGGATGCGCATGGAATAATTTTCATCGACTACCTTGAAAAAGGAAGGACCATCAACAGCGACTATTACATAGCGTTGTTGGACCGTTTGAAGGACGAAATCTCCGAAAAACGGCCGCATTTGAAGAAAAAGAAAGTGCTGCTTCACCAAGACAATGCACCGTGTCGCAAGTCAGTGAAAACGATGGCAAAAATCCATGAATTGGACTTCGAATTGCTTCCTCATCCACCGTATTCTCCAGATCTGACCCCCAGCGACTATTTCCTGTTCTCAGATCTCAAAGGAATGCTCGCTGGGAAGAAATTTTCGTCGAATGAAGAAGTGATCGCCGAAACTGAGGCCTATTTTGAAGCAAAGGACAAATCGTACTACAAAAATGGTATCGAAAAGTTGGAGGGTCGCTATAGTGTATCATCCTTGAAGGGAATTATGTTGAATAAAAAAACTAATTTTGCCAAAAAAATGTGTTTTACTATGGTAGGCCGGGGACTTTTCAATTGACCAGTTATATAGCATGTGTACCTTAAGAGAGGACTTTACGAGTTTTGGAAACAGCTATGCTAACAATTCTTCAATAGTTCTGAGTTTGATAAATCTCTGAAAATAGGTATTTTGGCCTCTGCAACAGCAGCAGGTAAGCTGTTTTTATGATGGTAAATTTCCCCAAGCAATTTCGCCTTTCTAAATTAACACCATATATCTGCATCTGATTAAGGATTTTTCATCCCCCCCCCCTTCAAATGGCAAATAACGAGCATTATATCGTTGCGTGATATTCTTGTTTCTGTACATATTCTTTGATTGCTTGGAAGTTTTGTAAATATGATTCAATTGGGGATTAGTGAGTGGTTTTATTAACTTCGCACTAGAAGCAACACGAGGGCTATTGGCGACGGACCTCATAATTTTGAACCTCGATCAAGTAATGAGGACGACTCCTGAGCTGGTACCTCTTCTCCTTAACTAACTTCCACATCACACCAATGGGAGGACTTAGAGTCCCGACAGACTTAACGTGCATCAGGCCCGGCTACATGCGGATCGAAAGTGATTTCAAGACTCGAACCTACCACCCACGAAAGCCGCCGGCCGCGAATACGGGATCATTTTTTGATTAATTTTTTGATACTGCTAAACAGTTTTAATATAACGATATTGAGAATAACTTAATTCCCACTTTTTCGAATATTTTTGATGAAACATACTTTAAAGTTATCGTGCTTCTTGAAAAAAAAAAAATATGCAGGGTGTTTTGAAAATATTTTCATAGAATACGGAATAGATTGTTCAGGTAAATCAATTAAATTGAACGGAAATTAATCTCAACTCGATACTTTTTTTTTAATCCGGCAAAAGAGTTCAAAACTATCAATTTGAGAGAAATAACAAAAGTAAGATTTTACTTTAAATTAACAATTAATTATAAATAAGGGTATTAAGATGCAAAGCATAACATCAGGAAAATCAAACCTATCACGACTTTATTGTTTGGAGATGGTATATATAGAAAAAACTAGAGGATGCAATTCGCTTCCGTTCGTGCTTCTTTGCGCCCTCACTGGCTTACCTTCTTTAGGTTGGTACGGGAATCATGACACCGAGGAACCCTAGTGAGCTTTTCCCCTCCCATGGGTTTACTGTATTTGGTGAGTGGTCGTGGATCGCAGCCGACGGTTTTAGTCGAGTCGTGGGTTCGAGCTTTGATGCCACAGAAGATCCACCGTGTAGCCGGGTCTGATGTACGTTAAATCTGTCGAGGTTCAAAGTTCTCCTTTGGGCGTGGTGTGGAAGTTAGAAGAGGGTATGCCAACTCAGGTGTCGTTCTCGTCATTTGAGGCTCAAAATTACGAGGTCCGTCGCCAGTAGCCCTCGTGTTGCTTCTAGTGAGACGTTAAGAAACCCAAATCAATCCAATCCTTCTCATAAAATTTAGCGATAGGTTTTGAAACAACACGCATGCCTTTCACACAGACTTAAATAATCATCGAAAGAAATTTTTCAAAAATTTTGAAAGCCAACCTGATAGTATGTCTGTCCTCTCGGGCGTTAGTCATGGGAGAGCATCGAGATCCTGCATACCTCTCAGTATGACCCTCAGAAAGCCATTGATTCCATATTCGCTTGACAGTGGTTGATTTCGACCAGTGTGACAGGCAATATCACGGAACGATAATCCACACTCTCGATAGGCAACGATCCTGCCTCTGTCGAGTTCGGAGCCCAAAGTCCTCCCGTTGGCGTGGTGTGGATGTTAGGAGAGGGGGAGCCAGCTCAGGTGTCGTCCTCGCCCCCTGACCGTGGTTCAGAATTACGAGGTCCGTCGCCAATAGCCCTCGTGTTGCTTCTAGTGCGACGTTAATAAAAACTAAACTAAACTAAACCTGCCTCTGTCGAATTCCGACACTTCCTGCTAAATATTTCTCCTTCTTATTCGAGGCATAACACGATATTCTGAGCAAACTCTGACCTTACAAGGCGCTTTCCGAATGAAAAATCCCCTACACAACTTTTCTTTTATGCTGTGCTTCAGATGTAGCTTCTCCCTCTTGCGTCATCTAAATGAGCTGAAATACCAATCATTAATATTCCCAACCTCTTCTTCCTCTCACGTGATTTTGACGTTCATCGGATCATTCCTTCCTGGTGTTGCAATTTTAATGGCCAGCAGTGTATTTAAGTAACATTGCGTTAGAGCTATAGAACTGGTAATTAGTGTTCTATTTCGTAATTCTTAGCCATACATCAGGAGATGAGGAAAACATTTGAAATAGTTTTTACACTACAATTCTCACTCCATATCGTGTGGAATATTCTGAAGCTCAATTAATTTTGCATGAAAAACATCTCTACAATAATTCCACGATATGGCCTATGGTGGTCTTCAACTAGGTGCAAGAAGCATTAGCTTATCTGGTTAAAAATTCTAATGAATTTTATTTACTCTTCATACAAAAATGCTTAAAATATTACTTAAAAAATATTTATTGTCAAAAAAGCGCGGATGGATAAAAAAAAAATAGTAAAGCGTAAAATTTGTTATTTTCTAATTTTCGTAACAAATAGAAAAAAAAAAAGGGGGGGGGCAATTCCGAGTGATAAAATGATAAATTAAGATGAATCATTCACATAATTGAATTTAAAAAATAAGGATGAAAAAGAAAAGAAAAAAAACTTCAAATGGAAAAAAAAAAGAAATCGATTGAAATTTATTGATAATGTTCAGCGTGTTATGGGTTGTAATATTTAAGGTTTACAACAACTAAAATCAGTATATCCCGGTAAAATTTTGTTTATTTATATGGGAAGGGGTGAAATAGATCAGATTTTTCGACCAATTACCTCCAGGTCCATTAAAAATTTGAAGAGTGTACGCTAGTATTGTTAGACTATAGTATATGTAGTACACATTTTCCTTTAGTGTAACATGATTTTGTTTTCACGTTTATAGATGACACCTATATTTGTTCTCTATTTCTAATACGTAAAACATGTAAAACTCACTAGCTTTTGACACCTATGCAGGTTGCTTATAATTCAGCAAGATACGCAAAATTAATATCAACAGATAATGGGTACTTGCACGAGCTTAAATGCGCTTCACACATCAAAGATTATAAGTATTTAAAGATAGAAACGGCGTTTAAGGAATTTATTTCTTAGAAGTAACAGCATTGCGGTAAAGTTTCGCCGATCAGCAATTTGACGAGAAGAAAGCGTGAGTGCACTGCCATTTTGAAAAGATCGAGAAAGAAACAAAGGCAATCATTGTTGCTTAGCCTAGCAGTGGGGCGACTTCCTACGTCATTTTTGACTGCGGAGCTGTAAGGAGATTTGAAGAAATGGAGCAAACGATATTTTCTCCACTCACTTAAGTTTTAAATTTGTAAATGTTAAGTTTGAAATAAATGAATAGTTCTATGCCTCTGAAAAAAAAAATAAGTAAATAAATAAATATTACGAAAAAATCGTTTGCTTAAATTATTATGGAAGAGATTTGCTCCTGTGAGATTGGCAACAAAAACATTATTATTTTATGTGTTGTTCTATAAATTATTTCAATCGGTCTACTGTTGTAATGATCGAAGATGTTTCTGTTTGAATAAAAATAAATATTATTTAAAATCTCCGACATTTGAAGTTTCTTTTACGTGGAGTGTAGTCCGTTTTCGGTGTGGCTAATTAATTTAATGGAACAGTTGAGAGCAGCTAAAGTGAAACGTTTAATGTAACAGCTCTCCGGAACGACAGAAAAGTTGTTTACATCTCGCACACCTTCTGAAAGAAAATTATGGGGAATTGACGGTTTTATCAACACACTCCTTCCCCATAGCAGAATTATCGCCACTTATTTGTTTAAAAAAACCTGATAATCTGAACTTCTAAAGAGGAAATGAGGTATGGATTTCAGCCGACATATCAAGCCTTTGACCGGAGTAGCGGACTGGCTAATGTGGAAACTCAAAATACGCGACTTACTTGATTAATAGAGGTTTTATATTTCTAGCTCAAGAAGCCAGAAACCATAAATGTTGATGCAGAAGAATCAGTACGAGAACAGAATAATGAACTCTGCGATTTGTGATCGCTGACATTGCAAAGCTAATAGTTATGCAATATCAGTGACCGCAAGCACCGTCACTGATAAAGGACAATAATGGACAAGGAAACAGGATATGAAGCTTCAAAGCAGCAATTTGAAGCAACTTCAAAAGATCAGTCGTTTAAAATATATACCGAGTTTTTTGTATTTAGCCGAGTTCAAGGGCAGGTGTTTCTACACATATAGCAAAGCTAAGAAGTCTTTGGAATGAATTGAATAATGAACTTGAGGCTAGAAAAAAAAAAAAAAAAAAAAAAAGAAAATTGTCTAACTTAATGCTAGTTTGTAAAATTTCACATATTTTGCCCCGTCAGTTTCAAACTTTCCAATCCAGCTGGATGTTAATGGATGGATATGACAAGTCTTTTGACAATACAGCTATACATGTTTGAAAGAAATTTTATAAAAGCTGAAGACTGTAGCAATGTTGCTCTGGAAACATTAGTAAAGACGAAATCAGGAAGTCCTACACAAGAGGGCACAAATAAGTCAAGAATTAGAAAATGAGATACCTGCAGTTACTGTAAATGTAAAGGTCATTGGGTAAAAGACTGCGGATAGCAGATATAAGATGGAAAACCATCAAAGAATAAACCAAGTGATTCAAAGTCAAACACAGTATCATCTAACATAGCGTTGATGTTTATCTGTGAGGAAGCCTGTACAGCAGAGACTAGTTCAACGTCATATTAGATTGATAATATGGAGTTGATAAGCATGTCACAAACTGTTCCACATACTTTGTTTGACTTTATGAAATTTAATAATCCTTGTGGCACATTACAGCTGCTGGGAATGAAACGTAGGTTGCACTAGAGGAGGGCAATATAAAAACAATTATTAATAGAAAATGCCATGAAATTCTTCTAAAAGATGTTTAGCATGTTCCGAAAATTAATAGAAATTTATTCTCTGTGCACTCTGCTCAAGACAGAAATCTAAACAATGAATTTGTGTCAGCTCCCCTAGAGAACAGGTTAAAAGTCAATGGTGATGTGGTTATCGCAGTCTAAACGGTACATTATTCAAAGCAAGTATTGAACCAAATTTGCCCAAAGAAGTGACAGAAGTGCATACTTCTGTAACGGATAGTTACTTGCAATAGTTGTATTATGAAACAAGGGCCCATCAAGCTAAATGTCGACAAAGAATTATGTGAGTCATGTGTTTATGGCGAAGCGCACCGATTATCGTTTGTACCAGGGAGAAATCCTCCGAGCTGCGTGAACTGATTTCAGTTGATGTTTGTGGACCATTATATGAGTCTTTTCAGAAGAAAAGATGTCTAGTTGTATTCAAAGACAATATTAACAAGTTTCGCAATAGTTACAATTAAAAAAGAGATCAGAAGTTAAAAACATGTCAGAGTACATGCGAAGATAATAGGGGTATTCAGTAAAAGAGCTCCTCAGTCATAACGGAGGGGAATTTAATAATGAAGACGTGTTCGGGCAGTTTTGCATTCAAAAGTAATCACCTAAAGATTGATAGCACCTTACACCCCTTAACAGAATGGAGGAACCGTAGTTGAAACGGCCAGAACGTATAAATATGGAAATCCAGAGACCAATTTACCCTGCATCAATCAGAGCCGGATTAGTTAACTCTGCCATATATATACTATACAGAGGAGAGTCATCAGTAGAAAAAAGAAGTTCATATGAGCTTCGGCTCAAAAAGGAATACAGGTTGGAATACTTGCATATAATAGGATCTACATGTTATGCTTATATTCCGGATCATAAGAAAAGTGGACAAGAAATCCATGCAAGGCTACCTTGTAGGATATGAAGGAGACGAACGCTGTAAAATATGAGTAAAGAAAGAATATCGGGTTATTTTGTTAAGAGATGTACTCTTTCAAGGAAAGGCAGGCAAGTACTGAATTAAAATTACAAGACAGGATAAAAACGGGATTCAAATCAGGGAAAGTAGGGAGAGCAGCATGTAGAAATAAAAGAAAATTCTAAAGAAGATAATCAAAGCCAAAACGACATAACAAGTGATTTTGAGATTGACAGTGAGACTGATTCTGAGGAAGATGTTGAAACTGCATCGAACAGACAGCTGAGAAACTACCCTCTTCTGGAAAAACAAAACGTTTTAATGATCATATTGTGGAAGCAAATTCTTGCTTAGATGACAATAATAATCCCTGAAATATATGGAGAAGAAAAGTTAATTCTAAAAATAGCAGAAACTGGAAGAAAATCATGAAGAGTGAAATGAGTTCAGTAAAAGAAAATCATTCTTTGGAACTAACTATCTACCATTTGGATCTAGAGCAATACCCTATAAGTGGGTTTATAGACTCAAAACAAATCCAGATGGCAGCATTAACACATACAAAGCCAGAGTCATTGCGAAGGGCTTCATTCCTTAACAGAACATTTATTACAGTGAAACATATGGTCCAGTATCCAAATTAGAAACAATATGAGCAGTATTAAGAATCACCGCCTTACGTAATTTGATATATCAACAGTATTCATTCGTTTTTGGAGATCTGGTTGAAATCATAGACATGAAACAACCAGGTTACAAGGATGGCACAGAAAGAGTATGCATACTCAGCCTGTATGGAACGAAACAATCGCCACGCAGTTGGAACTAATGTTTTGATAAGTTTCTAACAAATCTCGGTTTTTAAAGTAAGTGAAGCTGGTCCATACCTTTACATTCGTGAAAGAAAATGTAGAAAATTGCTAAGAGTATTGTATGTTGATGACGTATTAATTTCTACAACTGACCAACAGGACTCTGAAATGCTCATCAAGGAGCTGAAAACAAGATTCTAGATCTGTGTTGGAGAAGTATCTTGTTTCCTAGATCTTGAAATTGAACGGCATTGAGAAAATTCAATATCTGTTAGTCAAAAAAGACTTGTCAGAAAAGTTCTTCAGCGTTTTGGATTTGAGGAATGCAAACCTGTAGCAACATCTGAAGAATTATGGATTATAAAAGTCTGATGTCAAAAAGCTCTGAATTTTCCTACTGTAAATTGTTGGTGACCTTATGTACCAGATGGTGAGAACTAGGACAGACCTAGCATACAGCGCAGGATTTCTGTCAAGATAACTCGAAAACACCCACAGTGCACCATATGCGGAGCGGGGAGTTGACCTCTCGAAATATATAGAAGGTACAGAAAGGTATCTACTGCATAGCTGGCACAATTAAATATGAAATAACATACTGTGTCACAGTTATAAAGGTGTACTTTATTATTATAGTGTTTTTGATTTTGGTGGATGTACCAAAACTAGTCGATCAACCGGATATGTTATGATATATCTTTTAGAGCAGCCAAAGATAAGCTATTATTGGCATTTCAGTTACTGAGGCTGAAGTTATAGTAGCATCAGAGGTAGCCAAAGAAGTTATTTGGTTCCGCAGTCTGTTTCAGGGCATAGTGAACTTAAAAGAAGTTCCCTTACATCCAGTGGATAACAGAGTAACAGTAAGGCTGTGATACACACAACCCTGAATATTATCGGACGAAATACATCAAAATAAAACACTTTATACATAATAAAGTTTTAGAAAGAAAACTGAATAGCGAACAAGTGTCGACTGAAGACAAGTCTCTGACATCTTGACAAAATCCCTGATGAAGTTAAGACTGTAGACATTGGGTGATCAAATGAGACTGTTGTGACAAAATCCAGTTAGTAAAGGAAAATGTTAAAGACTGTAGAGTATATATGTAGTTCACATTTTCATTTAGAGTTAACATGATTTCATTTTCACGCTAATAAATGACACCTGTATTTTTTTTTTTTTTTTTTTTGTAACTGTAATACATAAAGCAAAAAAGCTCACTCTAGGTTTTGTCAACGACTTTGTAAGTTATTTTTTACTCTGCTAGATGCGCAAATTAAGAACACCAACAAGTGCTGATAAAGTGAAACAAAAGGACTGCTCCAACAAATTACCACTAAAACGCAAATCCCGAAATACATATATAAACGGTCGTATAAAGTATTGATGGTTTTTCTACAGGTTCGTTTACTTTAGGAAAATAAACAGAGTTTTAACTAGTTTTTTTTTACTCATATAACAAAATTACTACATTGCTAACGTAATTCCGAAGAAATTATAACTTAAAAATGCTTATTAAAATCACAATTTTTCTCAACCACTATAAAATTACTAAAATTCTTGAACTGCTAAGAGCAAATGAGTCTCGTTACATCGAAGAACATTTGAAAAAAAATTATGTATTTCAACATAAATAATTCTATTGCATTATTTCACATATCTCAATGTATTTGAAAACAGCCTTTTATTGCATCTGCGGTTTATTTCTCTCAAAAGTTTTCTTTAAAAAAAAAGCTTCCAATATGTCTTGCTTGGCTCTCATAACTAATTTCTCTGCATATGATACTCATTTATCTCATAAACGAGTGTGCAACATATTAAAAATGTCAAACTGGCTCAACCGGTAATATTCTTCAAAACTCGTCATTTAAAGAGAAGTCCTCTATTGTAAGATATATTAACTCCCGATCAAGAAGTACATCGAGAAAAAATATTTTGAGAATCGCTGTAGATGTTCTGATTCTGATCCTCTCTTACCTATCGAGAACTGAACAGATTAGCAAAACGGTGAAAAAGTTTCTGAAGTTTATAAAATGATGTCTGTATATTGCTTTGGTGTATATATATATATATATATATATATATATATATATATATTGTGCGTATATATTAATGTAAATTTCTGCAAAACAGTTTTTTTTTTTTTTTTTTTTTTTTTGCATATTTGCAAAAGAAACATCGGTAGAACTTTTAATTTTTCAAAAAACCTTTGTTAGTCAATTTAAATTATCATTTTACTGTCTCAAATATGTTTATTTATAAAGAAGGATTCTAGAGAGTTCTTTTACTGTTTGCAATTTTCTAAATATTTCTAGTATGAAGTTAGAATTGTGAAGCAAACAAAAGTACTTCTTGATAATAATATGAATTTTTTTAGTGAGGTTGAACAATGTCATAAGCTGATTTCTAAGTCGCAAAAAGGATTTTAATTGTATTAAATACATGGATAATATTTTTTTTTTCCCATTTTGGCTATCCATATATTTTTACACTATTTTTGCTTCAGCATATGCTTTGTGAAATTCTTATTCATTACTTATAAGTTAGTAAAGTTAAAGTCTGCCCGGGCCAAAGTAGTCCCATCAGGTGATGCCCTTCACCGTTTCTGTAGCTTTTGGGCCTTTACGAGTTAATGTCTAGGGCGAGAGGCTAACCTGATGCTGGACCCCCCTGTTAACTTCCCAAACAAACTTGGTACTCATTTATCAACCCCGGAGGGATAAAGAGTTGATCATTATTTAAAAGCAATCCTCTTATTTAAGTTCTGTACTAAATCAATGGATAAATCTGAGGGCCATTTCATACAGTTCGATCTCAGTCTATCAGCTTACAACACAATAATAATATAATTTTATCATACAGCTTATTTTTTAGGAAAAACTTGCTACTTTAAGGCATGCATCATTTTACTTATAAAAATATGTTTCAACTCATGCACGTTTGAAGTAACTTGATAGATACAGTATTACGATTTTTCAAATACAAAACTTTCAGCATAAGCAACTGGGAGAATTCTGAGAATAAAAATGGTGATGATGCAATTTTTTTTTCCAATCAGGCTCTTAATGAGCAATTAATATATACTTTAATATGAAACTTTCAAAACCATATTGAAATATTAATTGATATACCTTAGACTTTTTAAAAATCAGCATGAATGAAAATGTCATCACGATACAACATACAGTACATAATAAAAACGAAGACTAAAAAGGTTACAAAAGTTTATTTAAGATACATCGCAAATATTACTTCCATTTTTTTTTTTTACAAAAAGTTAATGTCTTGGCACTTAAGCAATTAATTGCTTTAGAAATATTTACAAATGAAAAATTCATAATTTATACAGTACTGGAATAAAATTAAGGAAAATCGTATGCGTCCTCTCTTTCATCACAAGAAATAGAGAGAAAAATACAATTCAGCGATCTTGAAGCCACTTACCATATTTTTTACTATCATATCTCAGAATGTTCAAAAAAGTATCATTTTACAATTCTTTCAGCTGAAGAAATTCCATTTATGAAGAGCCTTTATATGATGCAGTCTAATATTTAAGCCTTTCCAGGCTTTCGAAAACCATACAAATTCATCGGCAGTATCACTACAGTTTTAAGCAGTTATAAACAACGTGACCATAATTTACAAAATTTTTTCTCAGTGAGTTCAAATATGCCATTTTTTCACACAGGTATTACCTTCTTTTCGCCACATTTGCTTAGTTATACAAACTTCGTCAAATTTTTCTTCTAAGGCAATTTGACAGGCTCCAATATAAGACATATGATATCGATATGAGGATGCGTGAACCTGCAAAAGAAGGAAGGAGTTTAAAAAAATTACTATATTGAATAACTAGCAAAAAATACACCTTTGCTCTGAAAAAGTTGAAAATATTTTGAAGCAACATTCAGTCTTTAAATGGTAATTTTTATGAATTTAATAAAAAAATATAATTGTTAAAGTCCCTAAAGGAACTTTTCCAGGAAAGGAAAGGACATTTTCCTGGGGAGTCAAATTTGATGTAATCCTTTCTCTCCTCTTTTCCTTGCATTTCCTCTAGCAAAGTTATTTCAGTTCGTTTCGTGATTTATATCGCTGGATGTTTCACATAAAACATGGAAAGTCAATCAATATAAAGTACAAAATTCATTTGCTATGGTACAAAACGTCTTGGAAATATATCAAAGTTGAGCTGTATATAACTCAGAAGAAATAAACAGAAGAAAAGCTCATGCAATCTATTTCTTTCGAATATCAAAGCGACCATAATAATGCCTCTCTCATTTTTACATAAGAATGATATAACTTCAGACATAATAAAAAGGGGAAATTGCTTCGCTTATTTTCTAAGTCCGATAGAATAAATAATTGAAAAGAGGAAAAATATATGTAAGTTCAAAGTTTCCATATGAAAATGAGCTAAAAGATTTTAAATATAATCACATATAAGCCGGGGTGATGAAAATTGCAGTATATGTTATTCATAAAAATAAGCAAATAGAGAATTCGAAACTATTTTATAAATCGTTTCTATGTTATGAGATTCACTAATTACGCGAAAACTGACCAAACCTAAAAATATAAATGGCAAAATCAAAATGCTTAAGATTCTCAAGACAAAAAATATTAAAAAGCAAGGTTAAAAAACTACTTCTGTGGCTTGATATCGCTATGTAATAAATTTTAAGTCATATTAAAGAGCAAGTCCTGATTTTTGAGAATACATTTCTTAAAACTCATTAAAAATCTCCGATAACTTCCATAAATCTCCTTAACAATTTTGACCAGCAGAGAGCTTTCCTATAATAAAATTTTTTTTTTTTTTTTTTTTTTTTTTTTTTTTTACAAATGTAATGATAAATTACTTCAAAAGTTATGCAATTTATCCTTTGCTCCCTCTCCTCCTTTTCGAAATAGATTTCTGAATAAATTAACAAAGGGTTTAATAGAACTAAAGATAAAATTTCTGGCACAAGTGTATATTCGAGTTTCTTTTTATTTGAATTTTCATGGATATATATTCCGATATCTGAAACAGGAGGAGCGAAAGGGGAAATATTCAGTTAACTCATTCGAGTTTCAATTTCGCACAAATCGTCCAATAACTGAAGACTTTCATTATAAACAATTTTGAAGAATATCTCCTTTTAATTAATACTATATATATTAACAGAGGCACATAAAAATAATAATCAAGATACTTACTTTAGGAGTGATGGTATTTGGCGTTAATTTGTCGACTTCATTTTCAAGTCGTTCAACGAAACCAGGTAGTAAGGTCAAGCCCCCACTGACATAAATACTTCTTGTCATTTCTCTTCTTAAATCGACTCCACATTCTTGAATTGCATGGTGTACTAACTTATGTAGACCAGGATTATCCAATCCCCATTTTTCAGGCACAAATAAACCTTCTGGCACATGAAATCGTCCCATATCGAGAATAATTTCACTAAAAATATTTACAATACTTTTAATTACTCAATAAAACTAAAGAAAATAAAATACAACTAAGTAATTCATAAAACTTAAGTAAATATTCTTTCAGATTCATGGAAATGTATATATGAACTTGATTCTCTAAGTAATAATGCTAAAAAAGATATTAATACTTATGATAAAAGAAACAACTAAGCATATAAATTAAACGGATGGGAAAAAAAAAAAACGTTTATATCAATGAATTCATTATGTTTTTCTTTGTTTGCCTTGACATTTTAAATACCGTTATATAATTATTTGATCTTCTCCGAACAGATTTTTCAGACAAAACATTTTGATATTTTCTTTCGCCAACAATGGGAAATATTAAAGAGAAAATTGAAAAAGAAAAAGGTTTGAAATACTCTTTAAATATTGAAAAAAATATTGAATAAAGTTGAAATACTCTTTAAAATTATATTACTATGATGTTTAATCATAAAAATAAGGCCAGAGGTATTGCTGAACCAATGAAACACCATTGTTTTTACAATTCCAAAATCATACAAAAAGCCTAGTGCCTGCTACCTAAGAGCCAGAAAAATCTTTCTTCGCTACTTTTTATTTTTATCATATTAATTGCTACAATTCCAAAGGAAAGATATGGATATATAACTTACTTCCAAAGGCAATCTTCCTTGAAAAAATGACTGGTTGAAATAGACATTTCAAAATCGTCTGGGCTTGTATGGAACCTTTGTAGTTCATCATTATAATCCTCTGCGACATAGCAAAGTTGTTCAAGTACATAACGTGCTAAGTAAGTTTCGACATCACTTACCAAGCTGTAAAAAAAGTTTATGAAGTTTAAGAAAGAATTATGAACGCAATAACTGTATATTTATTTCAATAGAAAGAAAATTGAGATTTCCTTATGAAGCAAAAGTTCTTTTTTTTTTGCTTTAAAATCTTTTTCTTAAATATGTAAATCATGTTTAATTACTTTTAATGAAAATTATCGTGTTCCATAAAGCTGGTTACTTTTTAAATACCTTATATTTTTCTCCGCAAGGGAATGTTTGAGATGATGTATCATTCTTTGTCCACCATAAGGAAGTCTTGTTACACCACTTTCGACAATGTACCCTAAAAATTATAGATATAATAACAGTTTAATTTCTTCGAATATATAAAAAACTTTCTTTATCAAAATATAACATTTGAAAAATTCAGCTACATATATGCAATTTTATTCATAATTATAAATAATTTAACAGCAGAAATTGCAGCTAAATGAATTAATTGTAGAAGGGTCTATATTTTTACAGTTTGTATTTTTGAAAGAAAATAATAAAAAAACAATGTTAGGAAGGAACAAAGGATACTTCTAAAAATGATAGATAACAAAAATAACTTGGAGTTATAATACTCATAAAACAAAGTGAATTATTAAATAAAATATTTATAAAGAAGATAGTACAATAATGTCTTGAATATAAAATAAAATTTACAGCTTACGAAAAAAAAAAATTTCCAATTTGCATTTTTAAAAATGTAGCATGAAGACCACTAAATAAAATATTCTTACCTTCAATTATAGGTATAACATCCAGCCGATCCCCAATATCGACTATTATTCCTGATTTAGAGTTGTAAGCATGAAGAGACAATATTGCTTGATGAGTCAGATTGATACCTTTAACTTTGAAGTCATCAAGCAGCAAACGTGCAATTTTTAATTTCGTTTGAAGACTTAAATTTCGAGGCATGCTTAATTGTACCTGCATAGTAGTAATGTGACAAATTACAATCAATTGATTAATCAATAATACAAGTGAAAAGGTCAAAGATTAATAAAAATAGAGTTTCCTCCAAAAAAAAAATAATGATAATCATAAATACATTATTCAACATGATTCAAAAATAATACAATACAAAGCGGAAATGACCACATAAAAATATTCCCTCAAGAAAAAGAAAATTAACATTATGATATTATATGCAACATCACTTTAAATGCCCTAAAACTTATTTTTATTGGTTTTTCCGAATTTAATAACACATCTTTTACAAAGAAACAAGAAAGAAAAGCTCGTATATCAATAATAATATACTTTTATGTGCATTCTTTTAGTTATAAATACTGTGAACGTCTAGGTAACGACTGGAATACGCACAAGTTTCACCTCTTCTATTTTCAGTTCATATACAATTAACAGTACATTTAAAAGGACACAAATCTATGTCTTTAGTGAGAATAGAACTATTTCGATACCGGAAGTGTTCAGAATTTCTCTCTCATATCTCTTATAATCATCCAAATTATATATTAAATACATCAAAATTAATATACAAAATTATATATATGTATGTGTATATATATACATACACATACATATTTATATTACATACAAGACGGCTATTTTTTTAAAGGTCCAATCGGTCACGAAATGAAAACTCCCGTGAAAATCCGTTGACACTGTGCGCAGTATATCTGGTATGCCCTGGTATTAGTTCTGAGGGTGCAGTGAGCACACAAAGTAAACATGCCTCGAACAACAGTCTCCCGCCAAGTGTGAAGTGCGGTCTGTCATTCGATTTCTGCATGCCGAGGGTCGCAATGCCGGCGTAAAACATTATCGAATTAACAATGTGTACGGAAAAACTTTCATGAGTGACAATGCGCGGCCGCACACTGCAGCTGCAATAAAGAGGCTCCAACAGCGTTTTCCATGGGACGTATTTGATCACCCACCATACAGTCTGGATTTGGCTCCCTCCGATTTCCATCTCTTTGCTCACACTTAACGCTGGCTAGAAAGGTAGAAGTTTGGCTCAGATAAAGAGCTGCAGACCAGTGTCGAGAATCTTCTGAAAGCACAGTCTTTTATGACGAAGGTAATGGAAAGTTGGTACCACGCTATGACAAATGTCTCAATCGGAGCGACGACTATGTAGAGAAATAGCTTGAAAGTGTATTTAAATTTTCGAAATAATACAATTTAGATTTTTTTTGTGGTTTTTATTTCGCGACCGATCGAATCTTGGAAAAAAATAACCCTCGTAAGTTTTTATGTCATTACGCAAAAAATTTGTTTGATACATAACAAAATTTTACCTATATAGCAAAATGTTTTATTATAATATGCTTTTTCTTGTCAGGTCTCAAGTTATAGAAAATCAATTTACTACATTAATTGAATATTGGACAAGACATTAAGGCAAATTATTTCTATGAGACAGTTGAACAGTGCATTACGCATTTTTCGCCTCAATACATTGTTAATAGGGCTATAGGATATTATGTATGCAAAATAAATAATAAACAATAATTTAATTATTTATTAATGATAATCAGGAAGTTATTCCAGGGAATATCTTTCTTTCATTTTGCATATAAAACAATAATCTTTAAACTTCAAATTCATACATTTTTCTATACATATAAATAGTATTATTATCACCTAATTTTGAAAAGTAATGTAATAGCTTTTTAATTCATATATATAACTTAAACAGAATGTTCTAGAGAAGACAGAATTTCAAAAATTACCTTGTAATCCTCTGGATATACATTTAATTCTTGAAATACGTATTTTAACAAATCTGGCAAGATAGAGACATCTATGCTGTACTAAAAGTTCATGAAGTAAAAAAAAAAAAATATTTGTATTAATATTGCAAGGACTACTAAATTAAACCAATGAACAAATAAAAAGTAAATTGCAAATTAAACATTTGTCACTTATATATATATATATATATATAATTAAGTTATCAAGATATACAAGTAAATAGTGCAAACTCATTAATGTGACCATCATGCATTTAAATAAAATGTACGCTTAATGAGTGTAATGAACGTTTCAGAACGAAAACTTGATATAAAGGATATTTACATAAGTAGTATGTAATAAACAGATTTATTCTCTAAATTTTATGATATATATTACAACTAGTGCAATCTTTTGTTGAAAAAATATATCAAACTTTAATGCGTTATTCCACTTCTTATCAGTCTTAAATACATTAAAGCTAATTTATATGAACTTTTTTAATAAAACACTTTTTAACAGCAAAAAAAAAAAAAAAGTGTCTGTGTATTTGACCAAATAAACACTAGATTTATTATTCATTAAAAATTACTCATTAAAAATCAAATTGAATAAAATAATTAATTCAATACTGTTTAGTATACGATATTTATTACATGAAAATTAAGTATAGTATCAGCAATAGAAATAATGACATAGTTGTAGTACCTTAGTTACTTTAGCAGATGGATGTAAAGGAAATGATAATTGACTGTCTTTCCTATTTTCTGGTTTCAGAGCATCAATTCCAAAAATCTTTTTATGGCTGTAAAGTTGAAAAGAAAACAAAATAAATGGTCATAATAAGTGCATTAGTAAAAGAGTATTAGTATTCGTTGTTTCTCACCTTCTCTTTCGTTCCCTAAGAATTATTTGAAATTTTCAAAAAAAAAAATAAAAATTTCGAAAATACTGCTTACCTAATACAAGCTATCAACCCAAATAAACATATGACTGCATTCATAATTTATAAAAAGATTACTCACCTTTTCAAGGTATTAAAATTTACAAATTACTTGTTACACAGAAGAAATAACAATTTATTGAAAGTATCAAAACATATTTAAGATACACATATATATAAGTTCATTCAGAATAAAATATCAAAATGTGTAAAGGTATGCAAGACTAATACACTTTTGGAAATGTCTTATAAATAATTATGACATTATATATGAACAATTTCGTTTTAAAAGTATCGTACAGTAGCTAAATATGTACATTTTATCTATTCTACAGAAATATTTTTGGATGAAATGAAATGATTAAGTACTTATAAGTGACCTCAATATCATATATATATGTGTGTGTGTATGTGGTGTGTGTATTAGAGATCACAGTGTTGATGTAAATATCTGAAGAATTGAAATAAAATATCTTAAGACTTTTCAGAATGAATAATTTTTAAATTCATATTGTATATTGTAAAGGATAATTAATTAAAAAATATTTCGTGCAAATTTGAGTGTATGATTTAACAAATGTTTACCTTGATTTACTACTTGCACATACTGTTGGAATAAATATCTGTGGAAGGGTAGCTGTAAAAGAAAAGAAAAAAAGATTTAAGACTTCTTACAGAGTTTTAGAAACAGAATAAATAGGTAATATAGCAATGTTATAAAATAAATAAAAGTTTGTTAAGTTTTTACTTTATTATTTTAGTTATTTCATTAATTTATGCCTTAATTTCTGATCAAAAGTTGGTTCACATTGTTTCTTACTAACTTAATAATTTATAACATATCATTAAATGAAAGTATACACATACGTTTTGCCATTAGAATTCCAGCTCGAATAGAACAACTACCAAGATCAATGATGATGACATTCTATAAGAACAGAAAATTTTGTAAATTGTACACATATGAATATATAAATAATTTGAGATAAGATAATAAACTATTAAAGATTTATTTATAAAATTATACGGTTATTTACCTTATTTATAGGCAATGGACGAAGACAAGGACTAGTATAGGCATTGACAAAATCTTCTGCGCATTGACTACGCAAGGCATTTTCCCAAGATTCAGTTTCATCATCGTCAGAGCATCTTAAGACTACATAATGCCCTTTCTGATAAATAAACAAACAATTTTACATTATTTTTACAACGTTTTTCTGAATTTCACTTGGTGTGTGTATGTGTGTGTGAGTGTGTGTGTCATCAAATTTTCGATCGTTAATTTAACCAACTTCCCATCAAGCTAGAGCTTTGAAATTTTGGGAATCGTTCGTATTCGTCTAACAATGCAATATTTACACGTTTGCGACAAGTTTTAACTAATATTTCAACAATTTTAATAAGTCAAAATATTCTTTCCTCTAGGCGCTTTTAGGATTGAGGGAAAAATTTCTTTTCCCCTCTGGGAGTACCGGGCACTCCCCACACCGCATGAGGTTATCGTAAATCTTTTGTACTCGCAAAGGGGAGATACTATCTCCCCTTTACAATCTCCGAGATAGTAAGGGTTGCTGACTTTTAGTCAGTAATCATTCGCAAGAAAGAAAGTTTCCAATATTTGGCGTCATGTCTTATCACAATAATTTTTTCTGAATTCTGGTTCCTATTTTTTTTTAATAGAATGACTTACAAACTTTCAAATGCATGTTTTGATTTTATGAGTATTATGAATTTTTTAATACTGTCACAAATGTCTCTTTTTAAGTGAATTTTAAAGTTAAAAATAACTAACAGTTTTAACTAATATT
Organism: Nephila pilipes; assembly: GCA_019974015.1. NCBI lineage: Eukaryota > Metazoa > Arthropoda > Arachnida > Araneae > Nephilidae > Nephila > Nephila pilipes. The sequence continues at coordinate 156,926 of BMAW01128598.1, read as the reverse complement.
TCAATAATTTTCTCTAATAAACTTTGCCACCATATAAAAATGTTGTTTTTAAAAACGTTGGTTTTTATATCGAATTATTATCATATACAGTATAGTCAAATAAATGAAAGTCTAATATTCTTATTCTTATTATGTGCATATTCTTCAGCATACGGTATGAATAGGTCACAAACACAACATAGTATTAATTATATGTACTTAAAATTAAATTCTTACTTGATCATCAACTCCCAGCATTTTATTTTCTAAGGTATCAATATGGCCTCCCATTAATTGAAGAGTCATTGATGGTTTTTCTGAACGATTGTTCTGAAAAAAAAAAAAAAATACTTTGGTTATTATCTTGTAAATATTTTAACGGTATTTATAAAATAGCCTTTCTTCTTGTATGGCAATGTTTTAATGGGGGAAAAAATTGAAATGAGCTGCAGATTAATTTTGTTTGATGAAATATTTAAATGCTTATTTTAACTTTTTTACTAACATGAAAAGAAAAAAAATAATTTCAAGAATTTTTTAGTATACTGCTGTCCAAAAGTAAGGCATAATTCGCAAGAATATCAAAAGCTGCAGCCGAAATTTAGTTTTGATAATTTATAGTATACAATAATCTTTTTTTTGCCCACAATATTGCAATTGACCCATAACCAAGATCTTCGTGATTTCCCCTTCAAAATTCTTATGATCTTCTGTTTACAATGGCTTATGATAAAAGTATACTCGGCCATGGATAAATATCTGAATATATGATTGGGTGCCGTAAAGTTTTAATCATTACTAAGAAATTACCGAGATATCTGGATAAAATTTATTCTGATTATTAATTGATTCTTATGCACGTCTATTTGTAAATTATAGACATTAATGCTAATTTGTTTGGTTTCAAGTAGCCGTAGAGTGAAGTAACGAGCAGTATCATAATGTTTTAATTATCATCCAGGGGGGAAAGTAAAATTTTGATTTTTCCTAAAAATAACCGAGATAGAAACATAAATTTTATTTATTAATCTTAAGACTTCTCTACATAGTCATCATCCAGAGTTATACATTTCTCCCAGCGTTTTTTCCGAAGTCTGTCGCTGTAGAACTCAACAGATTGAACTTTATCTTCTCCAATCTCCTGGTTACTTCATTCCAGAGCTTCTTGAAACCATACAAATCAACAGCAATAGCTAGAACTTACAACATGCTGAACATAAGAATGAATTAATACGCTGAATAAGTTTTATCCAAATATCTCGATTATTTTTCAGTAATAATTAAAATCTTATACGTCTCATATATTCAGACGTAATTTTTAAATTATCATGTTTCAATGTGATTTTTAAACGTTTCTTTTGAACATTTGAAATTATTCGAGATTTGCCAGACCAGAAAAGTTTAAAATTTTTTAATTAAAAAAGTGGTCTTAGTATCTTATACACCAGACTCACCAAAAGATTTCAAAAGTGTTGTTAAGCAAAGAAATATACAAATGTTTCGAAGATATGAATTTTCGATATCTTTATTTTCAAGGCTATATTATTCTTAAAGATCAACATGCTGAATCTCAAACTTCCTCAATCTTTCTTAAATTTTTTTTTTTTATAAAATTCGATTGTTATATTTTGGGCCCCTTTCCCCAAAACATTTGTATGTGTAGAGAGCTCGTAAGTGTTTAATATATATAGAGTTGTTTATTATTACTCAATTCCTTTTTCAATTCAATTTCGATTTGTTAAAACTCTCTAAAGTACTTATAATTCTAAATACTAAAAACAATGTCACACCGGAAAGTTGAAAATGGTTTAGTAACAAAATCTTAACTTTTGCTGATAGAATTATTTCGGTAAACTACGTACTTTACTTTTTATTAACATGATCTCAATTTTATGCCGTATTTTGTTTCTGAAAATTAGTCGCCTTGTAATGAAGCAAAATAAGTATTGGAGTTCGCATTTTAGACAAATAAGTATTATTATTAGTATAAATATTCCTAATATCCTTTAAGCATTAATAGTCAAACATAAAATAATCTTTTAAAAATAAATAAGTTATTGTCAAAATATTCAGGAAATTAATTTATGGACTATAGTGCAACATTAAATTTTTTTGTACTGGTTGATTGATTTTATTAACGTCGCACAAAAAGCAACACTGGACAATTGGCAAAGGACCTTGTAATTTTAAGTAATGAGCCGGTCAAGTAATGAGGACGACACATCTGTTGGCATCCCCTCTCCTAACTTCCACACCACGCTAACGGGAAGATTTGGGCCACGACAGAGTCGCGGGTTCGATCCTTGGCCACCAAAGACCCGCCGTGTAGCCGGGGCTGATGCACGTTAAATCTGTTCGGGGCCCAAAGTTCTCCCGTTGGCGTGGTGTGGATGTTAGGAGAGGGGGGTGCCAGCTCAGGTGTCGTCCTCGTCACTTGACCGTGGTTCAAAATTACGAGGTCCGTCGCCAGTAGCCCTCGTGTTGCTTCTAGTGCGACGTTAATAAAAACTAAACTAAACTAAAAACTAAACTGGGCCACGACAGATTTAACGTGCATCAGTTCCAGCAGCACGGCGGGTCTTTTGTGGCATCAAGGCTCGAACCTATAGCTCGACACAAAATGCCGCGTGAATCCGCGACCATGACCACTAGGCTACCGCGGCCACATCTTATTTGTATTGAGTGAAACAGATAACATCATAACATTAAAGGCTATGAATTTAAAACAAGGAAGAAAAGGCAGTAAATATTTTTCAAAAATCTTAATGAATCGAAACATTTTTTTTTTTTTTTGGTTCTGATAAATACGTTTTAAGAAATGTTCAAGCAAAACGGCAGGAAAAATAACGTACTAAAAACAAAAATTGCTTGAATAATAAAAACTTTACACAAAAATGTGTATTTAATAAAAATAACAATTTGTTATTTATTTCTTTATTTTGAAAAAATTATGGACATACAACTCTATCTCTTAAAAAGGTAATTAAAAAAATTCACAAAATATTGTAAAGTGATATATTTCTTAATTTAGTTTACTTTATAGTTTCAAGTTAATCTGGTAATTACACTCTAGTTTTTCTTTTAAAAATTTCTGCATTCAAATTTTTAACTATCACTTTTTCGTTACTTGCTACGGTTAAAAATATTATGAGCAATATACTTAAATTTTTAAGAAAAATCTAACCGATAAAAAAGAAGTAAACCTCTAAGATATCATTACTTTTAGTGACATATTGTACAATAATTTAATATTATAAATGTTAATTAAGAGTTCCTGTAAATTTTATTTAGTAATCGGGAAAAAAAATCACCACATTGCACAAACACAATGCATTGATAAAAACCATGAACATAAACGTAATAAAAAAGTTAACTAAAAATATAAGTTTACAGTAGAACCTCGTTAAATCCAACCTTTCTAACTCAGATTTCCGAATATCCCGAATAATTTTTTTAGCCACCTATGGGGCTATTGCTTTAGTTGAATTACTCTTGGAGAATCAGATCACTTATCAATTTTTTATCGTTTGCTTCAATTTTAATTACATTTAGCTTAAATATATTCAATTTAATAATTTACCATTTGCTTTAATTTTAATTACATGTAGCTGATATAATATTCAATTTAATAATTTATCGTTTCCTTTAATTTTAATATCGGAACAGTTTATTATTGTCCATTTCTCAATATTTCAATGTTTACTTTAATTATTATATTTAATTGAGTAATTTAATAATAATTATTAAAAAAAAAAAGCGCACCTTGGGTGGCTAAATCTGTTCTTTGCAAAACATTACATAGAACTTTTTTTTTTATTACCTATTACTTCGAATTCAATTCCATTCATTTCACTTATAAATAGTTTCAAAAAAAATGTTGGAATTGATGTACATTTTAAAGTGAGTTGAATAATTAAATCTCATTTCCCCATTACATGTTAAATTTAATTATTCCAGATTGATTTTTTGAGTACTTCAGAGAGACTTTTATTTTTTTTGAGTTCGAGTAATGATCTGCAAATTTTAATAGCATCATTTATTTTTTTCATCCACGAATTTGAAAAGTCATTTACTTTCACTGAAATCTTCTAACAACTACAAATGCATGGAAGGAAAAGGTGTGCGTGTGTGTGGGGGCTCACAATGTTCTCTCTCAGTGCAAAATCAACAAAACCTTAATAACATCTTCTCATGATCATTGAACAAATGTCATACGGTGCTACATTACCTAAATGAAAAATACAATAAACCAACTTTAAGCTCACAAAGTAGATATCTTTATCTTCTTAAATATCACTCATACTCTATTAATTCAATATAAAGATGAATTTCTGTACGTATATTTTACTTTATTTCATTTTTTCTCTATTGTGCAGTTAACCAGGATTTTTGATATCCCGGACCGGCACTGGTCCCAATTAATCTGACCCAACGAGTTTTACTGTATTCATATTTTACACACAGATTCAAATAACAAAATAACTAAATTTATTTAAACTGTAGATACGAGTTATATAATAGGAAATACTATACTCGTAAATATAATAGGAAAGAATACGATAAAAAGTTTAGTAATAGAAAATATTTTCAATAGGTAAGTTAATAAGATTAAAGGCTTACATCAAAACATTGCAAAAATCCATCTTTCAGTTTAATGTATTTAGTTTTCCAAGGGTTCCAATATGTGGCTTTCTTTCTCCCTGAAGGCAATTTTTCCAAATATCCTTCTTTGTTAATGTACCTAGTTTGTTTTTTCACAGGCTGTTTATAAAAAGAGAAAAAAAAGTAAATTTTGCGTGTCACTTAAATTTCATGATGTTTATTTCATGTTGTAAATTTAACTGAAGAAAAAATCAATACATCTACATCAAATAAGATTCAATAATAATTTGAATGTTTTTATCCTTCTTACCTCAGTGGGAGTATCTAGTCTGTACAGCACTTCTAATAGTTCTCTCTAAAAGAAGAAAGAAAATGATCTTAGTAAATAAATTGTCCATATTCCATTTATTTATTTTTAGAGATAAATTTAAGTCAATAAATAAAACAATAAAAAATAAACAATATAATTACGGAACATGATACAGCATGAGTCAGTTCTACAATAATTATGATTAAGTGAAAAATATTCACAAATAAAACCTTTTATAATTTTAAATTTTATACTCATATTCAGTGGCGCGCTTGGGCGGGGGGGGCAGAGTATAAAGGGACTTATGCATACCCAAGACTTTCTTTCTGGAAGTTAAAATACTTTAGGATAATACTTTTATTACACTATTATAGATGTTCTAAACTTTTTCTTCTTCTCATGTTAAATTTTTTTTTATCAATGAAAGAAAAAATGATTTTATCTAAACCAATTCCAGAGAAGAGAAGAGAAAATGTTTGCTACCTCCGAAATATTCTTCTGTGTCAATGTTTAAAGACAAAGAGAGGGAGGTTCATCCCTATAGAAAATGTCCCACCCCAACAGTTTTCTAGGGAAAGAATTACAGGAGAAAATCTTTCCTTCTTGCACCATCGTCAACGAAGGTAGTCTCGGCTGTCATAAGCAAACAGTTGTCAAGAAAACTGAGTCGATCTATTTTCTTTTGCTCAAATTGTTACGTTTATAATTTTATAACTTTAAATTTGCCTGAATCTCTTTCTTAACATTTTTGATTTGATAATGAGTAAGATGAAACAGCTGTCGCTTTTAAATTACTTCAAATTAGGTGGAAAAAATTCCAAATATCAGTTTGAAGCAAAAAGTAGAATCCTTGATCAGTTTTAAAAAGGAGAAGCAAAATTGATAATGCGTATTCTTGAGTTTTTTCCAGGGGTCATTCTAAACTAAAGGAAATTTCTCTTTTATGGAAATGACGATATGCCCCTCCCAAAATTAATTTCTGGGTACGCCACTGCTCATATTATAAGTAAAAATATGATATTCACAAAGGAAAATCAAACTATTAACCACAGTGTTAAATTAATCTGTCACATTCTATAGTAAAATAATTTAAATTGTATTATGTGCCTGATTATTAATCCGTAATTCATTTATGTAAGGAGCACAGGCTGGGCAAAACTTTTTTTTATCAAAATTTCTGTGTGTGATGATAGTAATCAGCCCAATTTTTCTTTCTTGTTAAACTGCAAAAATAGTAAAGAACAACTACTCTCAGACATTTAACACATCGATCAATAACTCCCGAGTCTAACATTGAAAACAACATTTTTTTTGCAAAATTTTTTTTATTCATCAACATAACACCTTTTAGGGTGATACAATCGTTCCAACGCTTTTCCAAATCTTCCCCCTCCCCCCACTTAGTACGCCTTGCATACACAAAACCAGCAAAACTTTGCCGCCAGTAGCGTACCGTACCGCGCCAGCAAAATTTGGCTATTGCCCGCTTACCGCTTCCGTACCCCATAAAATGCCTTTGTACAAATAGCGCTTATACTGTACCTTTTCAGGCATTGGTATTACTTTATTTGTTGCCATTTTCGCTGCAAAACTGCCGCTTGAACTTTATGGCTGCTTGGTAAAGCGCTTGGTAGCCTGCGCACCACTTGGTAGTAGGCATACGCTGCACCGTGAAACACCGGTAAGCGAACGACACCTGAGCTGGTACCTACCTTCCCTAACATCCTCACCGCGCCAACGGAGACTTTGAGCCTCGATTTTACCACGATAATAACCACGGCTACACAGCAGGTTTTAGAGGCATCCAGATTCGAAACCACGACCACCGAAAACCGCCGTGCGAGTCCGCGATCATGATCACTAGGCAACCGGCCACTTTAACTCGGTAAAAGACAATGTGTGATAAATATGAATCACAGAGAAAATTATGAAGTTAATATTTTTCTCCCAATCAAATAAGTACATTTTAAATTGATGCAAATAGAAACATATATTTTTATGATCAATGGGTTTTTATTTAAAAATATTAGTTATATAATGTGATACCATTTACAGTTAAATTTTTAAGAATAATACAACACACGACGTAAAATAAAAAGAATTTTTCAATTGAGTTGGAATAGAAAATTTTAAATAAATATATTAGAAATCAGCTAACAAAATTGAAAGTCATTTAAAACTAAGTCGAAAACATTCCCGTGTGACGCAATATATTACCTGATTTATTTAAATTTGTCATTAAAACATTTTTACACAGCTTCTTCTCCTAAAACCCTATACAAAACACCATAGATAAAATAGCAAAGCACGCTTAGTTAGAATCACAAAAAATACCTTTGTAATCTTAAAATGCTTCTAATATTGTTAAGTATTTAATTTAAGAAGTTCAAGTTTTTACTAGTTAAAAGATTAAATCCAAACTTTAATTGTTTTTCTAGTGTTTAAAAATAATTAGATTAATTTTTGCTTATTTTAGATAGATTTGATGTTGACTGAACAGTTGATTTCAGTGGACACTGACATTCTTCGAGAATAAAACAATTACACGAAATAAAGTTTCTACTAAATTAAAATTATAAAAGATGGAAATGTACCAGCTCTTTTGTTCAAGTCTTAAGCTTTACTAGAGCAATAATTATTGTATATAACTTTAATCTAATGTACCGTTAAAAACACTCAATTCGCATATAATTCTAATTATTACACCTTAATATGTTGGAGTTATGTATTCTACTTATGAATACACTTCCCTTAATCCTTTCAGGGCAACGTTTGCACAGTGCAAACGATTTTCCCGCGTTTGCAGCCTGCAAACTGTGCCCTTTTGTGTTTTGAACTGTGCAATCCCCTCTCCGAACTGCTGCTCCGAGACTGGGGACTGCTAGTTTTGTTCGTATTTTTTTTTATCTGCATGATCAATATACCTCCCTTGCCTGTATCTTTTTTAAAATATATAATAACATTGCGCCCCTCAAAGGATTAACAAAACTTTGCGATAGATTTATTCTTCTGGATTACTTTATATATATTATTTGTAAAAAATACGGTACATGAGTGGAAAGATTTAAATAAACATATTTTGTTCATTTAGCATTAATAAAACACCAACCACATTCTGAAACTTTTTTCACAACATATTTTTTACGTTTTGGTAACAGAATATTTTAATTACATAAAGGTTTTTATTGACAGAATTTTCCTGAAAAATACTTTATCATAATTTTTTAAATTAAACATTTGCGTTTTAAATTTATTAGGCTTTGATTTATAACAAGATTTTGCAAACATTGCACACGGTTTTGACAAAGCTTCTTATCTTGCGGCTTATGTGTTTGTCGTTATTATTCGCGCCTCTTGCGCCATATCTAATTTAATATATTTAACCTAAGTGACGTAAAAAACGCAAACTGAGAAAACACGACTGAAAACAAGGAAATTATTTTACGAATGCAAAATAACCAAGGTCGCGCCCTAGAGTTCACTCTGTCCTAATTATAATTTAAATAGAAATCTCTTCTAAATCCACTCGTTGTTGATTTCAGGACTATCGTTGATAATGCTGGCAATTAATGTGTAGTGGATTTCGTTCAATCCCCCCGCAAAACTAACAGAAGAATTCAAGCTCAATAACAATGCTCGATTGCCAGTCCTTATCCTCTATCTCTTTTGTTTTCCATTTTACATCATTTATATATCATTATAACTAAATCACTTCACTTCATTTCTACATTCATCTAATTTACCTAAATACGTTTCATTTTGGTTGGGAAAGAAATTATTTCGATAGAAGTCCCGAGGTTAGTAAAGAAAAATCTGAATAGCACAAGTCACAAGCTGAAGTACCAAACAAAAGAAATCAAACGGAAGGTCAAACCATGTTCTTGTTCATTTTGTTTTCTAACAAAGGGACCTAAACAATAAAACCTAATCAGTCAGGTGGTCATAATGACAGCTGTGTAGGAGTAACAATTCTGTAGACAGTAATATGTAGAAATTTTACACGTCACTAGAATTTTTCAACAAGAACCTCCTCACACTAAGAATCATTATATGGAAGTAGTAGTATTTCTAAGAAAGATTCAAGATTTAATATTGAGGGAAGTTGGTATAAAGGAGTTTGTGTGTGTGTGTGTGTGTGTGTGTGTGTGTGTGTGTGTGTGTG
>BMAW01128598.1:118276-145636 GCA_019974015.1 Nephila pilipes | reverse complement strand
TGTGTGTGTGTGAGCATGATAGAAAAATATTGAGAGAAATTGTTTTAGGTAGCAAAAATAAGTGAACGAAAACTTCTGGGCTAAAATAACTGATCGAAGACTTTTAAGCAAAATAACTGATCGAAGACTTTTAAGCAAAATAACTAATGGAAGGTAAGTGTAGATAAAAAAAAAAAAAAAACTGGGCTCAAGGTTTTCTCTTAATTTCTACGCGCATATTTACAAAATGTATAAATGAATTAATCTCAAAAGGCATCTAATTTTTTCATTAGAAAACAACAAAGACATCTCAATGTTTCATTAAATAACAACAAAAGCATCTCAATGTTTCATTAAAAAATAACAAAGAACTTACTGGATCCCATGAACTTGTGACGTTTCTCACTTGTCGCATGTCATCAGTATCTGTTCCATTTTGATTGATGTTTGAAATAGTTTCAACATCTTTGCCTTTCAGCTTAGGTTTCTCATAGTCCTCTATAATTCTCTTGGTCGGATAGTGTCTTTTGTTCGATTTATGGTATTCGACGTTTTGAAACATATTGGCTCTTTCGTTGTAAGTAGGAGATTCTGTACTGGAGTCTTGCAAAGGCAGAGAACCTTTTGCACTATCTGTGTCATCTTCTATATCACATTCTTCTGCTGTGCTGCTGCTACTTCGTTGATCATCCGTGAGGCCAGAATCGCATTCCCCATGATTATTGTAACGGGAATCGTCGCTACTTGGATTAGAAATCTGGAAACTCCCTGAAAAAGAAAGACATTATGTAGTCAAATTTTAAGTCAATACTTTTTCATACCTGAATATGTTTTTTTGCATGTTAAAAAAGGGATTGGTTGATTATTTATTTACGTCGCACTTAGAAGCAGCACTAGGGTTATTGGCGACGAATCTCGTAATTTTGATCCTCGGTCAAGTAACGAGATCGACACCTGATCTATATCCACTCTCCAAACTATCATATCACGCCAATGGGAGAGGACCTCGACCAAATTTAAAGTGCATCAGCCTCGCTGCACGGCGAGACTTAAGTGGCGTTAGGGCTCGAACCCACGACTCGCCGACTGCGAGCACGCGACCATGAGTACTCCGTTACCGTGATCATGTAAATGGGAAGGAACAATTGAGAAAGTCATCCTATCTAAGAGATTACTGTGTGAAGTATGATTCAACGTTTATTTGTCCGTATTAGAGATCCAGGTACCTGACAGTGCTTTTCATCCTGAATAGAATTCTTACTAGAGAAATATATATATATATATATATTACTGTATATGAATTAGATTTATCTTTTATAAATTTAAATGCTGGTTCTGTAATTTGAAGAACAGGTAAATGTCAACTAAAAAATGTTGGTAAATTTCCTGATAAGAGTTTTTAATTGTTTAGAGAAAAGTATATTTTTAAAACAAATTTTAATTTTAATACATCATTTTACGGCTAATCAAACATTTATCATTAAAATTGCTTTTCTTTTTTGTTGGTTATTTTTAAATAACTTTTCTTTAAAAAAAAAATATAAGATGTCAATGATTTAAGTATAATCAATTATTAATTTCTTGTGTGGAATTTTTTTTTTCTTTAAGGAGTAAAGAAAAGTAATATATAATATTCCGAAAATATTCTTCGTAAATATTTCCAAAATAATATATTTTAATAAGAAACAATTTACTCTTTATATACAATAGTAAAATCTCCCAAACAATTCAATTCAGAGAGAATCAATATTCTTAAAATGATTATTTTAAGAATATTGATTCTCATCATGACATAATTTGTGATCATTCTATATTCAGATGGGAATAGTTTTCATTAACACTAATTTTGATTTTTTTGACATTCTAGATTTACTAAATGGTTATTAGCGAAGATCAGTGATCACTTGCAAAGAACAAGTTAAAAAGTAAGTTAATAAAAATCACAGTAATCTCTTGAGATAAGTTTTCGATTTAAACATTTTAGGAATATAGGCTCATTTTTGTTACAATAGGAGCAGAACAGAAAAATTTATTACAACGAATTCGTAGATGGTGGTACTACATTGCTGAAAAGATCTTTATTATTATTATTTTTAAAATCAACCACGTTTTAAGTACCATTCATTGATTCAATGAAAGTTTTGTACACCAAAAATAGAACTTATCAACCTTTTTCCAACTAGTTTCAATTTTCCCTCTCAACACCACCTATGCCATTCAACTTGGTTTATTATTTTACTATTTAAAACTAATCGTGTTTTATAAATCTCTCTCTCTGAATGCGCGCACACACACACGCACGCACGCTCGCTCGCACACACACTTATGTTCGTAAAAATTGCTACATCAGGAAGGATTCGCCAGAATTAAATGATATTTATTCAGCAAAAAACATATAAATACAGATAAATGTTTAAATTTACAATGCAAAAAAAAAAAAAAAAAAAAAAAAAATGCCAAAAATCAGTATTTAATGAGTCCACTATTCACAGCATCAAGTGCTCCTGTATACCACGAGGCATCGAATCAAGCAAATTTTGAATCAGTGATCGAGGAAGAAAATTCCAGATTGTTTCATTTCTAACCTAAAGTTGTTCTATATCAGTTTAGGGACGAGAGTCACGACGATCGATGTAATCCCCGACATATTCAAAAGGCAACATATCAGGTAGTTAAGCAGGCTGAGGAAAAAGCTATATTCGTTGTGCTGAAAGGAAGTTTTGCACATTCCTATTGTCTCAAGCTGTTTACTTCCTTTCATCCTACTTCTCCCACTATCCACTGAATAACTTTTTGAACTCCAGGAATGCGTTGAAAGAAGGGCACGACTTCGGACCCCAGAATATCTCTGATGTATCGGTTGCTGCTGAAATTACCCATAATTCTTAGCAGCTGAGATCGTCTATTATACCTAGTATGATATCCATTCCAACATGCTTGCCGTTCGTCCAGCGTAACGTTGGATAAAGCCCTTTGGAAGAAGGCATCCACCACTATGGCGCTTAAGGAGGATGTAGTCTTTACTGTACCCCAAATTAAGGTGGAATTCATCGGAAAAGACGACATGTAGTAAATTCGTACTCCAGTGTTTATATGTCGACGAATTCACTGAATTTGCAATTGCCGATGATTTTTCGAGAGGGGAATCCGTAAAAATAAACTTTGGCATGTAGTCCACCTAGCAGAAGAAGCCAACGAATTGTTGTGGCAGACCGTGATTCATTTGTATCAGTGTTCCTATGTTATGCCAGTTGTTCAAACGATAATTTAACGCACGTTACTGCTACACGAATGGGGTATCTTTCATCCTTTGCTGACGTACTTTTTCGTCGTCCACTATCAGATTTTCGACTCGTCCGATTCTCTTGAGCACTCTTCTACAATCGCATCACTATCATCGTATTGCATCCCATACGAGCTGATACTGCTAGATAAGAAAAATTCCCTTGACGAATGGCAATCATTGGGCTCCCTTTTAAACGCAATTACTTGCAAATGATCACGGTAGCACAGAACAACGTACTAAATTATTATTTCTAATAATACAATCAAGTATAATATTTCTAAAAATAGAGATATGTAAACAACAATTCTACAAAGGTACCTTATTATTATAAAATTTAAAGATGTCGCTCTTGTCATAAATATTACCTACAATTTCATTATGTGTAATTTTCAATTGAATGTCTAAACAATCTGTTTCCACTTTATAATTATTAGTTAAAATTAGATGGTTATAACGCCAAAAATATCAATAGAAAAAATTCTGAAAATTTAAATCTAAAGATAAAACTAAAAGAAAAACACAACGACAATAAAAAAAAAATCTTCAAAAAGCAAATGCAAAAATTCAAAAACTAAAAACTTATGAGAAATATCAAGATTTTCCATATATATATATATATATATATATATATATGAAAAAATGAATAACATAAATGGATAATTCAAACCTTCCAGTTAAGATAGAATTCAAGTTATTACAAATTATATATATATATACACACACACACGCTCCAAACCGAAGTTTTTGCTTAATAAAATCTCTTGAATTTCCAATCTCTAATAAAATTTCTGGTGTTAATAGTTACGATACTATTCGTATTAGTCGTTAATAACCTATTCAGTCCTCATTCAGATGTTTAAAATCTTTCCACTAACATTTAAAAGAATAAATAAATAAAGTGTCTTTATTATACGTGACGTTAAAAATTTTTCTCTATACCTTTCTAGAATAATAATAATAATTTTTAAAAAAAAAATTACATTCCACTAAAGCAAGAGAAAACAGTACACCCCGAAATCTATATCAAAACTGGAAAAAAAATGTTTTCTTTTTCCTTGAGATTCCTGGTAAGCACTTAAAATTAAAACACATTTCCGCTTCAAATCATGGCACATATTCACATCTGAAGTAGAGAGCTTTTTTTTTTTATCCTTTCATAGTTATTTAAGACAGTGTTCTTCAGGTCAGCTCATGAAGTCTATTGTTATTGCAACAATATGAGTGAGAATATTTATCTATTTTCATCCCACACACAGATTTTCAACGGTTCTATGAGATAAAAGATCACGGTCGACAGAGCAAACTAAAACCCAGTGAGGATACATCCCGAGATCTCACTTTGCAGGAGCTGCATCTAAGGAGTCTAACCTCTATTAAAAACAAGTAAAACAGGATTCTTATCTTTATTTAGCACTCAATAGACTTCAACTCTCGGAAGCAATTTCAAACTACAGTTTATTAAAAGCATCATTTTGAATAATAAGATAAACATAAAAAGTAATTTCCTTCGTAGAGGTAAAATTTTCTTATACTCAAAGAATAACGGAGGAAGCCACAACAATCAGAACTGATGTAAAATGAGATTGAAGATTCTAGAAAATATGCTATTTTAGAAATAAAAATGAAAGTAACGTTGACTTTACTATAATTAATTTTACGGGGTATTGAGGCGATCACATTTTAATATATTTCAGTACCAAAATAATAAAAATAATAATAATTTAGAACAAAAATTTTAATGAAAATTTAAAGTAAAAATAATTAATTTTTAATATTTTCAAAAAATTGTATTTGGACATTTTAAAGGATATCAAATTAATAAAGACCTACTTCCAGAGCATTCCATAATAACTTTGTTAAAATAATAACTGATTAATTTTTATCATATATGGGCAGATTCAATAACAAAGTTTAAAGAAAGGTCAAACGCATTTATTAAAGGTCTTTAAGACGTTTATTTATTGTAAGTGTCTATATTTGCTGATGATATCATTGAATTAATCAATCTCACGAATGAAAATTTTTGCGTGGGTTGGTAACTTTAAGGCGTTTCCTAGCGCGTGGGGACAAGAAAATGTGATGTTTTTCGAGACTTGCTGTTACGGAATACGGAAATCTACGCATTTTGACAAGATACGTAGACATTTAAAAATAACTTGACAATATATCCTTTATAATATTCATGCTGAATATTTTGATTAACCAATAAATACATTAAATTATGTAAATTCTCTACTGTTACTCTCTTATGCAAAGTGCGACGATACTGAGGAAGTAAGTTCACAAGTCAATAAAAAGGAGAAGTCTAGACATAAAAAAAATGTTTTTTAATGAGGAAACATTTAAAAACGAATAACATGTCACAATATGTTTTTTTCTGATTTTTAGTTTCCTTTTTAAATCATACATAGGTCATAGCGGCAAATTTTGAATAAGAATTTGCTATATGTAATTGAAATCTAACCAAAATTAAACAGCTTTTGACAATCCAAATATTAAACATAACAGTTGAATGGTTATATTAAATCATCTTGAGAATCTCTGTATTATGCTTGTTTATACTAAGGAATACTAATTGAATTTCAACGAAAAACCTCTCTTTTCTTTTCAAAATATTTTATTTTATGCAATTTGCTATAGCAAAAAAACTTTCTATTATTATTTGAACAAACATTTATAATTTTTTGACACAACTTTTATTCCAGAAATTTAATTAAATACCAACTCCGTATCGAAATGATTGTCCTATTTATAAATTTGTTTTCGATTAAAGAGATAGACAGTGGTTTTAAATACGTTACCTTCTATTCCAATAAAATAGGATTCTGATATTATATGTTGATTTATTTTCATTCCTTTTTATAGAGCTATGGGAAATAAACGTTATTTCAGGTCTGAAGAGACAAAAGCCATTGAGAAACTTTAAAAATGAAAGACCTAAGCATGGTGTTTCTGCCGCTAACGGTAAAATGAAATGAAAATGTCGCCCTAGACTGTTTATTACTGAAAGAAAGAAACATTGCACTTGTCGATGAACCCATAGTTGCTACCGAAGGATCTAAATATGAATGGAATATCCAATTCTGTTGTCAACCTCTTAACAGCCCTGACTTTTAACATCTTGAATTCAGGATTCTTTAATGGCAAACTAGTACTACATCAAGTTGTGTCTACCAACTTATCCAAGCTGCTTATTTTTCATTCAAAGAGTTAAATTTCAAAACATTAAGCAATGCTCTTCTGACTTTGCAGTAGGTCATGGAACGCACTATACAGGTTGGCGGAGGAAATAATTATAAGCTGCCATGCAAGAAAAAGGTAGAGCTTTGATCTCAAAACATGCTCCCATACTTCATTATTGTGTCAGATAATCCATTAATGCAATGCGATCCGAGAAACAATAAATAATTTTAAAATTAAATAAATAAGTATATATACTTATTATTTTCATAATAATAGTTGCATAGCACTTTATAAAATATACTTACGCCTTAAAATTAATCACAGAACAGAAAAAAAACATTGTTTTTAAAATGGCTCAATAAATTTGATACAAATAATTTCTACAGATATGACAATCCTTCCGATACGGAGGGAGTACTTTATTTGACACATCCTAATACAAAATTTAAAATTAAAGAAAATATTTTTTTGCGGATTTACAATCAATATGAAATTTAAAAAAAAAGATAACACTAAATAGATAGCAATTCCTTATTTTTCTTGGTGACAAATGAGCAAAGTGTTTGATGAAATAGAAATATTACATGTCATACTTTTGTGCCATAGAATAAATAACTTTTAAGTATTTCAATATGAAAAAATAAATAAATAAATAAATAAAATAAAAACTCAAATGGAAATTATATCTAAATTTGCAAGATGTGAAGTATGAACGCACATTAAAAGTATTAAATTCTTAAAATATAGCGCCTTATTTCTAAACCTCTTGTTTTTGTTGTCCATCTATAGGAACACTAATTGCAACACCCTACACAAAACCATTTTTTAAAGATTTACTCAGTTTGAGATCTGAGCTAACATATATACCGTTAGATGACAGACTGATAAAATAAACTGTTTTTTAGTTCCTAATTCACTGATATTAAGAGTTTTAAAAATTTAAAACATTGCTTGAATTATCAAAGGTTACATGTAGGATTGTATAAATATATACTTAAATTTAGACAGAAAATGAAAATTATTAAATTGACTTTTATTCGCTATGTCCGTAGTCTAAAATAGTGTTATTCATACAAATAAACTAAAATTTTTTAAAAAAATAGGTATCAAATTTCATCAAATAATACCCAAACGATGTACAGAAAATTAGACTAAGAAAAAGAATTTGGTTTGAAAATAAAAATACTCGATGATATGATGATGTAGATAAAAGTAAAACTATGATCTGATGAAGTGAATAAAAATTTCATGACCAAACAAAAAAAAAAAAAAAGTTCGAATAAAGTTGATATTTAAAAAAAAAATCGGAGATAGGTGATATAGATAAAAGTTAAACCTACCTGAAAGTGTATCAGTTGACAGAAATAAGTAGAAAAATTAGTCTGACAGCTAATTCATTATGATGAAGTGTTCTTTGTTTTTACACAAATAGTAGGCAAACACCACTCTACTTGGTGGATGAGCATCAAGTGGTGGACATAATAAAGATACTAGTCCTGCAAAGTCGACTTTTTGAATCCCACTCAAAATACCCACAGCTTTAAATGGCCTTGAAATTTGCGTATTGCTTATCATTCCGTGGGCAGAATTTTACCGCACAATTATTCTATTCCTTCGACTGAACTAATGAACGAATGAGAATATAAGAAACAAATCACCTTGTTAATTGTCAGAATAGAAAAAAAATGTAATTATAAAAAGTTCTTATTGATACTATCATTACATTTAAGACGGCTTTTATCCTATACTATAAAAGGATACTGAAATGGTATCCATTAACTAAGCTAGAATTTATAATAGGAAAGCTTGGCTGACGAGTCCTTTCGCTTAACCCTTTGAAGGACGCAGTATTAAAAATCAAACTTATCAGTGAAACAGCATGAAAAATGCAAAGCCCATACATAAATAAAACTAGCTAAGGGGGGGGGGGAACCCAGCCTCAACGAGTGACTGACGCATTTCTGTTATGTGTGCCGTCTGTTAATACTAAATAGAAATAAAAGATTTCCCCCCTGCAAGTTTTGATAAAATTGCACTGAATTTTATGTATGGAAATTGTAAATTTGCAATCGCGTCTTGCAACCGGCGAACCGATAAGGCGGGATCCCCAACAGATGCCAGCGAATACCATTGCACCCGCCGATGGTTTTACGTATGGCCCCTGCTGCGCGATCACGATGAAAAATTATTTAAGTCTTCAATAAAATGTTTTATAGTTAGTAATTAATTAGAGAGAAATATAAGCGTATTCGGTTGAAAATATAATTTGTTTATAATTATATGTTTATCATTTTGACCAGGCTTACAAGACGTCTCGGTTTGACCAGGATTGTTCCGATCCGATGGTATAGTCCAGGCCTCTAAGTCATTTTGTACTATTATTTGCTGAAATTATAAGCAGGTTGATTAGATTAATTATCATCATACTTGCCTAATTATGAACTAATGATCAATAAAATTCGAGGCCGAAAAACACAATGGTTTTAAGAATAACATTTTTTTAAAAACTAATTACCATTAATTTTTAAGCCAACGAACAGTAAACCAAGGAATTAATAAACTTTTGTCTGTATTATTTAGTAATTACTCATTTCATGTAAGAATATAATCAATAATTTTTATAACTTAAAATTATATTTTTGGAACTTTATGCATATTTTTATTTATTAATTTATTTTTCGCGTATTATTACTTATGCCTACCACTAAATTTACCTTGACAAACAAACGTATCCGCTGCCCCATTGCTATTCTAGAACGAACTCTAAGTTACAAAATGGTTGGGGATCAGTGCGTTAAAGGCGAAACAATAAAAAAAAAAAATGTTATTTATTATGTTGATTAATGCATCTACCTACTATTTTATGAGTTGTCCGAGTGACTTTGTCATTTTATATTTACAACAGAACTTATTAATTCTTAGTACTGTTGACACACATATTTATGTATTACAGAAATAACCTACGATAAGATTTTGCACTGTGCAATCATTGATTATTCATTTCACAAACTTAGAGGGTGAAATAAAATTGATAACTACATAGTGAGAAACAGAGTTTATTTGCTATTATACCAGAAACTGATATTCGATAATCGATATTTAAAGAAATGTATAGAAAATGGAGATATATATCAGCATGCTATTCAAAAACTAAGAATATATGCTGAATATTTTACCTCCAGAAAAAAAGTTTGCTTGTCAAGAAATTTTTTAAGATTAATAAAATGAGAGTAGTAATTTATTATGGTATCTGATAATATCAGTCAACCAATACTCACATCATAACGTTTCAAAAATTGATTAATAATAATTGTTTTTTACACAAGTAATGTTGTAATACTTCATCAATCGTTAAACTTTTACTTAAAATTTCAAATTAAAGCTATGTGTTTTTTCTCAAGAATCTACATGTGGTATACAAGTGAACTATAATGTTGAATAAAGTAATTCCTGGTCGTTTAATACAACATATTTATGAATGTTATGAGACGCTTAAATGTATAATTTAAGTAAATAAAAAGCATCTTTGAAAAGAATTATTCAGATAGTTAAATTCAAAATAGCACAGAATTTCTGAGTAAGATTGTAAGAAGGAATTTAAGCTTAAGATAAAAGTAAGTACTAAAGCCAAATACTAGATAAAGCATACAAATAATATAGATAAAATAAACCTAATGAAATACTTTAGAAATATAATATAAAACCTTATTTATGCTAAGAAATAAATTCTTTGTTTAATATAATAGCCTCATGAAACTGAAATATTCGTATCAGGAGGATATCTCAAAATTTTAAATCCTTTTTTAAAATAAAAACTGTCGAAAATGAAGAACATCATAACAATGTATTTAATGTAAGCAAATCAAATTCACGAAGAACGTCAGCAAATGAAAAAAAATATTTTTTTTTTTGAAGAAAAGAGATCTAAGAAGAAAGGACAATCATTTTTTTTTTTTTAAAGAATCTCGAAATTATTTAAATACAGTTCAAACAAAAGTTCTAAGCAGACATTGCTATCACAAAGTAACAATACTTCATGAGGATTTATAGTACAACGGATTGCAATATATTTCTGTAAATCTATAATGAAATACACTGGTGAAAGAGGAGCAAAAATGATACTCTTAGAATGGTTTTTTTTTTTTTTTTTAATTATCTTGTTTCCTTCCATATATTAGATAAACAAGACTAATTTTTTTTTTCATTCTGAGGATCACAAAAGTGTAATGATGATATATAGTAATAAAGAATTAAAAATAGTATTTATTATTAGTATTTAAACACCCTTTATTGATATTTATACTTTATGTTTGTTAATTGTAAGCAAAAATTAAATTGATTGTGATGTGACACAATTCTATTTCTCTCCGTTTTCTGCTAAAGAAACTCATATGAAGTATATTGTTGAGATTGTTGTGAAAAGCAGCACAACCGGAATTATCGAAGAAAAAGTAGTAGAAAGAGGATTAAATTTGGTTGTCAAATAACAAAAACAGGATCAGACAGCAATACTGAAACTTATGAATCATATTATCAAAATCTGATTTTGTTCAGTTAAGAAGCCGAAAGAATTAACTATTTAAATTTCAACTGCTATTTTCTTGGACTTTTTTTACAATCCGTTTTATATAGCACTCGATTTCATCTAGATTCTTCAATAACAAAATATGTCTTTCGCAACCTTAATTTTACAAGTTATTAAGGTTACGAAAGATCTATTCGTTTGATTATACAACCAAGTTCTTCAATTACTTGGAAAGGCGATTTTCTTTGATAGCAATCGGTGATTTATTTGTTTAAGCAGGTAGTAATAATATCATAAGATAAAGTTTGAAATGGTTCTAAGATATCTGTGAATAGTTTTACTATGTATGTCAAAAAGAAAAACTGAATAACATGCAGAAAACAAAATTCCTCGGCAAAGGACTAAAGGCCAAAAATAAAATGCTTATTTGGAGTACAAGTGCTTCAAATATAATATTACTATATCACTCGATCCCAATATTCTTTGGTTACATACTAGTACACGAACTCATCAAAAACAAACAGATATATATAAATATATAATAAATATTATTTAACTGTCCCGAAATTTAAGAAATGAAGTACTCACCATTAGAAAAATACCGCAGGAGTTGTTTCACTTTCGACATTGTTCAAAGCTACTCTGACCAGAAGGAAGCAATTGTTTCTTGGCCTACCGCCTCAACGCCAAGCGGGACAGTTGGAAGAAAACATTGGCCGTTATCTATCATCTGGGGATAAGGATTATGACTAGCGTTACTGCAAGAGTTTTCCCTTATCAGTAGCTTAGATCGTCCAAACTATAAGCCAAACGCAGACCGTATAATGACTGTATGGGGGCACCGTTGTGTCGATAACCTGCTATTGTGTCATTGTCCAGCTAAAATAGCAATTACTTTGCTCTACATCCGGTGCCTCATTAAACGATATAGCTTCATAATCAAATAGAAGGGCTTTCAATGATAAATTTGCCATAAGCAATTCTTCTTTACCGATATTAATAAAAAGAAGGAAAAGAAAAAGCTAGCCATCTTTTGTAATACGCCATCGAACCCATTGTCATCGAAAAAGTACTGCTTTGAAGTGTAAATAGTGTCTAATTCTCGATCTTATTGATAATTATTTATGAAATGCGCGTTAAGCTTGACAGTATTAACATTTTATAAAGTATTGTACTTTAGATATAAGCTTTTGGTCTTGCGCTTAAGTATCTTTATAAAACGAACCCTGATGCAGATATAAAACGATGGTAAATCAAAAAAAATGTAAGTTTTAACAATGAACGATCATTATACAGTGCAGTTTGCACGTTTGATGATTCATTTTTTTTTTTCAGAAGTCTATTGTTGAAAAATGCTACTGTTAGTATGAGGTAATCTTCACAATATTGGGCTAAGAATTAGACAAAAAAATTAGTTTCATTATGTATTTTGCATGAGTGAAACTAATTTCTTTGTCTTATCCACCAAATATTTTTCTTTAGAATATGCGAACGTTAAATAAGACATAATATAATTTATTAAGATATATAATTAAGATTTCATTGGGATAACTCCTAACAAGGTATGGGTTTCATTTACTAAATAATTTTCTTAATTCTCGTTCCACATACACGCGCACACATACATTCAAAATAAAGTAGGTAAAAAATAAACCAAAAACCAGAGAAATTAAAATATATGTGATTTGAAGAATTTAAAAAAAACCAAAAATTTGTTGAAAAGACAATATATATATATATGTGTGTGTGTATGTATTTAATGTTGTAACAGGTTTTAGACTATTAAGCTAGAATTATAGGACTAAATTTTCAAGTACAACACACCACGTGTATTAAAACTACACAGATACAATACAAAGAAATGAACACCAATTTAAAATTTTACTAAATGGAAACAAATTAAAAGATAAATATTAAGATTTACTCATTAAAAGGAGCCATTAATGCATTATTTCAAGTCATACAAAGACTTGAATAGGTATAAACAAAATGAATCAAAATAGCCTTGTAGCCCAAAACACCATACAACCTTTCCGCGTGAAGAGAAACATTTTTTAAACATTGCCATAATGCAAACACTAAACTTTAGAATGAACCAGTCCGAAGTCAAAGGCCCACACAACTTGCATGGAATATTGAAATCGTGAAAATTACTATTATACATAAAAACAGATTGAAAAACTTATAAAATCAGAAAATTATAAAGAAAAATCCTAAAAGACTAAAATAATTATCAAATTTTTGACATGAATTACAGCTGGAATGCAGAATAGAACAATTTCGTAAATAAAATCGTTTTTATTACGTGAACCCCTTTCTCAATTCCACGTTTTTGTCTTTTCGTGACATAGTTTAACAAAAATATTCTAAAGACAAATGACGACAAAAATTTTGTAATTAAAAATCTCATTATTACCCGATTGAACTTTTTTTGGATAAAAGTGAAAATTATTCTCAGACAATTATATTGCATGTAATTGAGAAAAGTAAGAATTTCCAATAATTTGCAACTTAGCAAGAAAAAAAAAAGATGTTTTTGAGGTAGTAATTTTAATATGACAAAATAAAACAGAACATTTGATCATTTAAAACTGTTTAGAAAGAAAAAATACTATTTCATGTTAATTACTTAGTCTAGATATTTAATTAACACACTTATATGTGTGTCAGATTCTTAATGTATTAGTCATGCTACATTTAAAAAGAAAATTATTTTGAAGATTAAATTGAAAATTCCTTTTTACCTGATATTGCTTTTACATATTTTCAACTATATAATGGAAAACAAAATTCATTAAGAAAATTGAGGAAAATAAAGGATTTTATAGATAAAGGAATAACTTTAGTTTTCACATTTGTTTTTGCCTCAAGGTTTCAGTCACATATTTTAATGTTTTTATCACGTTTCTTTTTGAGAAAGAACGAGAGGGAAAAAAAAAAACATAATCTTCCCTTAAAAATATATTCTAAAAGTTTTACAATGTTTCTGAAGTTTCCTTTTAATTATTTACTCCATCAGAATTAATTGAATTGTATATAATTTTCAAATAAGTTATTGGAATCTTTCGGAAACTGGGTAGTTTTTCTAAAAATAGTAAATAAATTGTCTTTCTAAATTACAGCATTAATCGCGCTTTTTTATTGATACATAATGCAGCATTTTTGTTGACTTGCTGATTTAAATCTTTTTTATTTTTCATTTGGGATTAATTTTGACTAAAAAGTTTTTCATAAAATATTACTTGAAGCCCTTATTTAAATATTTAAATAAAAAAAAAAAACTGTCATATTTATTTTCTGGAAACAGTAATGTAAAAATATTAATACTGGTATTTTCTTAGTAATAGATTTAGCGGATTGTTCATTCGTTAAACATAAAAAAATATGAAAATCCTCCATTTGAAAACGTGAAAATGTTTTTGAAGGGAAATTTTTTAAAAAAACCTTACACAAACAATACATGTGTAATATTTAACAAAAGAAAAAGAGCTATGAAGGATCGGAATGTTATCAGAATATTTATCCATTGAGGTTCAAGATATTACATATTGTTGTAATGACTTACATATGACCTTCTCAATGAATATATAACACACTAAAACAACAAAATGAATAAAGAATGCTGTATAACTATACCAAACAAGAAGATAAAATATAGAAGGATTTAAAAGAAATTCACAATTCAAATATCAAACATCGAAAGTTCAAAAAATTTTATTACTCGAAGTGTACATTAACTATTTATGTTTATGTTAATCATTTTACTACTTATCAGTCGAAGAAAAAAAACAGAAACTGTCTCGATCCAATACATAATATGATTGAAAACAAGATCTTAGAAATAAACTTAGACAAAGATAAAGATGCGATCTTAATTCATTGCGACTGTCATGTAAATTATTTATGCTTCATGAATTTGGAGAAAAAAATTAAATCTAGGAAACAAATTTGTAAAATGTCGTCAGGTTAACCAAAGAAAATGAATGTCAAAAAGGAGAATTCAGTCTGAACCCTTATCATTCTTACTAATTTAAGCATTTTGAAATTCATTTTTTTACTTTATTTAAATATTTATGCAAAAGCGCAAATCAATAAATATTCAATGGGGAAAAAAATTGCATATCGAAAATAATCAGACCGTCGTCAACTCATTCTATCCCTTTATTAATTAAGTGCGCATGTAAAAATAAAAATCAATACATATTTAACGGAAAAAGATTTAAAAGCATTAACAAAATTCTTGTTAAGTATTCAAAAATAACCACCATACCATGAACGATACACGCGAAACATTATTCTTCTTAGTTTTTTTTTCGTTTGTTTTCTTGTATTGTTAATGAAGTCGTCAACCTCAACTTCAATGGCTATTTTAAAACAAAGACACACTTATCACTGCGAGTTCGGAAATTTTGCAATCATTAGAAAAAAATTGTGACATTTTTGATTGTCATTATCTTCTCATTACACTTACGTGATATTTAAATATAGACAATCATGCATGTGCATATTCACATTATCATATTTATATAGATAAAATGCATATATCTGCGTTATATATATATATATATATATATATATATATATATATATAATTTAACTATAATAAAATATTTAAAAAACAAAAAGAAAAGTTTGATCAAATTTTAAAAAAATAAATGAAAAAATGGAACTCTTCAAATCGTAAAACAATTTCCAGCTGAGGACTGAATAAAAGGGGTTAAACTAGTTTAAGGGTACTAGTTTAACCCTGCTTTACTCTCTTCCCCCTTTACGACTAGGTAGGTTGAATTGTAAAACAAGGCTAAACCACTAACAAGCCGACTTTGTGGACCTAGTATAGTGTGGTGGATTTAAAAATGGATCACAATTCACAAAGATGTTTAGTATATTTATGATGTATATAAATGTTTTAGAAATCTATGCGATAATCATGCCCTAAACAACGATTATAAGTAAGAATACTAGGGATTATAAACAAAGTACATGGATTATAATCAAGGATACATGGAAATAAGACTAACATTGCTCAAAAATAGTTCAAGTTCGCCACATTTGATAATATTGTCACCTTATCGTATTTCTCGTATTTTCACAAGGTACAAAAAATTATTCGTAAAATGCTCAGTAATTAATGTTACAGTACTGTTAATGTTCAACTGCACCAAATACGAGATTAGATGTATATATGGGAATTGCTGATCGTTAAATTTAATTGAAAATTTTCACATGACGTTGAGTGGAATTTTGGAGGATGAGGTACCCTCTAAGGTATCCTTCTCTGATCGATTGATTACGAGATACGACGATAACTGCCAGTTTGATTTCAATTAATTAGGTAAATGATTCATATGCGACACTGGTTACCAAAAAATGCTCCCGCATTTTTCAGGAAAATGACGTGGTACAGATTATTTCAGTAATAGTATATCTAAAATCTATACATTCTAAATCTAACTACTAACCTCACTCTTTAAATTTCCGCACCACGTTAGAAATCAAATCTTTTGCTTACTCTCATTGTAATATCGAAATGTTTACTAAAAAGAAAATAAGAATGTGTTGTGTCTAGATATCACTTTTTCATTAGTTTCTGGTTTATTCATACGATTTCAAAAGAAAACCGAGTCCAAAGGTTGTACTATTTCCCTAAATACCTCGATTTTCAGGCAAATTCATCCCGTTATGGCTCAGTTAAGAAATTTCCAATTAATATTTTGATTGATTTATTGTTTATTAACGTCGCATAAAGAAGCAATACGAGAGCTATAGAAGACTGACCGCATATTTTGAACCACAGTCAAATGACAAGGACGACACCTTAGCTGCATCCCACTCTCCAAACTTCCACATCGTGCCTAAGCGAAGACTAGGAGCCTCGACATATTTAACGTCTCGTGATCATGACCACACAGCTACCACGGCCGCTATGTGTTACCGGTCAAAAATTTTACATTTTCAACAGGTTCTCCAGCACATTTCCCTTAACTAACCTCTGGGGTTGCTTTATTACGACGTTTGGCACTAGGGTTTCTTTCCCGGGAACCCGGGATCCCGGGAAATCATAAGATTTCTGTCCTTTTTCTATTCCCGGGAATTATACCTCGTTCCCGGGGTTTCCCGGGAACGAAGAAGTTGATGAAGAAGATGTTAAAGAAGAGTTTAGCTGTGAAAAGATGGTTTGTTTGGAAACTAAAACACACTGGAATAGTTTGTTGTCATTACTTGAAAGATTTTTAGAAATAAAGACAGCAATTTTAAAAGCATTAATTGACATTAAAAAACAAATGATGACCAATGTAGAGTTTGAAACTGTGACTACAATTGTAGCTGGCTTAAAGCCAGTAAAAATTGTCTGAAAAAATTATGCAGTCGAAATGCAACTTTGCTAACTGCAGAAGGTGTATATTCTTTCGTTATTGGAGAATTGAACGAACAAAATTCAGAATTTGCGAAAAACATGAATTATTCTCTAATGCAAAGAATTAATGAGAGATGCAACGTTAATTTAATAGGATCAATGCTATACCCGAATTTTGGGAGAAAATATGAAGCAGCTGCAGTTACAGTTGATATTTCGCGATTGCCTCGTAAAAATATTTGGTTAGACAAGCCCTATTGATAAGGACAAAGCTATTCTGCGAAGAAGAGGATTCAATATCCAACTCTTTGCACTCAGAAGAAGAGAGCATGGAGATTTTGAAAGAAAAACCTATGACGTTGGACGAAAAATTAGAGAAAGCAATTTACTCTAAAAGAAAAGTTTTATATTGTTCAACCAAAAAAGTACTAGTCTCAACAAAATCATGAAACAAGAGATGTAGTTGTTTGACTCGACTGAAAATCCATCACCAAACATTATAAAACTATGTGAGGCCTTAAAAACAATTCCTCCAATGTCAGTTGAAGCCGAGAGAGCATTTCCTGCTGCAGGATTGTTCGTCACAAAGCTTAGAACAAGGCTGAGTGATAAAAGTATAAATTGCTTATGTTTTCTGAAATCCTATTTTAAGAATGAATAATCAATTTATTACATATTTTTTAGCTCATTATATAAATCAACATTAATTTTTAAATTTATATGTATTTTTATTTTATATAATTATTATTGATTTTATTTAAAAATAACTTGTTTTTAAATTTTTTGGAATTTTGATGTATTCCCGGGAATCCCGGGAACGACAGTTACATTCCCGGGATTTCCCGGACATCCCCGGGAATGATAAAACCCGGGAAATCAAAAACCCTATTTGGCACGAGAGCCTCGCTTTGATATTTGTGATACATGCAAATGAGCCTTACTAGTGAAGTGGAAGGGAAAAAAAAAAAAAAAAACAAGGAGAAATAGAGAAATTAGAGATAGTCACAGGTAGGTTTTATAATATCGAGCAACTGTAAGATTATAATCAGAGTGCGTCTGCTTGACTCGAATCTCTTAACTGGAAATCCTCTGTTTAGAAATCTCAAGATAAAGAGACATTATAATAATTATTGGTTTGAATGGAGTTAAGTAAATCGCTCCACATATTTACTTTTTGAGCCAGTATAGAATTGCTAAGAGGCACAACCGAAATTAAAAAAAATAATTTTAAAGATATTTTGTAGTTGTTATAATAATCTAATGTTCTAAACAATCAAAACAGTAAAGTGACAACTCATTCACGTATTTCTCCCAAAGTAATTGAGCTGATAAAAAAACTGCATCATCATTCATCAATTCGTCATATGATCATAACATAAATATAGCATTTTTTCATTACATAACGATTTTTAGTGTTATATTAACTTGTTTGTCAACTCAATGCACTGTTAATGAGCAATAATTTAATATGCGAAAACGGAAAAAACTTATAATGCATCAATAACAGTAAACTAAAGTTAGTTGAGCAATGATTTCTCAAATACAAACATTATATAATATATCATAAAAGAGCAAGAATATTTTTATCATATTAATCTTTTCAAATAAAAAAAAGATCAAACTAACGTCATTTGCAAAATAATAATAAATAAAATGGGGAGAAAATAATACTTGTTGTATTGACATACTTCTCTTCCTCGAAAGCAATGAAATAAAGTCGTGACATTCGATCGCAAACTAAATTCCCAGAGAAAATGGAACTAACAGTGAATGCAAGATACTCCTATATTAATGTATGGAAAGGTATCAATTGCAAAATATTCTTTTTCATGTGATCTTGTTTTGAACTGAACTGATTATGTAAGTGGATGATTACATAATACTCAAGTTGATCTTCAAGAAATTCTTGTTTGAAATATTTCGGGATTTTTTTTTTATCTTACAAGAATACACTGAGTGACCTTTACGGCATTAAAATATGCGGGTTTAAAGAAGAAAATTCGCATGAACTGTTATTGAAACTTCATTTACTAAATGCATTGTGAAGTTTATGTCCCCCCTCATTTTTATTCGAAAAATCGTGTACATACAGATTTATGTAAAAACTGGGACATTCTTTCTCCACTATATTCAATAACTTTTGTTTATAATAATATATCACAAAAAAAAGGCATTGAAATCAATAAAATACTCGTTTTTCTTTTAAATTATTAAATATTATTCCTCAAACTGAACATGATAATAATCCTATCGGTTAAACTGCTTTTTTTATTAGCTTCTTAATACAGCTATATTAGGCCAATGGCAACGCACCGCGTAATTTTTACAAGAGCGACATCTCTACTGGTGTCATACTCAGCATCCACACCTCTAAATGATAGAATTTCAAGGCTTCTATGGATTTAAAAATATGCAATGACCTTAATTCAATACAGTAGTATGTATGGAATTCAGATTTGAGCTCCCAGCACAACCAAAAGTAATTGAAGGGTTGAGTGTTCTCATCCCTCCACGCATGCAATGACCGTTGTGTAGTCAGGCTGATGCATGAGAAATCTGTTGGGTTTCAAAATCCTCCCGAGGCAGTAGTATGCCATTTAAGGAAGGGAATACTTTCCTTTTAAAGAATTTTTTAAAAAAGCAGTAAATGCGGTTTTTATCCATATTGTTATCACGATTGTAGTCCTCATATATCCTTCAAAATTAAAAAGAAAAACTACTAATTCTATTTCATTACAAGGAAACTATTCTTATTAACTAATAATTATCTCGAAAATGCTATACATAAAAGATTCTTCTAGAATCCAAACTGTTTTTTTATTTTTTATTTTCAGGTTAGTGGCTCAACCAATACAACTTTAATAACATTATTAGCTAATTAAGAATTAGACATCTCAAAAGAAGTCATTCTACAGACATATTAATTTTTATTATCCGTAATGATAGGAAGATGGGTATTACCGATCACTTTAGCAGACCAAACCTTTCATTTACAAATTATGAATTCCTTCTTTAACATTAATATATGTGTCAGTGGAAGATAATCTTTCAATCTTTGCTATTTGACGTCAAGTTAATAACTATGCTTTTGCATCAAAGCCTCCCTGACCTACTTGGCAGTGATAAAGATCGGAAACAAATGCATAGTTATTTCATGAATGAAATTGGAAATATTTTCTTTCCCTTCGCTGGATTGTTGCGCAAATGAAAATGGATAAGTTATAGGGCATTTTAAGTCAGCACATTTTCAAAAAGATCCTCTTTTTTCATAGCAGTTTTAATATTCAGAAGTAGAAATTATATTTTTTAGACTCATTCATCTTCCTTTTCTAAGAAAGCTACATTTTTACAACTGTTACGATTACGTCAAACTGGTTAAGTGAAAACAGCTCGGTGACCCCTTAATGAGTTGGAGATAAAAAAAAAAAAGACTGGCATTCAAATTGGTTGAAGTAATGAGAATGAGTTTCTATTTCGGGTTTTTACAGAAAGACAAAGTAATAATATAACATTCATTCATTGGACGTCTTATAATGTAAAACATTTTAAATCAGATAGCTATTATAAAATAAAATAGCTCAAAATAATCAGATAGCTGTTTATAAAGTGTTCCACTTTCAAAAACCTTCAACTTATCATTATTCATTACTTTTAATAGTTAACTAGTTTGCTTTTAATAACTATATACATATATATATATATATTACACTCGTGTGCAAAAATTAAGGACGAAGTCGAAAAATTAACATATTAGCGAAAAAAGGAAGCAGTGTGGGCTGAAAGACCAATCAAAAATCATGAGATTAATTTGGGTGAGGTACGATGGCTCATGCACAGATATGCAGATGGATGTAATGCGGGAGTGTCGGACCGGGATAAAGTACCCCGGTGGGTAAGTTTAGCATTTCTGGGGAAGCGATTGCACGGCGTATATCAGTTTAAGTGGCGTCGAGTTGCTGCCTCAGTGTGAAATGTCGAACAATCAATCTTTAGATGATATCTGGACGATTTTACCTGAGGTCGAATCATTGGAAAGATAGAGGAAGGTCGAAGTGTGACAAGTGTTCAGGATTGCTCACAGCATCGTTTCACGACTTTGCCGAGAATTTCAAACTGAAGGAACAGCTGTTCGACAGTTCAGCAGGGGTCGCAATCACAACAGTGGACGACCGATATATTGCCCTACAGGCCAGAAGGAACAGGTGGCACACAACGGGAGAAATCGACAGACACACGGCACAGGCGATTGGACGATTGATATCACGTTTTACCGGGATTTAAGAGGCTGCACAGTGGTGGTCAATTTGCCCGAAGACCTGTACGGTGTGTACCTTTAATGCCTGCTCATCGGAAAAGGCGCTTTCTGTGGTGTCGGGAACACCATAATTGGATAGATAATCAATGGTGTTGAGCACTATTTACGGAGGAGAGCAGGTTTAATCTGAATAGCGATTCTGGAAGCATACACATTTGGAGAGAGGGGGGAGCTCGCAATAACCCCTCCAACATAATCGAAAGAGACTGGTTTGGAGGTTGCGGTGTTCTCGTTTGGGGAGGCATCATGCTTGGTTGCCGAACCGACCTTCACGTCTACGAAGGAGGTTCAGTCACAGGGGTCCACTTTTGTAACGATATCCTCCTTCCGTATGTACGTCTTTTTAGAGGCTTTGTATATATATATTCATTTTTAAAAATAGGCTTCAACACAAAACAATTACTTAACACGTTCGCGCCGGCACGTACCACCGGTGGCTCGCACTGATATGTCCCATTAGGCGACGTGTACCACTGGAGGCTCATATTTGAATGTTTCATCAGGTAGTGCAGACCACCAAATATTAAGTTCGCTTAGTAATTAGAAGAAAAAAAATCTCATATAGTTAAAAGTTAAAATAATGGAAATTTAACGAATACTAATAGAAAAAGCAGGAATTATTTTATTTCAATTTAATATTATAAACATAACTTATGTAATAAATTCGATAATACGAACTTAACAATTCAAGTTATAAATTATGTTAAAGGTAGTTAAAGAGTATGTTCGCTTTACTAATAAATTTTTCGGTCTGTACATACAATTTGTACCAAACCACATGACAAAAATAGTGATAAAAAATAATAAAGAGCTGCAATGGTTATCATTTCCTTTTTTATTTAAGTACATCGCCCCCCTTGGAAGAGAAACATGAATTTCAGCGCCGTCGTGATTGTGTTAAAGAAAAACAGGTAATAATTAATTTCTTGAATTAATTATTACCTGTTTATTACCTATTATTTCATTTTAATTGCGATACTTTGGACTTTTAAATTGTTTTGCATAAAAAAAAAAAACTAAAAAATTATCACGAGTATTTATAAATAAAATTTCATAAAAGTAAATTGTTTTGAGTGCATTTGTATACATTTTTGTATCCAACTTTACTCCAACCATCAAAAAAGTAAATAATGAGAAATCATTTTGAAACAGAAAAATACAAGGTACTTTTATAAAACGATGGGTTGTGAAATATACAGTGCTTAATTTTGTTTTTTAAAAATACGGGTTTTAATTTCTTTTTAAACAGGAATCTTGAACAAAATAAATAAACAGGAGTTTCTTATAACCTCTCGAGACCCTATGTCCATTCTATTGGACATTTTTATTTTACACATGGTGAAAGAATTTACAGTTTTATATCCTAAGATCAGGCCTTCCATTATATTGGACAGGCCAGTGCTGCTATCTATTTAGCAAATCTTGAAATTATTTGGCAGGATCCTTGTTCCACAAGCACTTAAAAATGGTGGACAAGAAGAAAGCAACTATTGAAAGTATGGCAGTAGTTTGAATTAAATTTTATTATACTTTTACATGTTTTTTTTTTAATTAAAAATAGCTAATATACAATTTTAGATGAGTGATTAATGAAATTATGCTGTATATTTAATCAGTAACACATATTTTTACTAGACTAAAATCCAATGTCAATTATAATGGACTGACCTAAAATTATGTATTTTTTTAATTAAAAAAACCCCGGCTGTATATACTGTTACCGGCTGTATTACTTTTTACATGATTTATCTCAAATTAGGGGGAAATTACTCAAAGAATATGGCCTTGGGTCTCAAAAGGATATAATGTATAATAAAAATAATAATATAATTTATATTTGAACTTACCACGCTTATAAGCTTCTTCATGATTGTATATATCATCGTCTTCGATGTCATCTTCATCTTCTTCTGGTATTACTTCTAGTTCTTTATCATCCGGATAATATATATAACGGCGAGGATCATTGACATATTGTGCACTATTATCAATAAATTCAACATCATCATATTGGGGTACTTCATTATGTTGAACAAGATATTCTTCTTCGTCACTGGGATAGTCTGGAGATGGTATATCGGGATCATTAGGATGTTCGACTTCATACTCCTCGTTGATAGAACTGTAATTATCTTCTGACATTGCTTCCAAGTAGTCTTCCGGAAATGTGGCTTTATGGACAACAAAGTCATGAGAATCATAATCAGATTCGGACTGTTTTTCGGATAAACTGTCTTCATCTTTAGTAATTTCTACTATAATAGGAGTGGTTGCATCACTTATCTTTGGAACATGGTTTTCATCTGGGTTAACTTGGATGTTTTTCTGAGGAACTGTGGGTGTTTTATTGAATTCCATTTGAGACAGTTTATCTTTATACTGGCCGAATGTTCTATTCGATGCGCCAGCTGTTTCCTTTTTATTTTCTAAAGCCTCCTTATTTACCTGTACAAATGAATCTTTCACTTTCGAATTTGAAAATCCATTTCCATCCGCCATATTGGAAACTGTCTTTGATGAAGACAAGTTACTTACTTTATTGATTACAGATTCATTTTGAGAAAGAGTTGAATTTTTCTCCAAATCCAAAAACTTCCGGGAAGTATTCGCAGTATTAGAAGATATGCTGTTTTTTGAATGAGACGAAACGTTAGAATTCCCCGGAACTTCTTTGTCTTTTAAATCTGCTTGATCCGATTCACCAAATTCTAAAGATGGATTAAAATTGCTTAGAAGAGATTGTTTCCTCGCGTTATCAGATGCCACAGATTTCTGCGAAACCGAAATTACCTGCTCACTTCTCGTTACACCCCGTTCATTTCTAGATATTTGAATGTTGGAATTTTGGTAAACAACAGAACCTACGTTACTTCGGAATTTACTTTCATCACTGGTAATAGAGTGAGAAACAGTTGACAGTTTTGAATTGGTGTCAGTCACATTTTTCACGTTTCGAGTGGAGCAGATATTTTTCACATTCGTAAGTATGTTATCAACACTGGGTACTGCATTATTCCCCTTCAAATTATTTTTATTATCAAATTTGTCAGTCGTAAATATGTGAGTTTTGTTATGTCCATTTATCAGCGGAGCCTTTCGCGAATCATGTTTGGGTGCATTAGCATGAAGAACATCAACTTTATCAACTTGGTTCTGAAAGAATCGCAAACTTTCTCGAAAACCACTGCTCCGGTCGCCACTGCTTTGAAGTGTACTCGAAGCCATTTTGTGGACTTTAACAATTGGTGTAGTGTCAACAGAAGAGCAATCGTCACCAAAAGAAGATCTCAAGGATCTCTGTAAAAAAGAAAATTAAATTAAATGCTGGTATTTCATAACATCAAATCAAATTTTTAATGGAAAAACTACATGCTTAAAAATGACAAAAATCGTAAATGAAGGTATGTTTGAGTTTGAGAAATAATTAACGAGACATAATACAAGCTTAAGCAATTTTTTAATAAATATGAACAAATAAGAATGATATTGGCAAATATAAGTAATATAAATAATTTTTGTTAAAAATTAGCATAAAATATTAAATATTCATATTTGTGTATGATCGAAATATATCGGTATAATCAGCTGAGAGTTTTTCAAAAATAAAGAAATAAACAAAGAAGCACTTTCTGCTTTTTTCATAAATACTTCACCTAAAAATTTAAAAAAAAAAAAAAAAAAAAAAAAAAAAACCACTACAACACCTTTTGAAACCTCGTTATCTGTTCAAAAAAGTAAGAAATAAATAAAAACTTGACAAATAAAGCATCCTTAGCAGGAAAACCTTGCAGTAATTTTGAATACAAAAAATAAGAATGAAAATTTTTAAAACTAATTTTAATAAACAAATCTCATAAAGGATTGTTTTTCCAGGTACATAAAAATAGAAAGAAATGATATTTTCGTTTCACTATAAGTAAGAATTCTATCAAGCGTGTCTGTTATTAAACTTTTCCTTTTAATATTAATGCAAAATTAGAGTTTTAAATTTTCTCAGCTAATTTAGGAAACAAACCCATTCCCCATTTTGTTCATGTAATTAAAAAAAAAAAAAAAAAAAGAACAGGTTTACACCTGTGCGGATTCTGAAAGAAAGATGATCGAAAAATAAATTATGGCAGACCTGATAACCGGTCTTTTACTTGTCGTCCTTGTATGCTTAACACTTTTCACGAATTCTTAAGCAAGTCCAGATTCCTCAAACAAGCCAAGTAAATTATATTCATGACCCTTTTCAAGCCTTAGTAAACAAAACATTCTTGAAAAGTAACCTTTACTCCAAAAAAGTTGTCTTAAAGAAACTGCATAAACTCAAAAACTTCATCATCACAATCAGTTTTAACATCTGAAATGTGATGGTATCTTATCAGGTACAAGAAATTTCTCTGTAAAATGACCGCATTTTGATCCATAAGAGTAACAACATGCTTGAGAGATCTAGCATTCAATCGTATTCCTAGTTAATTTTTCATTTGTTTAATAA
Source organism: Nephila pilipes (assembly GCA_019974015.1). Lineage (NCBI taxonomy): Eukaryota > Metazoa > Arthropoda > Arachnida > Araneae > Nephilidae > Nephila > Nephila pilipes. The sequence continues at coordinate 119,507 of BMAW01128598.1, read as the reverse complement.
AATAGTTTTCTAAATAAATTGAGATATTTTATGAATTCCATTATGAAGAAATAAATTACAATTTTCCATTGCTAAATATTATCATATATACGAGTATCTTGCTTATATATAATATGAAAAGATATAATAATAAACAACTTAAGATATTGCACTAATAATATAACTGAGATAATGTTTTAATAAAATAACTGAGGTAATGTTTTAATAAAATAACTGAGGTAATGTTTTAATAAATGTTTTTTTTTTTTTTTTTTTTTTCGTTTATAAAAGGGCAAACAAGTAAGAAAATGTTAGATTTGAATGATTGTTTGTCAATTTAGCATTTTAATCTACAGTCTGTATTTAAAAATCAAAATTATGCTTAATACATGAAAATAAGAGAGTAAGAATGAAGAGTTAATAATCAGAATTAAAATGACTTTTGACAGAAAATGTATCAATTTTGCAAGTTCGTGATACTGTTTACTTTTTAAGCATTTAAGCTTTGAATACAGATGTAAAAATTCTTCTAATAAATAATTTTAAATAGCATAATTACTCAAACACGCAAGAAATAAATGTTTAATGACCTTACAGAGTTTAATATATATGAGGTTAAACTATCAAAACATTGAAATAAAACTTATTTCAACGGTTTTTTTTTCACATATTATCTTAAAGCACTCACGAAAATGACTGTATAGTTCCTCTTCCAGTGAAAAAATAAGTTGATCTTAAAAAAGTATTTAATGGACATTTCATCAATTTTTGAAATAAAAGCAAGTTAATCTCATATTAAATTTTGATTTCGAAATGTGAAAAACATACATACACACACAATTAAAGTTTAACTATTTTAGTAACTCATTTTTCGGAGTTACACTTTCTGACCATCTAAGAATCTAACACTTGGAAGGATTTTAATGATGATAACAAATCGTATTTTCTTAAACAGATTTTGTTTATCTTAAATAGAATTCTCGACACGTTTGGCTGCAGAAGATAGAGTGGGACGAAACATTTGCATCGGAGTTAACTGGTTATTAACCTCGGTCTATGCATTAGGCATTTTATGCCTTTAAAAATATTATTATAAAAAATTAGTTCTTAAAAGATTAAAATTAAAACAATGAGCGCACAATTGATTTGGTAATCAAAATAGCAATTTATATAATAAAATATAAATCTAATATATTGAAGTAGTTTATATATATATATATATATATATATATATATATATATATATATATAT
>BMAW01128598.1:99428-118266 GCA_019974015.1 Nephila pilipes | reverse complement strand
TATATATATATATATATATATATATATATATATATATATATATATATATATATATATATATATATATATATATATATATAATAATAATAATTTTGCGATGTTATCACTTGTTTTAAATATCTTGAGAAGTATTTTGTAACAGCATATGATTCTAAGACATAAACTTTTAAGAAATGCTTTTAGGGAGTGACTTCTTTTTTGTAATAAATTAAGAAAGAAATTTGTGATTTGCAATCCCTGTTTATAACTTCTATGTCATTTCCAGATTGTCTGATAATAATTTAAATTAAAAAGAAATAAAAAATGGAAATTTATCATGTATACAATATACTCAAATAATTTCTTTGAAGAAGTATACCATTTTTGAGATTTTTGGAAAATCTATAAAGTAAAATAATGTAAACAAATAAGAAAACAGTCTTATACTTCTAAAATTATTTTATTAATTATCCACAAAACTCATAAGAAAATTACGTATTTTTAAAATAAAAATAAATCACTTCATTTAAATGCACACTTTTACGTAATGTTTTACATTACTCTTAATTTATTGATTACCCACTGAATGTAAAAGAATAACACATTTAATATTTAAGTATCAAAACATGTCACATACTTATATACTTTGAAAATGAAAATAAGTCATTTAAATACACATTTTTACTTAATGTCTTACATTGCTCATTATTTATTGATTACCCACTGAATGTAAAAAAAAAAATACATTTAATATTTAAGTAGCAAAGCATGTAACACTCTTAGTAATAAATTTTCCTAAATATTTTATCAGTGTGATGCAATTTTATAACTTTCGCATGCTCTTAATACTAAAAGACATTTAACTAAAATACATTTTGCATCATCACAACATTAGCATAAATGTAAGAAAACAGAGCTTCGTGATATTGGTACTTTTTCAATGATATTTACTGTAAATCAACAAATATCAATTTTAAAATAGATCAAACAAGTTTGACACTTACAATTTTTTTCTAAATTTGTTTTGAATGAGTTTATTCAAAGTGCGCATTGCTGCTAAAACATTTTAAGAGAATTCCTCTGAATGTTCCTATTTAATTATGTACTAAATTAATGCGGAATTTTAAGAAATGCGTTTGATAAAATACACATGTTGATACAGGTTATAGTAACAAAACAGTTTGACCAATAACTTTTTTTCAAAAAAATCATCTTTAAATAGTACTGTTTATATTATTCAATCCATCAGCCATTGTTGAACATATAACAAGATTAAAACAAAAGTGTCGAAAAAGTTTTATGTATTTAATTTTTAGAAAGCAATACAAATTAGAAATATACTGATGAAATAAAAATTTACCATCCACCGACGCAAAGTACACATAACAGTCTCATAGTTGCAAAATAATAGATCCATAAGAGGCATGATTTTTTGATTGAATCGAAGTATTTTCCTTCACAACGAATTCTTTTTTTTTTCTTCAAGGAAAGCTTCTTTGTCACAGAAAATATATTAGAAATTTAAATGTCAGTCACAGTCACGGCAGAGAAAAATTACCGAAACGGATTAACTTCTAACAACAATAGAGTGGACAGACATTGCTAAGTCGTAAAGAATCCAAGTTCAGTTAATTTCATCACCATCGTGTATTACTTCCAGTCACAAAGATAATCCATGCGAATCTTTAGAACGAAGTGTGATAATGATATCAGAAATATCCCATGCAATCCAATCAATATACTAAGAGGGAAACAACGTGATTCATGAAAGAAATTTAATGCGAAACCCCAACACAAATTCGCACGAAAATATCCGTTCTCTCTCTATACATTCACACGACATATTCGCGAATAAACCTACAAAGGCGTCTAAGCGTTTGCCGGCTTCTTAAGATGATCTGCAAAATGGAATGTCTCGCTTCAGATACTGGCAAGTACTTAAGATCGTCACAACAGATCAGTCTAACGCTCCAAGGCAAAACAAGGAAGATCTATCTAGTCTGGAAAGGATGAGTCTAGAGTCTTTGGAAAATCTCTGATGAAGCTGCAGAAGAATTTTGAGCAAGTGCTATAATTATTTAAGTGCATTGGAGCATGGGTCCCCAAGATATTCAAAGCCGAAACGAGCGCTCTGTGTTTTTTCTTTTTATTTTGTTTCGATAGCTTTTTATCTTTTGTTTTATACTTTCTCAACCATGCCTTCGACCTTTAAAAACAAATTAATTGAAGCATGAAGAGTGGAATCCTTCCGCCTACAGCAAAACAGAAATTTACCAAAGCATAATAAAATAAGAGAAAAACGAACGGAAGAAAATTAAACATTTAAATATTTTTAAAGAAGGTTAAAATTACATTGCCCTTGATCACCTTCTGAAATGATCTTTAAGAAACGTACGGTACGCATGCACTTCTAATAATCGTTTTTGTCAGGAAGGATGACTTTTTCATTCAAAAGGAGCACTTTATTTCGATGAAAGCTAGCGGAAAACTTAAGATTTAGACAGATAAGAATGCAATTCATTCTGAGAATAAAATTTAAAAGTCATCGGATTTAATTGTATACTTCCGGTGTCAAAAAATGATGAAATGAAATAAAGGAAGAAATACGATTGAAAAAAGAAAAGAATGTCAAAGGATCTGAAGAGTCTCATCCATTCCAGGTAATTGCTGAATTTTGTTTTATAACATATTCATGTACTTAACTCATTCTTGTAGTTGAGAAAAAACAAGAACAACCACACATTATAAAGGAAACAAAATTTGGGGACTCAAAAAAAAAAAAGGATGTTTTCACTGAACAGACTAATAATGTGCAAATAAATTTTAAAAAGTCCTCATATATCTCTTGAAAGGGAGATATTATCATATATTCAAGATAGTTTTCAGTTCCAAAGCATCCATAATGAGCTGATTCAAATTTATGAAACAAAATTAAAACAACAAAAATGCAATTAAAATTTAAAATGTAATCAAAAATCGTTAAATATTTATTACGCAACTAATTAAAATAACTTGACATGTTTTTGTATGAGCTATTTAATTTTCAAGTAGTGATAGCGGATTACAAAATTTAATATCAAATAATTAAATAAAGATAAGTTATACAAAAAATTAATAATTCTGAAATATTTTAAAATTTCGTTATTGAAATAGTTAAAAATAACAAAGCGCAGTTTTTCAAGGAATGAATTATAATTCTAGGCAAAATATTTCGACATTATTTCGAAGTATGTATACCTATTGTTCCAACTAGTGTAAGTTACTCTTGGTACAATAGAAAAATTTATTATTAGAGAATCCATATCACGTCACTACACCTAAACTGACCCGGATTTCTTTTAAAGAAACGAAATTAATATTGTCTGGAATCCTCAAATGAAAACTTTCTATTGTACATTGTGAAGAAACCCTATCATTACGAAAAACAAACAGGCGTTTCTTTTAAAGATACAGCAGTTATTTATTCATTTTACCTGTCTTTTTACCTATAAATAATACGATTTATGGTAAACTTTGCACGAAATTCTTAAAAGAAATGGAGAAACTCGACGAACTTGCACATGATTAAACATAATTGTAACAATTTTCAAATTAAAATAACAGAAATACATAAATGAATAAATAGGTTTATGACACCGATAGCGAGTAGAACCCATTTTATATATAACGATTGACAGAGATAAAGAAATTATCATTAATCTTTTTAATGTTAATATTCTTGTTTTGGATTTGAGTTTTTTGTACTTTATGCAAAATGATTTGTCCTTGCATTCAGAATAAGTTATGGGATCCACAAATGAACGATCTGTCCTTGACCGTAAAACGACGCAGCTCTATGCGGAGCGTTCAATAAAATCAGCAATTCTTGCGGCAATATTAGGTTTCCAGACTACTTGGCATTCAAGAACAAAATTACAATTTTTTTTTATTCGGAAAATATTGCATGAGACCACGCGACTGGAGTATTTTTGATTGGGTAAGAACGTGTTTTCTCTCAGACGCGTCAAATACGTGAATTTCCCTTTACATATTTACGTGCACGTATCTCAAGTAAAACTACTGTCGATTCATATGACTACAAAAGTCACAATACTTCAAAACTCTAAATATACGTAAATAATAGAAGGTTAAAGAACGGATTATAAAAAGTTATAAATAATTGATGATCGATTCTAGCATTCCTAACTATTGACTGTTGCAAGGTTTTATTTTTAACCTCACTGAAAGAATTTTGATGAAGCGACAGCAGGTCATGTCTTGTATGAAAAATGCATTTTTTTAAAGAAACAAAATAAATCTTATTCAAATTAACAAGATTAGGTAAATCTACATAAATACGTTGCCCTGAAATCATTAACATAATATTTTCATTATTCATAATTAAAATGGAAAGATTGGTTATTTTTTCATGTATAAACATTGAACATAAATCATTTCGACAATTCATTAAAAGTTCCGTTTTTTTCAAAATTAGAAATGTATCTACTCGAAAAGATCAGTCCTTACGAATCAAAACATTTTTAAAAACAAATATACCCACGACTAAATCTCTTATTAATTTAATAAAGATGCTGTGTAAATATTAAGTAGAATATTATGTTTGAATAGAAAGTATTATTAGGAAACACATATGAAAACTGACTAAGACTAAGAATTAAAATAACTTATAAACTGAATAAAATAAATTATTTATATTGATAAATGACAAACAGATGACCAGATATTTAGAGTTTTAGAAGACTTAAGAAATATTTCTAGTTTTAATCAATAATAGGTAGCATATTAACCAACACATCTAAGATCTAAAGTGATCTTATGAGAAATTTATATACAGTTGTTAAAACATTAGTTCGTATATTGGAAACATGAGTTTATTAATTCAATGATGAAAAATTAAAATTCTGTAGCCATAAACTTTTAAGGTTAACATCTAAATACTTAAGTAAAATAATAAATATTAAATACCTTCTTATTGGCAGAACAAATCTATAAAATAATATTTAGTTGAATGAAATTAAATCAATGAAGAGGTAAATGAAAAACTGTTTCACATTCTATAAAATTTAAACTTATTAATCTGGCACAGGATAGAAAGAAAAGTTTGAATAAATGTGAAATGCACTTTGGTATGATAAGATTTCAAATACAAAGATTTTAAAAGAATCAAACTTATTATCCCACTTATATAAAACAATCAAGATCGTCTTAAAAACTCCACCTGGATACTGAACGAAATAAAGCGGTTTCTTCCTGTTTGACAGCATGGCATATATGAGAGGCGGAACAATTAAGGTTTGGAAAAGAACACTATCGTAAAATTTCCAAGAATTTATGTCATCTTCGTATACACTATCACAATTTTGCTATCAGAAGATCTTTCGTAGGAGATTTTTCAAAAAAAAAAAAAAAAAAAAAAACCTCCGATACTTCAAATTTAAGTTTGAAAAAATGAATAACAAAGACAAAGTATATGTCTTTGTTATTCATTTTTATCAGTTACCCTATTAGGGATACTGATGTTCTATACTATACTAACCCTACTAGGGATATGATGTTCTATACTATCCTAACCCTAATAGGGATATGATGTTCTACACTGATGTTCTGATACTATGTTCTAAGAGGTACAGGCATGCTTATTTAGTACGCAAATTTTGCAGTCAAATAATAACGCAATTACATTTCATATGTTTACAAATTTGGTTACTTGTTTTGTATTAATCTAATTAAGAAAAATTGGTAATATTGGATGTTAACACAAATATCAGCTTCACTCCCAATATACAGACAAATATTAAAATTATAATGGAACAAATTGAGTTTAGATGAAAAATTTTTTTTAAAGGTTTGCATAATTTTTAAATCAAATTAACTTATAATTAGAAAAGCTTACCTGAATTAATATATATATATATATATATATATATATATATGGCGTTGTTCTCTCTCTTTCCAAATTAATCTGACTTAGCAAAATTGGAAATAACAGATATTAATGTAAGCATTAAACTTTATTTTTAATAAATTAACGAAGATCAAAATAATATAGTCTAACATATCAACTATAAGGAGTGATTATTTTTTTAGATTCGTTTGATTTAAAAATTAAAGAGTAATCAGAAAAGTTAATTATATTTTGTGTTATGAGCAGGAAACATAAAGTCACGTGTGCCAAAATAAGGAGGAAAAAAAAGTAAGATATTTATCTTAAAATTACGACTGGATTTACATTCTTGTATTTTATATGGATTATTTCAGAGAATGCTTCACGTTTCTGAATGCATAAGGCGAATTACAAAAGAATTTCCAGGAATTTTTACGTTAATTTTATTACCGAAATTAATAATTAATTCCTTTCTGTATACCGTGCATGATACGAACTCTCAATTATTCTCACAATTCCTTTCTAGAAAAAGAAAGAACAAAGAAACGAAGAACTAGACGGAATTTTGAATTCTCTGGACGTATACATAAATGCTCGTTATTGGACAGTGAATCAAATCCACACATGAATAATGCATAAAATCAACCTCTTAAGTTGTTCGTACCCTTTGCTTCTGTCCGAAAGAAAAGTCGAAGAAACGCGCATATTTTTAAACCGTTACATTAAACTAACACATGAACTAAATGTTAGTTCAATTTCCTTCAGGCCACGGATGACAACTGGGTTGAAATTGAATACATTAGTTAAAGTAATGTATTAGGCCAGGTGATCAAGGAAAAAGGTGAAGAGTTTTATTTACATACCAAAAATAATTTTTAAAAAATCCGGTTGGTTACTAAATGTTTTTTCCAAATAAAATTTTAAATAAAATATTCTTTTTTCTTTTAGCAGTTTTCACTTTTCATAATGGCTATAATAATATTTCGACAACTAGGTAATCATTTTAGAGATCCAGTTATATAATTTACAAATGCTTTGCAATAAAATGTTTATACTTGTATTTATAACACTGATTTTTAAAAATAGTTGCTAAAAGCAGTTTAAAGAAACCTAAAAGGGAGGAGGGAGGAATAATTACTCATGTCACGAATTTAATATATTTTTTTTTATAGAAAAGCGCGTTAAACATTCCAACTCTGATAAAAATAAATTAAGAAAGATTTTTAGCAATTAAATAGACGTTCATCAACTGAATTTAAAGACTAATTCTTACGAGTTTTAAGATAAATAACAATTCTATTTAAACTTCCTGATCCTAAACATCAAGGAGATTTGATTATTTAAAACTATTTACAGCTGCAGACATACTTTTCTTACTTTTTCTTTATACATGCCCTATAATACAACTGGGTTAACAATGAATTAAAAGATTATTAAACTTTTACTCATTAACTTTCTTTTGTATGAGTTACTTTGAGCAGGATTTTGTTGCCCCAGAATTAAACATACGTTATACTCAACGCAACAACTTGCTTGATTTCATCAATATTTAATTATATATTTTTTTGTTTAATTGAGTAAAAAAAATAGAGGAAATAATTATTCCATAATCAAGACTCAATTTAATACAGTGTTAGAAAAATAACACGATTGAAGAGTGAATCTCTTCAAAGGAAATAAATTCTTCTGTTTGATTGAAACATGAAGTGAAGAAGATTTAAAATTTAAGAATTTAAAAAAAATTACAGAAAATACTAATTCATTTAATTCAGCTAGTTAAAAACTTGCTAAGCTGCAAAAATACAACAGAATTAAGATTTTTATGTAGTAGCGATTTTTCCGCGAAATGTACATTAAATAAGTAAAAAATGTAGGAAAAAACTAAATAAAATTTAAAACTCTACCTTCAAAAGGCATCTCTGAACAGAATTTAATGCTCGATAAGATATTTCCATAAAAGAATATTAAACTTCACGAAATCACGAAGGCTATTGGCGACGGACAATGTAATTTTGAACCTCGATCAAGCGACGAGGATGACACCTTAGGACTTAGGATTATCCACTTTAATATGTAAAAAAGTTACAGCTAGATTTATTTTGAAAAATTCCAAAAAATTCTGAAATCGTTATAGAAATTAACGGTGATCTGTAATAATATTTGTGTGTGTGTTGATTACGTAACCAAAAGAGAAAAATCTCTAAGCAAATATCGTATTTTCCCAAAATATTTCAAAACATGAAGTCATCAATTGAAATGTATAAATGCAATTTATTATTTTGATCAGTTGACTGCTAATTTTCAAGAGTTTGTTTGCTTCTTTGACAAGATGATTAATTTACTTGTTGTTCAGAAACAATTATATAAAAAAAACTACGATATGACACGATAATCAGATATTTTCAGAAACTGGTCAATAATATTTAGTTATATTTGGTAAGAAAAGTGACAGTGATGTAAATTTTCAGCCAAGTACATTATTTAACCAAAAGTATTTACTGAATGTAACGAAAAAACTTCCAATTCAAGTCCTCATTAATGTTAAAGCATTTAAATTGTATCTGTTATTTACTGGTAAATGACGTTGAAATGCATAATCGAATAAATTTAAGGATTGCTTTCGCGCTTGATATAAAGAATGCAAATGTTACTAATTATTTTTAATCATATTTAATAATACTATTTTTATTAAAAAGAATGAATATTTGAAATTTTAGTATATGTTGTTCTTAGTTTAAATATAAAGTTGTACAGTAAAAACTTGTAAACAAGTCTAATTTAATTTGATATAAAAAATTGATTAATTGAACGAGTTTTTCTCCTATAGATTGATCCGAAAAGCTTGCTATTTCACAAGAATTCAATCAAAGAACTTTTAATGTCCTAAAATGTGAACTTTTAGTGAATATTTTTTATATTATGTAAAAATCCCCTTAGAAATTATATACTTATTCTTTTCTTAAACAAATTATATTTGAAAAAAAAAAAACAACATTTTCTGTTTATTAGAATTTGAAGCAATATCCTGTATTTCGCCAGAAAAATAATCCAAAGGAATCAGTTGTATTTGTATTTCTTCAATAATGATAACTACAACTTGTTTCTAGTTTAAATAATCCTTTGTTCAGAATGCGATGACAGATTTGGGTTGAATACAACAAAAGGGTTTTCTAACATCTAAAATGCTTTCTCCGAAAACTAATAGAGAAAGAAGCAAACAAAAAACAGAAATTGTTAATTCTAGTTTAAATTTGAAATGAGGTTAATAAAAATCAAGAAGTCTGTGATTGGTGAGGAATATTTATTTCCTGCATTTGCTAAGAAGTTTGTTTACTATTTCTTTGATAGAAATTCATCAGTTCTTTTGAAAATGTATGCCGTTAAAACAACTGCGAGTTTTATTACTGTTTAAAATCTATTCTTAAAATTGGAATCAATAAGTGAGCTGTATATATTATCATAATGGTGTTTATGTAAAAATCTTACAATTGAGTAGTTATCCAAAAAAAAAAAACCCAAATAAATAAAATTTATCAAAATGATTATTACGCAATTTATGAGAATATAAAAAAAAAATACCTTAAATTTTATTTATTTATATTCTCATAAATTGAGAGAATATAAATAAATAAATAATTTAAATGTTTCAAATTGCTAAATATAGCAATTTGAAACATTTTAAAGAAACTAAAAAACTTTTTTGAAAAGACAAAACTGGAGAATGACATATTGAATGTTGTAACAGGCTTTAGACAGTTATGCTAGGTTATTCTAGTTCTAATTATTCCCATCAACAAATATATTATTGAAAAATGGTTATAACACCAAAAATATAAATTGAAAACATTTTGAAAATTAAAAACCAAAAAATAAATAAAGTTAAAAAGGAAAACAAACAAAAAGTTAAAAAATCTTTCGTAACAAAAAAACAATCAAAATTTTCCAAATGTATTACTCCATATGTATTAATATTACATATAAGAATACAAAAAAAAGGAAAACATAGAGCAGAAAATTACAGAACAAAAACCAAAAAAAAATTATAGAAAAGATTTACTCACGTTTAATACTCATTAATGCTTTATTTCAAGTGATAAAAATACTTAAAAAAGCATAAAAAATTAGTCATAAGTCGTCTTGAAGCAAAACATCATACCATATTCTAGCATGAAGAAAAAACAATTGTAAAGTTTGCCAACACTAAATTCTGCAAAGAACAATTTTTAAATATTGCCAAAATACCGGCGCTAAACACTAGAAGACCAATCAAAGGCCAACACAACATACAAGGACTATTGAAACAAAAATTACAATTAGAAAACATACAAAATCATACTTTTAAAAAAATAAATCCTAGAAAACATAGTAATTAAAAGAGAAATATTGCTTCTGTAAGCTACATACATTCTATCAGCAATTCAATTGTTTCTTTTTCTGGGTGCTTTTGGCGTGCTGAGAACTGAAGAAGATGGCGACCCTTATGGAGATGAGGTTGAAGCAGGAAGGCGTCATTGCCTCCAACCTTTAACTTTGAGACTTTAACCCATGACCAAACAAACAACACCTTAAGGGACATCATTTTTATCCTGACGATGAGTTGAAAGCTGCCATTAAGGCCTAGTGTTAACAACAACCACGAGAGTTCTCCGATGGGTTTCCCCAACCAGTCAAGCGTTGACCCAAGTGCATGGAAATGGATGGAGATTATATTAAAAAGTTAGTACAGCATTAAACAGCTTTCCGGAACAACAAGAACTTAGAAAATCGATCAACAAGTAAAAAAAAGTTAAGGTAATGGAATCCCTACTTTTCAATTACGGTTCTTAGAAACCGCAAATTGCGGTGTGTAACTAGTTTTGCCTCAAAACTGAAGAAAATGAGCATTAAAAAGTAATCGATAAAATGTAAATGACCTTAATGTTTAATTTGTTTCCTATTTGTATGTCATTAAAATAAAATAATGTTGAATAATAAATGGGTATAGAAATTTAAAAATATAATCATAATATTTCAAACAAATTCAAATGTATTCTGATGAAAATTAGCACTTCTCAGAATGAAATAGCTAATAAGGTGACACCATAGTCAGATCAAGATACGTTTCGTATGCAAATGTATCGCCAATAGCCTTGCCATAATCTTCATAATCATGGCCAAAAGGTTACAAGAAATTGAGGGCTCTTCGGTCACGAGCGATAGGACGATAGTTATAAAAGTAAAATAAACTTCTTTGTGTAGTTACGACGTGAGTAAACAGTTAAGATATTTCATAGTTATTTCTAAGGTTGATATGCCGTACGTAACAATACTTGCGCAAGTATGCTACGGTTAATGAGTAGCAATTATATTTCGCTCTGATGAAAAAGATTACTTAATTCAGTGTAAAATAAATACTCCGTTTCATCAGATGAAACTTTAAATATATGATGGTTCCATCAGAGATCAATTCGTTTTTTGCATAATATATTCGTAAGTTCTGTACATCGTTTCCTTTATAATCAAACTTATTATCATACTGTACTCTCAAACTGAATCAAAACCATTTATGAAATACCACGAGTGTTTTAACTTCCAACACACATCTTGTTGACAGCTTAACACAATGTAATGCAGGTCATCGAATGATAGCCAAGAACATTTCTTTTAGAATGACGTCTTTCTGAAAAAAATTAATGTTCAACACACGAACTTTCTCTTGCATTTTCTCACAGAATCATAAATCACGTCCAAATGTTAAATTATTCTATTCACTCGTATAAGAAAGAATCACTGAATGCTACTCGTTGTATTGTGCAAAACTATAGTAACTTGACAGAGTGACTTCAGGAAAAAGCTCACAGATGCTTTGACATTCATTTTTCATATTAAATACCGTAATTTGGAATGTAAAGCAAAATTTCGCAGCAGATGTTCGGACAAATTTAGTTCAAAAGGAATGATGAGTAAAAAAATATTTCTTAGAAAACAAGTGAATTTTTTTACGTTATGTATCGTATAAGTTCATATATTTGAAGTACGTGTCCTTCAATTATAACACTTAAAATATCGTTTCAAGATTAAAATATTGTATTAATTTTCATCCTTTAATTGTTGCAAAAAAATGTTACTTAATAATAAATGAAAGAAAACACACACACACATATATAAAATCATACCATAATGATAATAATAAGAAATAATGTAATAATGTAAGAAATTCTTACAAAATATGCGTTATGTTGCCATATATTTGTTTGAAAATATACAGGAATAATATGTAAATTATAAAAAAGTTTAAAAGAAACATGTGTGAATGTGCATGTAATATAATATTTAAAATTAAATATCATAATTGTCACAGTAAAAATAATTAGTATTAATGAAACCTGTTTAAAACAATAGTATAACATTTTTTATAATAAATATGCTTTTATTCAATTCGTTTTGTTAATCCTAATTATTTTTACTGCAATAATTCTGATATTTAATTTTAAGTGTTAGATTACATACATATATTTTTATACATTATATTCCTATATACATGCATTTCTAAAAAAAATTGGTTTCTTAAAAAAATATTTACATTTTTAATATGTATATCCTTGAATATGTTTTTTAATTTTATATTTTCATTAATTTCGACGACTTTTTTTATATCTTAGTATTTTGAATTCTTTAAAGTTTAAGTAATCTCTCTCTCTCTCTCTCTCTTTTTTTTTTTTTTTTTTTTTTTTAAGTTTCGAGTTTACAATGTGTTTACATTAATATTGTAATAATTGCAGTTTTTGCTAGTTTAATTATTAATTTTAAGTTTGGTTTTTATTTTAGCTAGCATTTGACTAAAGAAATATTGTTAGTAAAAAATATACATATAAACTTCTGACGAAATTAATAAGCATTTTAAAAGTTACTTTAGTGATTATTTAAACCGATGTTAGAGGTTTATGAAATAGTGCTTCTAAAAAATCTGTCAAGCTGAATGACAACACAGTATGAAACACAATCATTATATTTAAGTGACATGTATAGCAGAGACGCGCAAGTTTGGTGCTCGCAATTATATTTTTAAAAATTTAGAACCTAATGATAAATAGCAAATAACACGTGATATAGCAAAGTGTTGGTTTACGTTGAAAACAGACAGTAATATCTATCGATTAAATAACTATGATAATAGGTCTGTATTTTGCTTACATAGGGCATAAATTCAGCTCATTTTTTTAGACTGAAAAATGATCCAACATTTATGTTACATTCTGACTTTAATATCCTATATAGAGCAGCATATTTCATTATACTACTCAACCTTGCTTGAATCAACCCATGTTTTATATAAGATATGGTCCATCGTAACGCCCCTGCTTTGCTACCTAGGATCTAATCCATAGAAACTTACTACGCAATTAGTTAATAAAAAGGCAAGCAAATATTTAAGCTATGAGGATGGTCCAAAAAGTACTTGTACAGATGGCATCATTAAGGTGAATTGCTGTTACCATTGGGTGCTGCCATCTATTAAATGGTGTCGAAACAAATGTGACATTGATTTATAAGATAGTTTTGATTTGGTAGTCATTGCTGCAAATTTTGATTTGGCAGTAAATGACTATCAAACTGATTGCTGTTACGTCGAGTTATCACAGTCGAGAAGACCTGGATTCATCATTATACAACGGAAACCACGCAATAATCAAAACGATAAGTTGCTTTCTGTGAATATTTTCCAAAAAAAAAGGCGAAGATGGTCTCATCGGGCGATGAAAGTTTGAAGAAGAGGTTTTGAGGTGCGAAAGGCGTCGTGATCACGAATATGACCTGGACAGCTGTCCATTGAGTCATGATACTTACTAAAAATAAACAATTTACGATGCTACGAGAACATCTCTTGGAATTTCTAAGGATTTATTGAACGACTCTCGTACGTATATTCTATCAAAGAATAATCAAAAATAAATATTTATATTACGAATATAGACAGGTAATTAACTCGTGTACGAAACAAAAGATTATGATCGAAAACTCTACTATCTCAAATAGTAAATCTGGATCCGAGCTGCGAACAAAACTTATAAATTGGGTCCGAGTCGCATATCAGCTATCCGACGATCATTTAAATTCATTTAATTCGATGATCATTACTTAGAACAAATTACTTTTTTTTATGAGAGTTTGTAAATATTACTTACTACATTATTATCTTAACCTCCAGCAATTTTCAGACTCGATAACCTTGAACATGATAATCTTATTTGAACAATACGCTATAAAATCTTAGGTCAAAAAACATATTACTCTGCTGAAATATATAATAAGTAACTATAGCAAAATAAAATTTCATATAGGAGTTTGAGGCAGTTTTCTTGAAAGTCAACGCTTGGCAAAGGTTTTTAAAACAAAATCGTGAAGGTTGTTGTTTCCCACTACCAAAACACCACCTACTTATGGATATACTGAGCACATAAGAAACATCCTACAGTTTTCCGGCTTAAATATTGTTTCTTTTCTTTTTCGTGCAGAAAATTACTAATAATTTTACACTGCGTATAATAAGTTATCGCCATTCTAAACGCCTACCACGTGATTTGAATAATAACTGCATTCTTTAACAGGGTCTTATATGCCCTCTTTCAAGGTCATTTAGCTTTTTACAATGAACAATTCATTCATACACGCTATACAGCTAACTGAAACAATATCAAAATGCGTCAATTATATCACTGAAGAAATTCCTTTAATTTCTACAGAAGGTAATAGTATTCTTAATGAAGGATGAAACAAGTTTTGCGATTCGATCTGCCTGAAATAATTAATATAATTGAATTCTTTCTTCGACAATCGTTAAAGAAAAGAGCTAAGCTAAAACATAAAAGAAAATAGCTAAGCTAAAACATAAAAGAAAAGTAGCTTAAGCTGATAACAACGGATATTTTGATACTGCTTTCTCATGACAAAAATTGCAAAGAAAATACAAGTTGCAGACTATAGGAAGAGTTATGAAGCGTGTCTTTTTTTAAGGATACACTTACTTATTAATCAAATAATTTTTGTTTGGATAAACACTGAATAGTAAACACAAAAAACTATTGCTCTCCTGTAAAAATATTTCTTTTTTTAATTCCCATCAGCTTTAAGAATAAAATTTTATATGTAATGAAGATTTTTTTGTTCTAGATTTTTACTTATTTTGAGATTTTACTTAAATTTTCTCCACTAGTTGACCGTATTTTAGAATTCCAAAAAAATAGCAAAGACGATAGTGTTTCAGAATATGAAATTGCACAAGCCATGTTTGAAATTTTAATCTTGTATTGGTGCATAAGTATTTACGAAGGCGTTTAACGCATTCATACAAATTGATACTTCTTAAAGCTGATGAAACGGAACCAATAAATTTTTATTATTCAAATACTATTAAAAAATTCTTGTGAAATAAATACATCTGTATACCCTTCAACGAATAAGAGAGATAATTCCTATTTAACTTAAGAATTACTCAAAAGGAAAAGTTTTATATTAAATGACGGAGATGAAAAAATAATAATAAATAATTTTCCTCCTTTTTCTAACGAGTGTAATTTTACGAAGTTTAAAGTCCTCCTTTCATTAGCATTTATTTTAAACAACATTTAGCAATATTTTAATTAATAAAAAATAACAAATTTCTGAAAAATTAGTTATGTGTTCCTCAAAATGTTCTTAACACGAGAAAGTATCAATTATCCACTTCATTAATTTATTGCCTTAGGTCTACATACGCTTAATGTTAGAGTGTAAAAAATCGGTTAATTATTTCAAAACTCTTTTACATTTCAGACACCAAACCTTTTTAATAAGAAAATGATAGGTTGTTGCTCTTAATTGTTTAGTTAACCGCCTCGACATTATGTAGGTAGAGCGAGTGGGATTTGAAGGATACTGAACTTGTAACCTGAGCAAAAAGATTTGAGCAATAGCAAGATGAGTAAGACTTTAACTAGAGTAGACATTCATACAGTGTAAATGTGTTTTCCCTTCTTATATGACTTTGAAACTTTAAAAAGTTACTTGATTAGCCTTATTCGGTTATTTCACCAATTTTTGCTACTATCTGTCTTTAAAAAAATCAGAATTAACTGGATAAAAAACTATATTAAATATGCACAAAGTAGCTTAGCAAGAAAAGAATACATCTTCACCGTTAAAACGATTATTGAATATTTCTGAATATAACATTGTTGGATAGAAAAATATAACACAAAGTATAATAATATGCACGAATCCGTGAATGTGTTACGTACATGTAGTACTTAAGAATAATAATCTTTACGGGGGAAAAAAACGATATAAATCATTTCCTTTTCAATTTAAAGAGCATATCAGTTTATAAATATTAGGTTTACTTTTTTTCAATGTCGCACAGAATAACTCGAATGTTACGAGTAAAAGATCTCTCTATTTTGAGCCATTTTTAAGGGAGGAGAATTGGGACATCGGGTACTTCTATCTACTGTTTTCCACACCACGCATAGAGAGGTTTAACTATAGGGATTACAAATAATAAATAAATAATGCTAACACATTTTTGTACAAAATATAGAAGGGCTCATTAATCGAAATAAAACATTCATGTATTGTGAAAACACGAGAAAAAAAACTTTTCTAAATGACATAATTTTTTTATAACTTTACTCAAAGTAAATGTTAAAGAAAATGTTTTAAAATCAAAACATTTTATTAGTTTTACAACATTTTTTAGCGTAGAAACTCGTTATTTATTTAAGTGTTAAAAAAAACCTCACTAAAGGAAAAGTGAGTAAGAAAAAAAAATTTCGATTTAAGATTCTTAACGCATCCCAAACTTTTCTTTTGTTAACACGTGATTCGAATATTAAATCACTGACTTTTATATAACAATTTCTCGTAAAAATACTTATCTGCAAATTCATTATGTATGTCCCCGACCGCTGGTGAGCATATTTCGGAAGTTAATTTTCTTAAAAAAATCCTTCAGGAATAGATGGAAAACAGCTTTCAATGATAGAAAAACAAGTTCAGAAATGAATATTCTTTGCAAGAACAAATTAAAAAGTTAATAAAAAAGTTGTTTATCATTATCAATATCTAACACAAATTCTACTAAGAGTAACGAATATTATATGATTGTAGTTTTAGAATATAATTCTACTTTTCTAATTTATAACTTAATTGGAACTACTTTACAGTGAGATAACTCTGCATAAGAAAAATCATCAATATTCAAGAACAGCTATTTTTTTTTTTAAAGTTTAATTTTCAGAAAAGGGAAAGAATAAGGAATACGTAATTATCTGGCGAAACTTTTAATTGCTATATCATTCAGAAAATCGATGAAAAATTATATTCCTGCGTTTTGCGATACATCTGACATCCAGTTAAAATTAACATGCAAATCATATTTTAAAACCCTCTATGGTATAGATTCAGTATTAAATTACTCACTTAAAAACTCTAAAACCGACATTTTTCGTCATATTAATAATTTTAAGACTAATTTAATTTCACCCGTTAGAGAAATAATTGCGTAATTACAATAATGCATTTTGAAAAACTTTTTTTACTGTTACTTCTACGCAGCAATGACTGCCTCCAATTTCTTTCTTGTTACGTTACTTTTTAAAGGGAAGCGATGACTCTTCAGTGGAATCGGAGCTTAACAAGATTAGTTTCAACCCGGTGAATTCCAGTCGAGAACTCTGGTCGTGTTTAATAAGTTACAATTTCTTTTTCTTGTAATTTACAAACTGTTTGGAACGAAGAGCATTCACGCTTTCCGCTTCGGCAATTAAAATTTTAAAATAAGGGTCACCAAAACCAAATTTCAACCTCTAAAATGCAAAGTTTTGAAGAAGAAATTACTTTATTAAATCCGTTTTTTTTATAAATGATTTAGAACGAATGTATCTATCGGTCTTGGGAAATCCTAAAATAAATTAATTGTTGTTGTTAAAAAAAAAAAAAACAAGGGGAAACGTAATTGCGGTGTGAATCACAAAAAACAAACAAACAAGAAGAGGAAACGAAATTGCGGTGTGAATCACAGAACAAATTTCGTTAGAATAATAACATTGAATCAAACAGAATTCGGTATGTTTGTTATCAAAATACGTTCTTTGATGACTTATCCAGGTCAAATTCGTGGTTTATTGGAAGATAAACACAGTCCGAAAATTCTAATTACGTTATTTCCTGTTTTTCATCTTTAGTTCATAATCAAATTTATTTTCAGTTAAAATAGACATTTGCGATGGCTTAACATTCTTTCTGAAATGTGATAATGACAAATGGTTCTCGAAAATGATCAGCAATATCAAAATAAATGCAGTATGAATAATTACATCCTTTTAGTTACTTCAAGGAAAAATGATATTACTCGGTTTTTGAGCCAATCATCTGTAAACAAAATCTCTTTTATTAATTTTCTAAAATATAATTGCTTAATAACGCATGCATTTTGCAATTTGATAAAAAAATTTAGATGTATGTATTTTTTGAAGTCCATTGTGTAGAATCTGCGATTATAAATAATCATGGATAGGTCTATGTTTATAAGAAAAATAATTAGAAATTTTTTCATGTATTTATAATTTAATAAAAGTTTTACGAATAATTCTAGAAAAAAAAAAGATTCTCAAAGACATTCTCGATTAAGATATATATATGCATTTATTTCAGGAGGAAACAGGAACGACTCTCTAACACATCGATCAATAACTCCCGAGACTAACCCAGAGATGGCGCTCGTAGTAAACCAGTAACCAGATCTTTCTAGAGTACTAACCTTTGCTTGAAACGTGTCAAAATTTTAAGTCGATCGGACCAGGAAAAAAGTTTTTTGAAGTGAAGTGAAAAAGGTTTTTTCCAAGTGGGTGCCGCGATTGCTTTCGATGGAACAAAAACAGCAACGAGTCGATGATTCAGAAAGCTGTTTATCGCTATTTACTCGCAACAAAAAAGATTTCTTGCGGGAAAAAAAAACAA